>JAOPUL010006364.1:15496904-15508508 GCA_027564515.1 Octopus rubescens | reverse complement strand
GCAAACACAGAAAAGTGGACGTTGAGTAATGATGTGTGTGTGTATATATATATATATATAGTTCTTGTGTCTAATTTAGAAATTATGAATTTTAGGAACAATGTGTGTGTGTATGTATGTATGTATATATAAAATAATTTTCTTTACATTTCTAGCCTGATGCGGATTTATTTAAGAGCCAATCAGCTGAACCAAATCCAACGAAGGGTATTGATATTCCAACTTCCAGCCACTCATTATCACACTCGTTATCGTCGTCACTGCATCTATCGGGTTCCCATGGGGACTGAATTGTGCCACATATGAAGAATCTGCTGGTGGCTCATGCAAAGCTTTACACAACTGTTGATTATCAAATGTATTCAGGGTAAACCACGACAGTGATGATAATGATGACTACAGGCACCATTTTTTTTTTTTCTCAACTATGATAACAGCAATGGCGCTCAAGATATTTTAAATGAAAAGCTATGGGAGCAAAAAAAAAAAAAAGAAAAACATGCTATATTTTGATAAGGGAGTCTTCTGCTCTGCTTTTGATTTTTTTTTTTTTTTTTTTTTTATTACTGTGTATATAATACATACATATATCATATGTATACATGTATGGAAAGACATTACCATAACCTAACATAAAAAAAAAACAAAAAATGTGCAAAAAAAATACAAACATACAAACCAAAAAAAAAAATTATATATATATACAGATATTAATGCAAAATCTATACAGGATTATGCAGTAAACTGCATTATAAAGTGGCAGTTTGCACCCACCCCCCTTTCTGCAAGAGCATTTGTATTGATTATACTGGTGTGTGTGTGTATGTGTGTGAATATATATATATAATATATATATATCCTTTTTCTTTTTCATATATATACATACATATATTTATTACTATTACTGTTATTTTTATTAGTAGTACAATTACAATAATAATTATCATTATTGGCTGAGGTTATTTTTTTTTTTCTACTTCCAGTCTTGATTTTGAAGAGAAAAAAAAATTAAATTTTTTTTATATGTGGGAGAGGGGATGTTAACAAATGAGGTGGTGGTTTCATCAGTTTACACTTTGTCTTTTAAGTTTTTTTTTTCTTCTGTCTTTCAGGATATTTAAAACTTTGCTTCTGTTTTTTATATATTTTTTTTTAATTTCTTACCATTCTAGCATCTTCTGTACTTTCTTTTCCCCTCTAAACTTTTACACCTTTCTATTTGACTGAAATGACTTATGTATATAAACACATACACACACGGTCTCTCTTTCTCTCTCTCTCTCTCTTTCTTTCATTCTTACCACTGGTCCACTGCTGACTCAACTTCAGAAAGCTTCCAGTTGTTCGTTTTATTTTAACAACTATTTTTCCAATAAGAAAAAGCATTCACAAATAGTTTAAACCCAAACTCTCTATTGTTAGTTGAATCTCGACTACCTTGTTTTAATTTATTACTACTATTGTTTTGTTGTTTTTTGTTTTTTTTTTGAGAAGGGCGTGAACATTAGAAATAGCCAATTCTCTGACTCCCTAATACCATTTTTTTAAGGTACTTCTTGACCCCTTCCATCCTTGTTTCTTCTTTTCTAATTGCTTTAAAAACAAAAGTAATAAGTAAGGAATATTTATTTTTTCCTAAAACAGTTAAAACTTAAACTCAGCAACTCCTTACACAATAACAAATAAAATATATATATATATACAAAGAAACTCCCTCACTTCCATTTTTATAACAATTTCCTAGTCTGTGATAGGTAAGAGGAACTGTGGCACTTTTTCTTTTACTCTCTCTTTCCTCTTGATTCTGCACTTCCTTACACTTCTTTTTTCACTCTTCTACCCCATCTCTCTCTCCCTCTTGTTTTTCTCTTCTGTAATTTGCTAAAGTCTCCATCACAGTTAAGAACACTTCCAGGTTGAAACCCTTAGCAATTGTTCCATAATTATTGATGAGATGAACATTTGTAGCTTTGTAAGTTGGTCACCTTTAGAGTGCATATGTATGTATGATGCACGTGTAAGAGATTGTTACATTAGAATTATCCCAGTCTGAATTATTTTCACAGGTTAATATTTATGGGGAAAAGCATGAGGGTGAGGGGATGAACCTTCATACATAAGCAAGAATTTGTTATTCGGTAGGCGGTGAGCTGGCAGAATCATTAACATGTCGTCCTTCTGGCTCTTTACGTTCTGAGTTCAAATACCACCGAGGTCAACTCTGCCTTTCATCCTTTCAGGGTTGATAAAATAAAGTAGTAGGGAAATACTAGTGTCTATGTAATTGACTAAGCCTGCCCCTAAATTTCAGGCCTTGTACCCTATGTTAGAAACCATTATTATTATTAGCTCGCATTAGCAAATCTTAATATGACTGAAGTGTTATCACAGACAAGTGTGAGCAACACTTCTTGAATTGGTTGCTTCTGCTTGAACAACACTTACTATAGCTGCTCATCAACATTCACTGTCTCCTTACAATTGAAAATATATCATGATGACAATGATGTGGATAATTATATGGTAACATTATCATGTTAGGATATTTTTTTTTTTGGGATAATTATGTTGTCAAACCAGATTCTGGTAGGACTTCTCTAATTCTTTGTTATTAGTAGCAGGCTTATTATCACCCAGAAAAGAAGAAAAGATCAACAAAAAATACTAATTTTTATTTTCCCCCCCCCCATCATTTATATGAATGGAACTTTTGTATTATATAGATTGCAGTCAGAGGTTAGTGGAGGAAAGAGAATAAGGAAAAAATCTTATTCTTTTTTTTTTTTATGTATAGATGGAAAATATTTTAAAAAAAAGTAATCCAGCTTGTAATTGGTCATTTGATCTGTCTTATTTTGGTATTGAAATTTCTATTTTTGTACTTAACAAGAACATTCATTGTTTTTATATATGCATGTGCACACATGCACTGTGGTGTATTACTTGTGTGTGTGTGTGCATATATGTGTATGTGTATATATATATATGTCTGTGTGTGTATACATATATTTTTTTTTTTTTTTTTTGCTTCCATATTTCTTTCCCTTCTCTTCATTTAGAATTCCAAGGCATTTCCCACAAGAGTTGGAAGTCATATCCTAAATTCATTAAGGCCTTTATACATTCAGTGACAGCATTTACGTTTTGCTGTATGGTATTACGGTCTTTTTGTATAATAGCTTATATCTGAAAAATGAGATAGCAAGATGGAATCAATCACAATTGGACTTTGTACTCACACATACCTACAAACACCCACATGAACGGTTTAAGTTCTTTTATTAGTTCTAAACCTTCTATTTGTTTGTATGATTTTCAAATACTAACGTATGGCTCTGGATTTTAAGTTTTTAACAAAATATTAAATTATTTTAATCCTTCATTTCAAATGGAATTTGAGATTTTATTTAAAACAAATTGAGATGAGTTACCGTTAACTTTGGTTCTTTCCTATGTTCTGTTACAGGAACAGAAATTTTAGTCATCAGCAAATGGAATTTAATGTCCAGCTTGGATTTTTAGTTGACTTCAACTTTACTTAACTTGGCTGAGGAAATTTAGAAAGACAAGACGGTCACAACTTCCCATTTGTTTCAGGTTTTTAACTTCTCACCATACAAAAGTTAGAAATAATTTAATGACATTTACTACACGCCCTACTTTAGCTGATTGTTAACAATAGTAAGAATATATTTTTGAAGATAAACTGGAAGGATGGGATAGATGGAGGGAGTTGGACAAAGGATGCATCCATCAGGAACTTTTTCTGTCAGGACCCTGAATGACTTTAGATGAGGTTCTGAGACTGATGTGCTTCTCACATTGGCCATTTTACATAACTTAACAAATGTTTTCTGTTAATGTACCACCCAGTGAAGATAAAATATAAGGGTCTAATCATCATAACTCTTGTTAATGAACTGACTCAGATATTTAGTTACTAAGAACCCATGCTTGCATGGAAAAACGGACGTTGAAGGATGATGATAAGCTACCGAGTCTCTTCATAATAAATTTAGCAAAGTTATTTAAGTAATGAATATATTGTTACATTCATTACCTAATTTATTGTAAAACAATTTTGATAAGTCTCTTAGTGATGCCCTCGGTTTATGGAACTGTCTACTTCAACAACAACCACTGAAGTAGATGCTAATAAAACTAGTTGGTTGTAGTTAGTTTAATTCTGTCACACAGACACTACATTATTGTATGTCTTGATACATAATGTCTTAATATATTCTTAAATCATAGTTGAGGGTTTGGTTATTCAGAATGGATACTAGTAATTAGTTTCTCTATCTATGTGTATAAATATTTGTAGGCTCATTACAGTGGTGTGAAGCACTCAAGGAGTACGGTTTTGATTGAGACAAGTGGATTCCCTTATTCTTCATAGCCTTGATTTCTGGGCATCCATCAAAAATATTTTCCTCAGACTAAAACTGCTTCTGTCACATTCACATGTTGTGACAGCATGCAAAGTTTAACCCAATGATCTAATTAAGAGTTCATTGCAGCTCAGCTTAAGGTATTTAGAGGTCTTGTACAATAACAAGTTGCTGAAATCTATACAAATATATTTAAAATTAGTAAATAGTATACTGTGATTGTATCAGTTTCAGGTGTAGGAGATGATATTCTTAGAGCAGTAAATAACAAAGTTTCTATTTGGTATTTGATTTATATAAAGATTTGAATGGGGCAAGTGTGTAAGGCTAATTCACTTACCCACCCCATGTACATTCAAGTATGTTTATCTCCTGATTGAAATCAGATTTGCTATATAGTAAAAGGTGCATTGTTTAATTGGTGGGGTTCATGACCATAAATAAGGTCTTGGGTTCTATTCCTGACAAGGTGATGTTTTATTCTTGAGTAAGGCATTTCATTTCAGTTTTTCAGGCCATTTAGCTGTAAAAGGAAATCAACTGAGTGCTAGTGCAGTACTCTCTCTCTCTACCTAACTGTCACATCCTCCATGTTCTGAGACGAGGATGGGAGGGCCTAGAGGATGTCTGCTTGCGACTACATAGGCAAGTGAAAATATGGTACAAGCTATTGGGTTACATTCACTTGTGAATGAAGGCTAAACTTACTATAGAGTAACAGCTTGAACCTAAATGTGACTTGTTTAAATTTTCCCTTTGGAGGCTACAGAGGATTTAAATACAGTTTGTCAACTACCATATACACATAAAATCCCATTATGAACAAACTCTGCTTAAAGATGTGAATTTATTGTTGAACTTTGGCAACTTTCAGTAAAACCAGCTGAAAATAGGATGGCATTTGTCTATACAAAGTCTTCTTCCTCCTCTCCTTGATGTGTCTGTGTGTATTTTAATAGTAAACACAAACCATATTGATTTTTATTATTATTAAAAGGTGGCAAAGCAGCAAGCTGGCAGAATCATTAGCATGCTAGACAAAATTGCTTAGCTACATTTCATCTGTCTTTACATTCTAAGTACAAGTTATATCGGAGTTGACTTTGCCTTTCATCCTTTCGGGGTTGGTAAAGTAAGTACCTGTCTAGTACTGGGGGGGTCGAGGAAATCAACTAGCTCCCTCTCTTAAAATTTCAGGCCTTGTGCCTACTGTAGGAAGGATTATTATTTAAAAGGCGGCAAACTGGTGGAATCATTAGGCATCAGAAAATCTGCTTTGCAGTATTTGTTCTGACTCTATGCCCTTCATCCTTTTGGAGTTGATAAAGTACCAGTCATGTAATGGGGTTGGTGCTATTGACTAACCTCCTCTCAAAATTGCTGGCCTTGTATGTAAATCAGAAACTTATTATCCCAAGTGGTTAGCTGGCTGAATTGTTAGAGCATCAGGAAAATGCTTTGCAGTATTTCTTCTGGCTCCTTACATTCTAAGTTCAGTTCTAAACAAGATCAGCTTTGGCCTTGTGCTAATTGAAATAATAATAATTATTATAAACATGTTGCCGTAAGTTCATTGGTCAAATGTCACTTCAGTGTCTTACTGGGCTTCATTGCAAAAAAAGAGAAATTTGATTATAAGGCCTAAAGATGTTTGTTTTAGGTTTTTTTAATTTCTACTTCCCAATGAGCTTATAAAATCTGAATTGCCCATATGTAAGAACTTTTGGTAGTGTGCCAATAGCTGAATGAATGAAAAATTAATAATAATATAGTATTGTTTTTAGTAAGATGTAAGCAGAGATTGTATATTGGAAGGGTTTGTTAATTTGCCAAATGGTTTTGGAATATGGCTAAAATGTCAGAAATTCCATTACTGCCAAAAATATTGTTATTAGGCTCATTAGTTGAGAGATATATGCACTACATGTCACGGTTGATTGTCATTATAGACTGGTATACATCATTTTGTGAAGGCGCGTGGCTGAATGGTTAGAGAATTGGATTCACAACTAAGTTCGATTCCCTGACCAGATGATGCGTTATGTCCTTGAGCAAGACACTTTATTTTCACATTGCTCCTTCTACTTGGAGTAGCGACCGATCGATAGTATTAGCAATTGGAAAGACCAATGGAAGACATTGTTTCCTCGGTTTGATCAACTGTCGATACATCATCCGGTTAATCAGCCATGGAAAAACATTTGTAATAATTTGTCGAGTTGCAATATTCATAACGACAACTTGTTTTTGCTTAAGATGAATTAATAACAAACATACATCCATAAAGAAATCTGAACATGAAAAGAGAGCGAAGGGAAACGATGTCATGGTGTTGACAGGAATGCTTTAGACATAGGGTTTGCTTGACCAAAGCTAGCTTGTGGGGTTAAACATTACCTCAAAGTCGCAAATATACCTTGAAAATCCTAGTGAAATTAATGCATGAACAACCCAACTTCTCATTTATCTGGGAAATGAGTTGTTGCTATCTAAAATATATAAAAACAGTTTTTATATTTTATCCTGATTAAAAAACGCATGCTTTTTATTTTTTTTACATGCTCTCTCTTGTGTAGAGTGCAAATTTTACCAATTTGATATTGGTATTACCCTCTGAAATTGATAAAATGAATAAAAGTACTGGAATCTACAACTCTCATCCCTTTTCCACCACAAAAGAAATCAATGCAATGTGATGCTTCCCCAGCAGCTTTAATGGGTTTGATGCTCAAAAAAAAAAAATTTTTTTTTAATCAACTATTAGTCTGATGAAGCACAGCTAGATGAAATATTTTATGGCATTTAGTTACATAAATACCATAATACTCTGGCATCAATTTTGCTTCGTGTCCAGTGAATAAAATAAAGTCTAGTATAAAGTTGTAGCACACCTGAGTGATGTATATAAGCTCATATTAAATCTCTTCAAAGTTTTTGTGTCCAAGTTAGTAATACTATAAAGAGATGACTATACTATTGATTGGTTTGTGAATTCTGCTGCTGCAGATTGAGAGATAGAGGTAAATTTATGGAAAGAAGGAAATTCGGTTTGGTTTCTAAGTGACACCACTTCATGTTCCTCATAGTGCTGCTGTTCTTTGGAAAGGTGACTCCCAAGCTTATCTGTGTTTCATGCTATCTGGCAGTCTAGCTCCAATTTGTTTTGGTGATATCCCTGAAAGTCATGTCTTCATGTTCCCATGTGGGACTTAATCCCCATGCAGAAAATCTAACAAGGCCATGACCCTGTTACATTCCCAGCTAAAACCATCACCACCACTTTTGTCACAAACCCAGAGAAACTTCTGTGATTGCTAAAACTATCAGAAATAGCCAAATCTCCTTAAAATTAGTTATAGTTGAGAGTGGTGATGGTGCCAAACAACAAATGGCATTCTGTTTAGAAACACAGATAAGGTTTTCTCTTGACTGTAGAAATTATCAGTTATATTTGAGTGACATTGCTAATGCTCCTTGAAATCTAAATAATGTCCGAATATCACCACTCACTATTCCCCTCACACCAGACCCTTTAAATATCTCCGGCACAAATTGCCTAAATAAAATAGATTGCTATTTAACTGTGACTACCACCATCATTACTACTTACCTTCCACTTTTATTCTTTTAATTATGATTATTATTATTATTATGAGTAATATCAACCCATATTCAACTGTATAAAAAAAATGCTGTTTAAATCTGTCCAAAATAATGCTTGTGTTGTAAAGGGTTTCTTTTGATTTTTTAAAAAAAATCATGTTTTGTAAATATTCTGTCAATATCTTCCAGATGTATATGAAAACGCTTGTTTGTTAGTGTGTGTGTTTGTTTGTATGTACATATAAATACATGAAAAAATATTGATACGCACATGTGTATATTATTCCTCTGTTTTAAGAGGTAGAATGGTGGTGTAGTTAGTGAGTAAATGAAATAATTCTGTAAAAACAAAACAAAAAACAAAGACTTAATGCAGCTGTCTGCCTGATTCAGTCCATTATTATACCGAATATAATATATATTTTTAAATTTGGTGATGGGCTTGTTCGTTTTTTTTTTTTTTCCCCCTCTCTCTCTCTCCTTACCCCTTCCTGAATTTTTTTTGTCCTACCATTTTGCTTATAGCTGTTTTCTTATATACACTCATACCATTGTTATTTATTTTTATCCTTTATATAATTTTAAAACATTGCATAAATGATTTTGTTTTTTTGTTCTTTTGAAAATGTTTTATATATGTATGTGTGCATATATATGTATATATATACATATATATATATATATGTGTGTATATATATATATGAATGTATGTATACATGCATATATTTAAAAAAAAAAAATAAAAAATATAAAATATATAAAAATTTCTTTTTCTAAACTAATATTTTTTATTTGTTTTATTTAGTTGTATTTCTGAAAGATGTTTTCAGTTTTGCAATTAAAAAGAAAAAATAAACGTATAAGTTGGTTGGCCTTAGTAAGGATATGACCTTTTTTTTTCTTTTGTTTGGAATGTGTGTTTATGTATGTACAGGTGTGTAGCTTGTTAAGTATTTTCTACACCAATTTCAATCTTACCTCAATCAGGTTATTGTTTCACCTTCATGTAGATCAGTGATTCTTAATTGGCAGTAGTATATTAAGTGTGTGTTAAAAAATTTTGCCTTTAAGTGTATTTATTGCAAGAAACCTGTTTTACATAGTTCAACCTACACAAGTTAATTGTGTGTGTGTGAAAAGCAAAATATAGTTTCTAAGCATCAAATGGTTATGGGGGTCCACCAGAATAAAATAGTAATCAAAGGGTCCATAGATAAAAGAAATGGTTGAGAACCACTGATAGTGAAGACATGTGGCCTAGTGATTTGGGTGTTAAACTCGCAATTGCAAGATGGTTACGATTCCTGAATTGGGCTTCAAGTCCACTCAGCTGTATATGAGTAGCTCTGCAACAGACTGGCATCTCATTCAGGGAGAGTGTTATGATCTTGGTCACTTATACACCATGGAAATTGGATGACTGGCCCTGTGAGTCTTAGGACTCTGAAACAGTAATGTCCAGGGATTGATGATTGATTATGTAGATAAGTATAATAAAAGTTTTCAAGTTCATGGTTGACTCATCTAAAGATTGAGGTAGTGAGATCTTGCTGGAGGCATATAGTATGTCTATAGCCAGTGAAGATTTTGTTGTGGGAACTATTTTCTAAAGTTAAAAAGAAAAACTAAAACATGAGGGAGCCTCTTAACATTATTACTCAGTCTCATAGAATTAGCAACTGAATCTTCTCAAATCACACCCTACAAGCTTAAAAAGGATATTTCATTAATGTAGTTCTAAATATACAATGTCTGGGGTGGAGAGGAGGATGGTCACAGCTTGAATGCTTTACAACAAAATTCCATGTTAATTTATGTGCCAAATACCAGTTTAATAAGAGCAAACTTATTTTTACTTTATTATTTCTATAATTGAAACAAAGCAGTGTATTTCAACAGAAATTTGGTACTGAAAGAGAGTTTAGTTTGGCAATGTCTGGTTATTTACTACAAGAAACTTCCTGTTCCTATTGGAACATTGGGCAACGAGTCCCCCTCCATTTGCACCGTGCCGGCTGACATGCATCTCGTTCAGGTCCTCCTGGAATCAGCTTTGCCGATTCTTATTCGTACATCTGCTGTACCCAACCTGTTACTGCCAAGATAGCTGAAGTTATCGACATACTCGATGTCATGTTCACCTAGAGTGAGTGGTGGGTGATGTTGACCCTGTCCAACAATCATGAGACTTGGTCTTCTCGTGGCTGATCCGTAGACCAATCTTTTCTCCATGCTCTTGAAGGTTGCTGGTCATCTCCTGTAGTGCAACGTGGGTATGGCTGATCAGAGCCAGATCGTCTGCGAAGTCCAAGTCGGTCAGTTTGCCCTGGCCCCCACTTGATGCCAAAATTTGTCCCAGTGAGGGTCTTCATCGTTAGATTAGTTCAGTAGAAAACAATGTGTTGGCTTACAGTGGTGTTCTTTCATCTCGGTGCCTTGTTCCTTTGCTTCACTCACCTGCCTGGCAGTGGGACAGAGAAGGAAACTTAAAGAATTTGAACACCGAGCAAAGTGGGTTTTTTATTTATTTTACTTATTTTAGCATCCACTTTACCATGTAAGAAATTTACACAGAAAACAGAAGCTCAAACCACAAAAGACTGGAAATGAATAACCATCACATGATGTTAAGACAATGAAGCATACAAACATATGTATACAACAGGTTTCCTCTCTACCAAATCCACTCACAAGGCTTTGTTTTGTCTGGGGCTATAGTAGGAGATACTTGCCTAAGGTGCCATGCAGTAGGACTGAACCCAAATCCATATGGCTGGGACCAAGATAGTATGTTCTTATAAGAATTAATTGGTTAACCAAATGAATTTGCAATCTGCTGCTCTAAATGAGTTATTTAGCCTAAAATGCAGTGGTGATGAGTGTGTGAAGGGAAAATTTTAGAAGCATTTTAATTATGCTGTTAAAAACACTGGTTATATCAACTCCAAATCTATAACATTTAAATCTGAAATAAGGTAATTGTTAGTTGCAAATTGTTTTTGTTTTTTTTTTTATATTCAAAAATTTATCAAGTATTGGATTGACAAGAATTATAGACTGCATAACAAATGCATTATAATATTTAATACTGTTCTAGGCGGCAATTCTTCCGACTCTACGTTCTGAGTTCAAATGCCGCCAGGTTCGACTTTGCCTTTCATCCTTCCGGGGTCGATAATGTGAGTACCAGTTACGAACTAGGGTCAACTACTCCCCTCCCCCAAAATTCCAGGCCTTCATGCGCAGTATAGAATGGAATATTTAATACTGTTCTTTTTAAGTTCTGAATTTAACTCTTTTATTACCATATTTCTGTCAAAATATGCTGCCTTTGTTTCAGTTTAAATTTTAAAATAAGGAATTTAGTAACAAATTTTTCATTATGAAGCTGGGGTATGGTATTGATATGAAATTTTGATGGAAGGTTTTAATATAGATCGCTTTAACCTTTTTGATATTAAATCACCCAAGGGCGGCGAGCTGGTAGAATCGTTAGCACGCCGGGGAAAATGCTTAGCGGCAATTTTTCCGAGTTTACGTTCTGAGTTCAAATGCCGCCAGGGTCGACTTTGCCTTTCATCCTTCCGGGGTCGATAAAGTGAGTACCAGT
>JAOPUL010006364.1:15435373-15446460 GCA_027564515.1 Octopus rubescens | reverse complement strand
AAATGTAATTATATAAAATGATATTTAGCACAAAATAAGTAATGTAGTCCTAGATAACATTGTGTAAAAATGAAATGTTCATTGCTGGGACACCTTTAACCATAGGTTTGCTCAAGCAGGCCTGACCTAGGACTAAACAACAAAAACTAACTTAAATACTACCTGTTACATGAGCCAACTCCTAGAGAACCTTTATGTTGTCACTATTCTAGCACTCAGATGACTACATAAAGATTCCTTCATTGGCTCAATTTGCAATATGTTTAAAATGAAGACTTGTTCAAAAACAATGCTGCATAACAGACATGAAATCCACTTCTCTTTAAACATTGCTGTTCTTACATGGAAAAAAAAAAAAAAAGAAATAGAATCTATCAGAGCAGATATTTTTCACATATTTAATGCAGCAAATATTAAAAATCTAACTTGAAAATTATGTTGTGAGGAACAAACAAAATTAATCAATGACTTGGTTTTAGATGCATGCCATAAAAGGCAACTAAAAGTGTTTAGCAACTGGAAGAATATTTGACCATAAAATACTGCCTCAGAAAAACCATTCAACCTATGCTATCATGGAAAAGTAGACATAAAACATTGATGATGATTATTAGTTATTAGCAGAGTTACTCAGTGTTGCCCAAGTGCTAAATATATAGAAATAACAGTATTTTCAATGGGAATCAATGTTTGGTTGTACATGGTAGAGTGAATCTCTGAGTGTGGGCAAAGAGGCTCCCCATGTTATTTATTGTGGCTCTTTTCTCTCTAATGAAATTTTTTAAAAAATTCATATCACTATTTAATTATCTTATATATACATTTTTTGTCTATATTTCAGGATACCACATGGCATGGACATAAAAAAAAACATTTACACTTAAGACATAACATATTTAGCAACTGCAAAGATCGAGAGAAAAACTTTATCAGGAGCAAAACTAACTTTGTTTACAAAATTCTTTGGTTGATATAAAGAGATATATATTTCTTTTGACCTGAGATAAATTATGAAACATTTATTGACTAGAAGTATGTAACTGCTTCCTATACTAGGAATTTCATATGGATTTAACTTTTTAACTGGAGCAATTTCAGTGATATTTTAATCTCTGGTTTCTTCTGATGAAATAGGGTTTTACCTAAGCCAGTCCTTATGTAAATGACTAATCTTTATGAAATAATCTCTGACTTTGATAAATATCACTATTCGTAGAGGAGATATATTAATGCTGTAATTTAATTCTGGAAAAGAAGGAAAGATATATTATTGTTGTGACATTAAAAAAAAGCAATGGAGAATGAATTATGTGAGAATCAGATTCAAGATATAATACAGTCTAAACAAACAGAATATTCTAATGAGACTCTGAAAATATCTCAGGAAAAACCGTATTTCTGTGAAATCTGTGGAAGGTCATTCATAGTACAAAATGAATTAAGTGAACATAAGTTATTTCACATAAGATCAAAATTTTATGAGTGCCAAATTTGTGATAAAAGATTCATTAAATATAGTTTGTTAAATTCCCACCATTGTGTTCAGACAGGAGAAAGGCCATATTACTGTGATATCACTGATAAATCAGCCTCTCAGAATAGTGCCTTAACTACACACAATGATACTCATACAGGTGAGAAACTATATCACTCTGACAAGACAATCTCTCAGAGTAATGATTTAACTAGCCATAAACCTATTCGCTCAGGAGAGAAATCATATGAATGTCGTATCTGTGGGAAAATGTTTATATGCAAAGATAAATTATTCCACCACAAACGCCGTCATTTAGGTGAAAAACCATATGAGTGTGAAATCTGTGGTAAAAATTTTTCTGGAATTTCTTATTTGGCATGGCATCAACGTGTTCATACAGGAGAGAAACCATACCAGTGTGATATTTGTAGTGAAAAATTTGCTCATAATAATAGTTTCAACAAACACATGCGTATTCACACTGGAGAGAAACACCAATGTGATATTTGTGACAAAATATTTTCCAATCGTAATCTTTTATCAAGTCATAAACGTGTTCACGCAGGAGAGATACCATATGAATGTGATATATGTGGTAAGACCTTTTCTCGAAGTAGTAATTTCACGAGACACAAATCTCTTCATTCAGAAGAAAAATCCCTCTCACCCTGAAACATGTAGCAATATATTTTCTCAGCTGAGTAATTTACATTAACTCAAACATGTTTATAGAGAGTCTTATCAGTGTTAAATCATTCTTTCAAAGAAACAATTTAACTACATGCAAAATCTTCACACTAATGAAAATCTATAACATTATGACATCCATGGCAAAATATAAGTAGTTTCTTATTTCACTGCAATATTATACAACCACAAATGTTTTATGTAAAAATAAGGCTATTATTCTAAAGCAAGTTCATGAATATTGATAGAAGGAACATTTACCTGTGGCATGAGTCTGTACTGTGAGAAGAGTCAAATTTGGGAAGATCAATTTGACTGGGAGAGCAAGTTTAGCCTGTCACCTTCATCAACCAAATAGCTGCAAATGTATTCACATTAAACTTAACACTCTGATATTTTTAATAAATGCATTCTTTCTGAGTAAGGCATGGCTGTATGGTTAAGAAGTTTGACTTGCAACCACATGGTTTCAGGTTCAATTGCACTGTGGCACTTTGAGCAAATGTCTTCTACTAAACCTTTATGTTGACCAATGCCTTGTGAATGATATTTGGAAGGGCATGCAGCTGTAAAATACTTCTTCAAAAAGTTTCATCCAGTTTGACATAGAAATGAGGATGAAGAAAGAAATGATACTTTTGCTTTATTTGATAAATGAGGAATATTATCACAAATTAGGGGATTATTCAGTAATAAAGAAACAAATTAGACAACTGAAAATATTAAGAAGTTTGCTTCCCAACTGCATGATTTCAGGTTCGCTTCCACTGTGTGGCACCTCTTCTATAACATCTGAGCCAACCAAAGCTTTGTCAGTAAATTTGATTGACAGAGAAGTTCATCATCGTGTGTGCATATATATATATAAACCACCTGCTGAACGGTTTTTGCAAATTACTTGGTGACCCTGTTGGTGCGAGTGCCACATAAAAAGCACCTGTGCTGGTGTCATGTAAAAAGCACCCAATACACTCTGTAAAGTGGTTAGCATTAGGAAGGGCATCCAGCTGTAGAAACCAAGCCAAAACACACGACTGGAACCTGGTGCAGCTCTAACCAGCATGGAAAATGGATGTTAGATAATGATATATATGTGTGTGTTTGTGTCTTCTTATCCTGACATTGCAGGATAGTTTCAAATGAGTGTCACCATCATACAATCTGTTGTTTATTTCCAATCTTCTGTGAAAACAGATATGACTATGGAGAAATTTTACTTTGCTTGGAGGCAGGAATGGCATCAGGCCATAGAAAATCTGTTTCAATAAACTCCATCTGACCTATGCAAACATGGAAAATTGGACATGAAAGGACAAATGTGGGAGCTCTTTTATTGAGTAAGCTGTCAAAATTATTTATTGAAAAATATTGTGTTTTCACTGAATTTTTGTTTTATGAAATATCTTAGTTAATCTTGCTTAACTATAACCTCCAGTCTGATTACAAAAACAGACAGTTATATCACCATTTTGTTACCATTGATATTTTACATTTCCCTTAAAAATGTCATTATTATTTAGAATTAATGTCAGCATAATTTCATTAGTTCTTTCTATGGTAATAACTATATCTATCTGGAGAAATATCAAAAGAACATATTGTTGTGAACACTAAAAAATAATCCTACAAATATCCTCACCATCATCATTTTATGTCTGCTTTCAATGCTTGGATGGGTCATCATTATCTGAGTAATTTCTTATTGGGAGCTATTGCCCCCAAAAAGTGGTGCCTGTACATGTCATATGGCATGGTTTCTACAGATGAATGCCCTTCCTATTGCCAACCACTTTACAGAATGTACTGGGTGCATTTTCTTGTGGCACCAACACTAAAGTTCTTGGTAACCTAAGGCATGCAAGCCAGGGGTGGGTAGGAGAAGAAGCAATGCCAGAAGTAGGTAGTTGCAAGTACACAATAGTTTAGGGCATGTACATTTGCTCAGGTGACCTAGGGGGAGAAAGACATTAGAAGAGCATGTGAAAGGGGAAAGAGTATGGTGAAGAAAAGCAGGGATATTTGGGGAATTAGTGGAGGTGCACAAAGTTAAGTGGGTGATGAGATAAAGGCAAGGATAGATTTTGGGTGGCCCAGAGGAGTGAGAGTGCTGGCTGGTATTAGAACATTCAAGCTAGAGCATATTGGCTTAGCATGGTCCAGTGCAGCTTCTTGTATGTGGGCCTAGAGAATGGTGGGGAGAGGGCTGAAGAAATATAGATGATGCAATTTGATCAGGTGGTTGGAGATGGGAGTCATGAGGAAGGTAGGCTTGGCAGGGAACTAACTAAATATATATACACTATATAGAGAAATATATAATATGTAATAATAGTTAATTTGTGGAAAATAAATACAAAATGAAAAGAACCAATGAAAATAAAATGAATCCATAACTTGTGATTTTGTATTATGTTTTCTAGAATGTGAATTTTTATTTCTGAATATTCTGTATATGTTACAAGGTTGTCTTCAGTTCTCACTGATGCTTGTCATGTAACCAAGTCAACCATTTCTTCTATATATAAACAATGTTGAAATAAATTTTCAGTTACAAAGAAAAACATTCTTCCTTTTTCATTTTATTGTCAAGTTTTTGTCAAATACTGCTGAACATTATTTTACTTTTATTTTATTATGCCGATCTCTGCCAAGTTCAGTGTTTTCAGTTTCTGGATCAAAAAACGAAATTACCTTCAATGTTTCTACGGGCTTTAACAGCAAATATATGTGCTTACAATGAATCTAACTGTTATTTCTAGCATGTCAGGTAACCTTAGCCCATAAAATCACATATGCAAACCTGTTGCTGTTGTTTGACTCCAGCTCAGCTCTGACCCAGCAGACTGATGCTCAAAAGTATTCTACCCATGACCATCCCGTCTTCTCTTTTTCGGTAACCAATAAATATGATACTGTATGTGATATGTACATTATTTCATACATTATATATTTATATGTATTATGTATGTGTCTGTATATATATATATATATATACACACATACATATGTTATATGATAATAGTACATTTGTCAAACTTAAAAAGTCACCTAGTAAGTTTGTGTCTCATCCACATGGTTTCAGGTTCAGTGGCACCTTTGGCAAGTGTTTTCTACTATAGCCCTGGGTCAACCAAAGCCTTATGAGTAGATTTGATAGATGGAAACTGAAAGAAGCCTATTGTATATATATGTGTTGTGCGTTAGTTCCACTGCTTGACAACTGGTGTTGGTTTGCTTACATCCCATAACTTAGCAGTTCGGCAAAAAATTACTGATAGACTAAGTACCAGGTTTACAAAAATAAGGTTAATTGACTAAACCATTCGAAGTGGTGCCTTAGCATGTCTAATGAGGAAAACAAGAAGAGGAAGATGTCTGTCCTTTGGTGATTAATGAAGACGACTTCAACCACATGGCACTTGAACAAGAGATGCATCCATGCAGAGGACCAGAGAATCACAACTGCTTTCACTTTTACCATATCATCTGTGTGCCTCAAGTAATGTAAATAGTGGTATTTCATGTTCACTGCAATGAAAAATCCCTCACCACCTGTAGCTCAAAAAGGTTTCAGCCATCAGTCATCAATGAAGACCACAACTGCTCCTGCCTATACTACACCTGTGTGCTTAAGATTATGGAAGTCACAGTTTTCAGTGCTGCAGATGTGTGGCATAGCCTAACTGCAACAATGATACTATTTGACCCAAATAGTCTTATATGCTAGGTACTAATGCTAAATTAGTGCTTTTTTGTGTGTGAGAAAGCTGCATGCACATCACTCTCTTGTTCTTAAACATTATGCTCTGTGGCAAAATAAGCCAAGACAACTGAGTTTGTATCAGAATGCAAGAGTTTTGTCAATGCGGCTGAAAGGATTTCTGCACCTTGATGTACCATTTAACTTCGTGTGTATTCAGGCCATAAAACTTCATACTAGTTGTTTGCCCTGCGTCATGGCTTCTAGTCTTGCTTGGCAGTATGATGCCATCTGCATCAGTTGCTCCCATTGACCTGCTACTGCCATTTGAGGGAAATGCAAGGCTATGATTGTGATATCATATGTGCACTAAGAATTATACCATACCACTTACAAACACATTACCCAACATTTGTAGCAGAAACAAAGCTAATGGGAATATTTCAGTGCTCAACCGAAATGTAATTATGATATGTATGAATAGATCTGAGTGGAGACTGTGAAATAACTTGAATTTACTGCTCTTTGCTAGATCATCCTAAGGGTTCTTGCCTCATGCATAGAATACTACAGTTTAATTTTAAAAATACATGAACTACTATTTAATGTTGGTATAACATGGTGGGGAGAGTAGTCGTCTGCATGGAGTGCTAACATATTTAATGGTAGATTCAATTGGTTAAACATTAATATCTTAATTGACCGGTCATATATGTTAAACAGAGATGACGTTTTTTTTTTTAGCCTCTTGCCACCAGTTAGATTTTTAAAAGGACTAAAAAAAATCTAATAAGCAGAGAATTGGACAACTGTCAGAAACCTGAATTGATACATGGACTGGAAAATTCCACACACAAGATACACGTCAATATTTGTTTTTACTACAAATAGCAATAACAGGATATGAACTGCCTCACAGTAATAAGCTTATGTAAATTCTTTTCCTTGATTCTCACGTAGTGTATCATGAAAACGATCTTTAAATATTAACTGTTGTGTATTTTCCATGTTACCAACTTTCTTGAAATATTGAACTTTTAATATCAGTCAGTGAAGGTGCCTGACCTAGTAGTTAGAGTATTGCACTCCTGATCTCAAGATCATGGTTTCGATTCCATGACCGAGTAGTACGTTGTGTTCTTGAGCAAAACACTTCATTTCACATTGCTCCAGTCCACTCAGTTATAAATGAGTAACTCTGCGATTGACTGACGTCTCGTTCAACAGTAATGTAATTTCGGTCGCTTATACGTCTGGGTAACTGTCTTTGTCCTAGAACTCAAGACAGTAATATCCAAGGCTTACTAATGTCACTCGTCGTTATGTTTGAATGTATAAAGGCAGTTTTACTTTCGTTAGAGAAATTAAACAAAGTCATAAAAAATTAGAAATGAAGATTTCATCTGGTGTTTGCCAACGAAATTAATTCATTGCGTTTATCTTTCCACGTTTCATTGAAGTCGTAATAAAGAGCGTTAAAATTATATATAACTTAAGTATTGTGGTTGTGTACCAGCCTTCAAAAGTTTATAACACCGATTTTAATCAATTTAAATTTATTAGCGGGCACTTAGATTTAGTTACTACAACCACTTTAATCCAAACGTTACAAAGCTATCGATATATTTTTGTTCCTAAGTTTGTTATACAAAATAATGGTCTAAATCCATGTTGTGAATTAGGAGTGGATATGCGTTGTCATGGATGAGTCATTCTTGGCTTTTATTATATTTTAGTATATATGTACATTGGTGGCTGAAGGGGTCGCATGATATTGCTTTGAAATGGTTATGATTCCAGATCAGAGATCTTGAAGTATTTACGCGATTAGAGTTGTTGTTCAGCCCTGAGTGCAAAGTTTCTCAAGTATCTTAAGGTGTATCTATGGGATTTTGTTAGGATGTGAGGCTTTTATGTTTATTCATTTAAAAATAATTTCCTTAATGTTTTTCTCGTGTCTAATGAAAGGAAGGTGTCATAATTTAAGTGTAAGGAATGCATCTGTAGGATGGGATTTGAGGGCGATTCAGCTGCGATTTCTTGCAGATCGTACAACCACGTATAACATCCCTTGTTAGTTCATACGCTTTAGACCAGGAATGGGCAACCTTTTTCGAGAAGTGGGCTACATTACTAGAAAAATTGAAGGCAATTTTTCTTTGTGTGCCATTAAGAATGTCTCGGGGGCCGCAGGTTGTCCATGACTGGTTTAGACTTAGATATCTTTGTTGTATAGTAAACAGGACACGGAATAAAGGCTTTTCAGTTATGTCATGCTTGAAGGAGATCTAAAATAGATACAGAGAGAGTTAGTTCCCCTGATAATCTAATGTAAATTTTCTTCCAACATTCGGATCTTTATGGTTTGACATACTCCAACCAATTTTATAGAAAATTTCAGTACTGATGTAGTTTTTATATATTCAATTTTCACTCCGGTAAGTAACAACATAAGGACATTGATGTTAACTTCTTTATGATTTTATCTTTGGAAGAAATTAAATAGGTAGAAGTCATGATGAATCTAAGCACACAGGGACATCTACCACATTCACTTCAACAATATGTAAACATTATTTAATTAATTCAGTGCCGTAATATTTAAATAGTACAACATTTATTTCTGTTTATGATCAGAAAATGAAGGCGGAAAATATCGTGAGCAATCGACATTAAAGAATCAACATTTTGAAAAAAGATAAATGTGAAGGATTGTAGCGTAATTTCGAAGAAATGAGGGAGGGGGGCGTACATAATGACCTAACTTCAGAACTGTGCCCTCGCATGATTTTGTTTTGCTCGTAAATTTCTTTAAAATACTTATCTTTGATTAAATTTTCAAGAGAAGTAGATTGCGATTATCTTGATAAAATTTGGAAAAAAAAAGTTTTTCTTGGCAGTGTTTATAGGCGCAGGCATGGCTTTGTAGTAAGAAGTTTGCTTCCCAATCAAATGATTCCAGGTTCAGCCCCACTGCATGGCACTTTGGGCAAGTGTTTTCAACTACAATCCCTGACTGACCAAATCTTGTGAGTGTATTTGGTAGACGGAAACTGAAAGAAGCCCATCGCAAATGTATGTATGTGTGTTTGTGTGCCTGTCCCACCCACCACTTGACAACCAGCAGGGCATACCGAAAGAATAAGTACCTGACTTGAAAAACAAAAGTACTGGAGTCGAATAAATTCGAAACCCTCAAAGCGGTTCTCCAGCACGGCCGCGGTCTAAT
This sequence comes from Octopus rubescens, assembly GCA_027564515.1. Classification (NCBI taxonomy): domain Eukaryota; kingdom Metazoa; phylum Mollusca; class Cephalopoda; order Octopoda; family Octopodidae; genus Octopus; species Octopus rubescens. The sequence continues at coordinate 15,437,367 of JAOPUL010006364.1, read as the reverse complement.
GACTAAAACAAGTAAAAGATAAAAGATAAACTTGTTGGTGGGGCACACTTCTGTTAAACTTACCCGTCACATAATCGTATTCTACTACTGAAATATATCTCTAGAACATTTCATTAAAAGACATGCAATTTTTAAGAAAGGTATGAGGAAACAAAGTCAGGAAGGGGTGTGGTGGAAATAATTGAAACTCCTCCCACCAAAAAAAAAAACTGTTTTTTTGCCTCTTTTATACAATTTTCCCCGTAATCTACAACGTCTAAAATGTATCTCTGGAAAATTCCGTAAATAAAATGTATATTTTTATGAAATCAGTATTGGTTTTGCATCAATGCAACCTGACCTACCGAAACAAACACTAATAATACTAATAGTGCTGCAGTGGTCGAAAATATGGGAAGACCACAATTTCTACTGACTCTTATACATCATTACATTTTATAATCATTTTTGTTAAAGCTCTTAATTAAATACTCAAAAGTTACCTAAATATTTTTTCTCCCATCGTAATATATGTGCTTCGTATTTCAAGTAATCCAAGATGTTTTTACATACACCCCCATATTACGCTGCATTTCACATTTACCAAAATGTTTTTTCAGGATTGTAGCCACCGTTGAATCCTGCCAAAGTAGATTGGGGTGGGGTGTAAGTAATTCGAAAAATTTTTTGCAACATCGTAATTCCAGTTTCTGTCTACCAAATCAACTCACGAAGCTTTGGTCAGCCCGGGGCTGACCAAAGTATAGAAGACACTTGCCCAAGGGGCCACACAATAGGACTGAATCTGAAATCATGTGTTTGGGAAGCAGGCATCCCTGCACCTTTGTATAAACAATATTTCGCTTTCGTTTCAATGTTTCAAGTAAACCATGATGTTTTTATACATTTATCTAACTGTTCACTATCCAAGTTACTATATGATTGCATCATTTATAATTAAATTTTTATTAAACAATATGTACAGATAAAAGAGATGTAGAGAGAGAAGAAGGGGGACGGCAGATAGCAGGGAGGGGGCAAGGGTCCCGGGATGAGGGGAGGGGTATTCAACCACTTCCGCGGTAATGACTGCGGTGGCGTTGCCACGGAGAATTGCCAGCGACACACGCTTGTCAAATGTATTTTTGTTTAAGACCGAAAGCTGTGATATTAGAGAAACCAGTCTTTGATCTATAGTAATTAAGGTAGTGTTAACATTTTTAATGCAATGAATATTCATAAGCTAATTTTCTTCGTTGGTGACATTAATACTTGCTGGGCAATAGTGACGTGTTCCTATATAACTTTCTGACTAACTTGAATGTCGTTTCTTTGAATATGTTCATACAGGAAAATAAGTCTGGTCTGAATGATTGCATTGTGATCTTTAAAAGAACCCACAAGTTAGCTTATGCTGTTAACTTTTTGTTCTCGGTGACACGTTAAAAACACCTGTGCCGGTGACACATTAAAGGCACCCGGTACACTCTCTGGCATGGTTGGTGTTGGAAGCCAAAATGGACTGGAGTCTGGTGCAGCTCCCCTGCCTGCCAGTCTTCAGTCAAATCGTCTAACCCATGCCAGCATGGAAAACAGACGTTAAATGATGATGATGATGATGAACCAGAAATAATTGTGTGGCGGGGAACAAACAAAAGGAATCAATGATTAAACAACAATTAATTAAAATCCGATTATTGTAGCTTAAAAATGCGATGATATTTAAGGATATCACATGATATGGACATAAACATTTCCACATCACTTCTCATCGACCATCTTTTAAATCATTATAGATTCTGGATGATTTTATAATGAATAGTTTCCTAGATTCTTAGCCAAGATTTTCCTACCAGTTTCTTTCCTATTGTTCTTGGCTTTTGCACTTAGAAATTTATGAGAGTCAACTGTCACACTTAGTTAATTTCTATTGTTTAACATTCTTCTTCTTCTTCTTCCTCCAGAGTTTAAAATCCGGTTTTGTCCCCGTGAACGGGGGTGGCCGGATTCACCTC
>JAOPUL010006364.1:15415362-15425955 GCA_027564515.1 Octopus rubescens | reverse complement strand
CTCTAAAAAAAAAAAAAAACGGCAAACGATAGGTGCCCCTGTGGGGTAAGATGATTTCATTCTTGAGGGTCTTTTTCTCCTCAAAACATCTATGATCAAAGACTTTGCAGCCTGATATAGAAAGGCAATAGCCTAGCTATAACCTTTTTATATCAGAGACGACATTGTCCGATGTGTCTGGTTTTTTTTTGAAAGAAGGTAGTGTTACTCGTGAAGATTTGGCTGCCACTTTCACCTCGTTGCCAAGAGTGAGTATGAAAGAGGAAACTCTTCTGTTACCTTTGAAAAGAATTAACTCCCCTTATTACAAGAGCGACATTATGTGAACTTGTCGAAACTTTCAAATTTGTCTCAGGAAAAAAGAAAAAAAAAGAAAAACAGAAAACATGAAAAATTGTTTGCAAATTTTGAAATTTCATTTGCGACTAGTCATTTACAATTCTGAAGGAGTAAAAAGCTCACCATAAGGTATGGTGTTTAGGAAAAGGGAAAAAAAACACTAATACAACTTCAAATTTATTAACGTTTTGTTTAAACTCATCACGTTGCATTATTAACATGATTAAATATTATAACCTTAGTAATACTACGAAGTCGTATTTTGACTTTAGAGTTCCATGTAAATCTTTCTTTTCCTTTTATCGTATTTAGTTTTCATTTCATTCAGTTTCACGAAATTTGAAATCCTATTTCCGGTAGGAAGTTTTCGAACTTTGATAATCATTCTCCGAATTTTGTACATTTAATTAAATTTTCTTGTACATATTTAATAAAAAAATAATTCAAAATTTAGTTTATTTTTTAACTTCTGATTATTCATTTTTTGTTTTATTAGATCAATCAATAACCATTATGTTCCATGAAACTGGCTTTGTATCATCCTTTCTTTCAAACAGTAAACGAAGACAGTTCGAATCAAAGTTTTTGTTCTCACTCAAGTTCAATTTACTTTTTCGTAATGACGTATTGTAGAAGAAAAAGAATAGTCGACAAAGTGATGGATGAAGATGAAATCAAAAAAGAATCATGTACACTGCTGGAGTTAGCCACTCAAACAATGGACGTAGATTCAGCAATTGAATGGATGGCGAAACGGAGACTCTTAAGTAACTCTGTCAGCTGTGGTACGTGCGGCGAACCGTGTACACTTATTACTTTGACGAAAAAACTCGACAAAAAGATTTGGAATTGTCGCCGGCACAATTTTACCCAATCCATTCGAAAAGGATCTTTTTTTGAAAGAAGCCGCATGTCGTTACTGGACCTACTTCTTTTAATTAATATGTGGGTTGAGGACTACCAACAGAAAGAAATGATGGAGCAACTCCATGTGAATAAGAATACAATCGTAGACTGGTGTAATTTCCTGCGAGAAGTGGTAGAATGGGATCTCCAGAAATCCCCCACAATACTCGGAGGTCTGGACGAGGACGGTACTCCCATTGTAGTAGAGCTGGGTGAATCGAAATTTCTAAACAGCAGATACCATAAGGGTCAATGGCGCGCTGGTCACTGGGTGTTCGGTGCGATCGAACGCCGGAGTGGTAAGTGCTGTATGGTTGAAGTTCCTAACAGAAAACAACAAACGTTGGAGCCTATCATCCGACAATGGATCCTTCCAGGTAGCCGCATTATTGCTGATGCATGGGTATCTTTCGATCTGCTGAAAGATATCGATTTCAGATTGTACTCGAACGACTCCGTGGTGCACGAACGGGATATCGTGAACCAAAATGATCCTAATATACACGCACAAATTATCGAGAATACGTGGATGCGAGCGAAAAGAAAATTAAAAAAACAATGTGGCACAAGTGATGCATTATTTTCTTCTTATCTCCACGAATTTCTGTGGAAAAATAAGGTGAAAAAGAAACCTTTTGGCCACTTGTTAATGGTTATAAGTAGACTATATCCCGTTTAGTAAGTGTAATGTTTAATTAATGTAAATGGTCACATTTAATTTATGCAGTGCAATTATGTAAATAACGATTTGTAATAATGTTAAGTTCGCCTTGCATGCTGCATTCTTTCGGTGTAAACAGAACTGGACATTTCTACTGGTCATATGTCAGACGTACATCTCCCATCGCTGCACTGTCAACGAGAGCATCTATGCAGTATGTCTCGACTCGCTGGAAATAATAGGAAACTCTCCTTCAAATCACACTACACTGTCTTAAGGGAAAGGGACATATTGGACAATGCAACCCTTTATAAAAAAAAAGGAAGAAAACAACAAATGGGATGTCAGTGCTAGAATGTCTTTGATGATCATTGCTCTGCCTGATGAGGGTTGACCTGAGGCTAAACAACAACATTTGAATCACATCTATGACAGGTCACGCAACCAAATACTAATGTATTTCACCGTGATAATGTCTGGCCTGTCCTCCAATACTAAATAAAGGTATCTGTCATCCTTATTTACAGTATCTGTTCACAAAGTTTTAGTATAAACTTGCATACATCCATATATGTCGTTATAGCATTACTTCAGTATTTTTAGCTTCAGGTCAGACCTATGGTGAAAGGCTTTCCAGTCGTGACCATCTTGTCTTGTTTCTCTAATGAGCCCTTTCACAACTGAGTGTAATTTAAGAGAGATTTGACTGCTATTTCTATTAGATGGAGGTTGGTTGTTATTTGAAACTTCAGCCTCAACACGCTACCTGCTTGAAATAGTGCCCAAATTTTCCATCAATCAGATCCTATTGTCTCGAACAAAGAAGGATACATTGGCCAAAAATGGAATGGTCATGGCTGGAACGTTTTTGATCATAATTCTGCTCACTTGGCTCTATATGATACAAATCTCCTTCAAATCCCTCTTCAAGGAATAACAGGGAAAAATGTAGTCCTAGGTATACTATGTCTTAATGAAAGATAGTATGGCCATATAAAAAATCTCTCAACAAATTCAATCTGACCCATGCCAGCATGGAACAAGGATAATACCTGTATAAGGCGCTAACGTGTACACATGAAAGAAAAGCACTCAATATATAGTTTATAAAGGTGGCGAGCTGGGAAAAATGCTTAGCACCATTTCATCCGTCTTTACATTCTGAGTTCGAATTCCACTGACGTCAACTTTTCCTTTCATCCTTTCGGGGTCGATAAAATAGTTACCAGTCAAGCATTGGGGTTGATGTAATCAACTTACACCCTCCCCTGAAACTGCTGGCCTTGTGCCAAAATTTGAACTCAAAGACACTTGTAAGATGTTCGTAATTAATGCTAATCACATGATTGAATTTCTTGCATCTTTACAGGCAGTCTGTTTTTGTGGTGCTGTAGTTTAGAAATGGACAACTTAGTTAAATACTCTACAAAGCTAAGTGAAACTGGCTAAAGCTGTTTGTCATAGATTGTGACCTTTGGGTAGCTGGAAATTTCCTTAAAAGAAGCTCTTTGAAAGTTGGCTCCAACTGTGAACATTCTGCTCATCCTTTTGATGTAGCTTATCAAAGATTACAATCTTTCATGTAACCTTTCTATTTGTGATTTAGGGGAGATTTGGTTACTATATCCTGCAGGTTGCACTACCCTGCAGAGCATCTCTTGTTAATTTGAGTATTCATTTGCTTATTTAGCACCAGATCATCCTTTTCTTATCTACCAAGCAGTGTGTATCCAATGTGTCTCTTTCTAGAGTATAATTTGAAAAAATATTTGGCTGACATTTCTAGCAGACAAGCTCTACTAGTCCCGTTTTTTAATCAATGTTGGTAACTAAGGGAAAATAACTTGCTAGAATAATGGACCTAAGTTTACAACTACATTCAGATTATAAAATAGGTGCGGATGTTTTGCAAAATGTACATCGAGTTATTTTGTTGTTCAGTCCTTAATTGAACAGACCTATGATCAAAGACTTTCTAGCTATGACCATCTCATCATTTCAGACATAGTTTATCTTGGACTACATAGTCCTTGAACCAAATTCATTTTTGAAATACCTTGAATACACTGCAATAATCTGGTAATGTAAAGATCATTTTTGTCATGTGCAGTTGTTTGGTATTCAAAATACATGAATCTCATCTGATATCTGTCAACTCAAGGATGATAAAAAAATTCTGGCAGTGATTGATATGACTGTGGACATTAGGAACTGAATTTCTGGGGATTTATGAGGGATGATTGATAACCGGGCATGGCATTTGGGTTGAATATGTTGTTAGTATACCTCTAAATGAGATGTGAGGGATTGTGATCTTATGAGTTTAGTATGTTCTGCCATACTTAATCTTTGTTCTTAGTATTTTCTCTGTGGATCATCATTTTCATGGTTTGACAGGGTTTTACAAGCTGCAGAGCTACTCTGGATGTTCTTATTTCATATTTTTGATTTTCCTTGTCTCTTGTCTCTAATGATTTTGTGTTGACATTTATAATATATCATCTTTTATTTCAGAGCATCAGGAATTATTTTGAAGAATTTTTTTTCATCCAAGATATGTCATGGAATTTATTATTTTGAAGAATACAGATAAATTATGTATAGGAACACCTGTTATATTGTTTGCTGATCCTTGGTTAAAATGCAAAATATGGCTTCTGAATTACAATTTACAGTAAAAAAAGAAAAACAATGTTTCTACATTCAAATGTTAGTTGGTTAACTTGAAAAGTTGACAAATTAGTTTCAGGTGGATCTTAAGTCAGTTCTTTCATATCAGCTATCTGGAGGTGTAGAGCTATTTTAGTGTATTTCTGTGAAAATGTGCCCACAAGGACCAGAAAAATATAATAATTCGTTTTTGTGATTAAACTAGAGCATAATGGAAGACGAATCATACAAGAGGCAGCTTCTTGGTGAAACACAGCTGAAAAATGTTGAATTCTCCCAGGAGACAGGAAGGAATAAAGAATAAATCCTACTTCAGTGACATTTTTACAACAAAAAATAATTTAAATCAACATAAATTACTTCACTTTGGATCAAAGTTTTACTAATGTAAAGAATTTGGCAAAAATTTTACAAGAAACAGTTCTTTATATCATCACCAACTTATTCACACAAAAGACAAAACATGTCTTTGTGATATCTTTGGTAGAAAATTCTTACAAGAGAGCAGTTTACATACACACAAATATATTTACACAGGTGATAAACTTATCTACTGTAATATTTGTGGCAAAAGATTTACTGGAAATAGTGATGTAACTCTACACAAACATATTACACATAGGGAAGAGATAATGCTGTAATATTTGTGGTAAAGCAGTCTCTTGAGGTAGCAAATTATATAGCCACATATGCATTCATACAAAAGAAAACTGGTTATATGAAAGCAATATCTGTGTTAAAACACTCTCAAAGTGAATTTAATTTGCAATGCACATATTCATACAAGAAAAAAATCCTATCACTCTGATATTTGTGATAAAGCAGTTTCTCCAGCTCACCATTTATATAGACACATATTCATACAGGAGAGAAACTGTACCACTGTGATATATGTGATAAAACGTGTGCAGCAAATGGTAGTTGAACTAGTCATATGCATATTTGCACACAAGAAAACCCATACTGTTGTGGTATCTGTGGTAAAACATTCTCTTAGGCATATAGCTTATATACCCATGAGAATTTTCACTGGAGAAAAGTCATACCAATGTGATATCTGTGGTAAACGGTTTTCTGGTGTGATTGGTTTATTTCTTCACAAACAAATATGTATTGGAGAAAAAAAACCATACTGTTGCAATATCTGTGGTAAATCATTCTCTGTCCACAGTAATTTATTTAAACACAAACTCACACAGGAAAGAAACCTGCACTGCAATTTATGTGGCAAAATATCTATGGACTGTAATTTATCTGACCATAAATATACTCATACGGGAGAGAAACCATACCATTGTGATATCTGTGCTAAAACATTTTCTAAAAATAGCTCTTTGTCTACCCACAAATGTTTTCACACAGGAGGAAAAGCATACCACTGTATTACAGTGTATTTCACTGTATTTCACTTACAAAGCATTAGTCAGCTGAAGACACTTGCCCATGTTACCATGCAGCAAGAATAAACCTGAAACCACATAATTGCCAAGTGTGCTTCCTACTCACACAGCCATGCTTGTACATTAAGGTATATTATAAAATAGTGAGAATTATGTTCAAGTGAATAGCAATCAAAGCTAATAAAATTAGAATGAATGAAAGATTTAAAATCATATTTGTTTTTTTTTTAAAATAACAACATAAAAATATATGTGGTAAATCATCTTTGTCAGCAGTAGTTTATCTTCCCACAAATGTACTCACACAAGAGAAAAATCATACCATTGTGATATCTGTGATATGTCATTCTCTGTCTGCAGTAGTTTATTTAAACACAAATGAACATACAGAGGAGAGAAACCATACCACTGTGATATATGTAGCCAAATATTTTCTACGAACGGTAGTTTGTCTAAACATACTCATACAGGAGAGAAACCATACCATTTTGATATCTGTGATAAACCATTTTCTAGAAGTAGTTCTTTGTATCATCCCAAACATTTTCACAAAAAGAAACACTATCGAGGCATGTAGTAAAATATTAAAATGGAAGTTGTGAACAAAGAACAAAAATATTTACAACTGTCTGACACAGTATTAATGTTGTGTATGTTCATGCATTTTATTCTTTTACTGATTATTTTAATAATAGGATTGTAGCCATACTGGAGCACTGCCTTTAAGGATTTTAGTTGATGACATTTCTACTACTTTGCCTGATACTTATTTTATGATCTTTGGAAGGGTGAAAACAAAGTTACCCTTGGGATAAAGGGACATACCTTGAACATAGAAGAATGCTGTCCAATATTCATTTAACATATCTCCTGCACTGTGTCTCGTCACTGGCTGCTGTCTCTTGTCCTCCTTCATGAGGTTCAGTATCCTGAGATCAGCTTTTTCTACTTCTTCTTTGGTCAAGTTTCTTCCATTTGGGTTACTTGGCACTTCTTCACCCAACTGTCCTTCTTCATATGCATCACATATCCATACCTGTACATACCTCTCTATTTTAGCTTATTTCACTTATACCTATTTTTTCACACAATGTAAGCTGAGTGAAAAAAAAATTGTGCTCTGTTATGCTTGCTAATATCCCTGCTCATGTTTTGCTACCCATCCAATAAGACATTTCAGACATATGCATCATACAATTTCCCCTTCATTCTGAGATAGAATCCCTTTGTTGTCAACAGAGGTTGTAACACCCAGAACTTCTTCCACCCCATCCTTATGTTGGTTACTATGCTTTTACTGCTGATAAGTAGTGGACACTGACAACTACTTCTATCAAATCTTCTGAACATTTAAAAGAATTCATTTCATAGGTGCTCTTACTGCTAATTACACCTATGCATTTGCTACGTAGGTGCAGGCATGGCTGTATGGTTAAGAAGTTCACTTCCCAGTCACATGGTTTCAGATTCAGTCTTACTGCATGGCTATAGTAGAAGATATGTTGGCAGGTATTTTCTACTGTAACCCTGGCTTGAGTTGATCAGATAGACAGAAACTCAAAGAAGCTTGTAAGACAGAAACTCAAAGAAGCTTGTATATATAAATGTGTTTGTGTCTCCATGTCTTGACATCGTGTGATAGTTGTAGACAAGCATCGCCATTATACAAGCTGTGTCCTTTGTTTCCAGTCTTCTGTGAAAACATGTCCAACCATGGGGAAACAGGTGAGGGTTGGTGACAGGAAGAGCATCCAGCCATAAAAAAATCTACCTCAATGAATTCTATATAAGCCATGCAAACATGGAAAAGTAAACATAAAAGCAATGATGATGATTATAATATTAAGCCTGCCTAGAATTCTATTGCATCTCTAATGCATAAACAGCTCACATATAGTACACAGTTTAGAATTCCTACCCACTCCTTTTCTGTATATTTATTAAACATGACCTTTCCAGAGTGCAGAACAGATTATTTTTGTTAAAACTTTTGATTTTGCAAGATTTACTAATAAATCCCTTAATTCTAGCCTATCCTACTATAGTTGGAACTTTTTCTTTAATTCTCTGGCTGGTTCAGCTATGAGATTGAGGTCGTCCAGATAGAGTAGTTACCATGAATAGCTAGTCTTGATCTCTGTTATGGCCCAGAGAACAAAAATAAACAGGAGGTGATTGTGAACATCTAACTGTACATGTAAATTGCTCTCTAAACTGATAAACATCTAGTTGTACATTTAAATTGCTCTTTAAATTTGTTGCTAACTCTCATCATGCTGTCAGCCCCACCCATGTATAAGGTTTGCATGGCTCTCACCCAGTTGTCTTAGTGATCATCTATATAGAAAGTGTGATACTTACTCTGTCTAAGGTCTTATCCTAGTCAATGAACACTGTGTAGTGGTTTCCTCTTAGATAAGAACTTCTGTAGTTGTTTGACTTAGAAGAGGGCACCAATGACACTCCTTGTCTTAGCACAAACCCAAACTACATCCATCTAAGCTCATTCTCTTCCTAATTATCTATGCTATAACTCTTTCTGTCTCTTAGTCAGTTCATCAATTTAATACTTCTAGTTGCTTCTTTTCAGAACCTCTCCTTTTTCCTTGTAGTAGTTGATGAGGCTGCTGCTATATCAATCATTTGAGATAACATCCCCTTTTCCTACCTGATTGACTATGCAAGTCACTAACTTGAGTCCTGTTTCACCAGATATTATCACCCTCTCAGCAACCTATTCTTGATGGCCTTCCTTCATATCTCAGTGGCCCTTCCAACCATATAGCTGTCCCACTATTCTCTCTATTTAGGGTAGGCCTCTCTTTCATTTTCTCTCCATTTAGCAACATTCTAGAAGCATTTTCATGCATCATTCTTTTCAGCTTTATCCTCATTGAGGGTAAGTGTGCCACTCATTTTAAACATGCTTTTCACCAATGACATCCTGATTTACTGGCACACTTTTGCATTCTGCATTACTTTATGCCTATGAACCTCACATCATGAAACAGTGTATGGTATTACCATATATAACACTGGTATACATTATCAAATGTATTTCCATATATTTGAATGCTGTTATCATATCATTCACATGTCACCATTAGGTGGATATTATTTTGAAAACAATATGTTTTTCTATCAAGAAGATTAATAACCAAAATAGGGTGTCTTCATAAGTACGCTAAAAAAAAATTCTAGTGTACTACAATGGCTAACACCTTGTATTTGGATAAAATGACATTGGCTTTTTTTTTTTTTAATATTTAAATAAAGCTATATAATAGCAATTTATTTAATAACCAAAATAGGGTGTCTTCATAAGTACGCTAAAAAAAAAATTCTAGTGTACTACAATGGCTAACACCTTGTATTTGGATAAAATGATATCAGCTTTTTTTTTTTTAATATTTAAATAAAGCTATATAATAGCAATTTATGTTTGTCTTAATTAACATTTGATTCATCAGTGTGTTATAGATGTTTTAACAGCTAACTTATAATTGTTATATATTCACATCTTATACTTTTGATAATAGATCTGCTCAGTTATGGCTGTCCTGGAGAGTTTAACCCTAGCCTGTCCAAAGAATATTTCTTATAAGTTTGTCCAAAATGTCCATGCTTGTTTTTCAGACTTTTAATTAGACCTTGTTTCTTACATTCTGAGTAATATAAAGCTTTCCTTTCGTAAGTCCCAAGATACTCTGGTGGCTGAAAAAAATTGGGAATATGTATCATATATGATGCACAGACACCAGGGAAATATGTCCTGTGTATCATGTGATACACAGGACAAGCAAAGGGTTGAACAGCATAAGGAAACATTATTTGAAAATGATCAACTGGATCAACCAAATTTATGGTATCTTTACTACATTATTTGAAATTTTGCAGAAACAGCTAATTTTCTTAATTGTAATCCTCCCAAAATATCTATTATTACAGCAATCTGAAGTATTCTTTAAATATTTAAACAAGTAAGATGCAAGAATAAAGAATGTAAAAATACCTGAAGAATGCTGATTGTAAATAAAATGTTCTTCGATACAACTGGTAAAATCATATTTTATCTTAGTTTTACAAGTGGAAAGTATGACAGTATTTTCAAGCAGTGTGCAAGATATTATTAACTTGGTGACAGGAAGAGCATTCAGCCATATAACATCTGCCTCAATGAATTTCTCCCTGACCCATGTGAGCAGCGAAAAGTGGCCATTAAAATGATGATGCTATATATTCAGCAGCATCAGCGCTAAGCGGTGTTTAGGCATAAGCGACCTTCAGGTTAGTTAAAATATGTTAACATAGTTATCATATTTCAACTTCTAAAGGCAAATTTTATATATGTATGCACAGGCGTGGCTATGTGGTAGGAGGCTTGCTTCCCAACCACATGGTTCCGGGTTCAGTCCCGCTGCGTGGCACCTTGGGAAGGTGTCTTCTACTATAGCCTCAGGCCGACCAAGGCCTTGTGAGTGGATTTGGTAGACGGAAGCCCGTCGTATATATATATGTGTGTGTATGTGCCGGTGGTACGCTCTCTGGAGTGGTTGGCGTTAGGAAGGGCATCCAGCTGTAGAAACCAAGCCAAAAAATAGACTGGAGTCTGGTGCA
>JAOPUL010006364.1:15370931-15389822 GCA_027564515.1 Octopus rubescens | reverse complement strand
CCATGCCAGGTGATGCCGACCGCCAACAGGTCTTTTTGGAACGTTCTTCGCCAGGTGGTTTTGGGGCAACCCCGCCTTCGTTTGCCGCCAGGTGGGGTCCAACTCATCGCTGCTTTTTAGTGTCGTTCGTCAGGCAGGCGCAGAACATGCCAGCCAGGCGTCATCGGCGCTCTACGACCATCCTCTGTAGTATCTCTGACTCGGCTCTTCTTAGAATCTCTTCGTGTTTCACATGTTCGCGCCAGGACACACGAAGGACCGTTCGCAGGCACATCTCGTGGAACGTTCAGCCGCATTGCTATCTTTGTCGTGCTCTTCCAGGTTTCACTTACGTAAAGCACTGTCGGCAACACGATGCTCCTGTACAAGCGCAACTTGATCTTTGTGCTGATGCCCGAATACGACCAGATTGGGCGCAACTGATGGAAAACTGCGGCTCCCTTGCCAATCCGGCAGTTGATGTCAAGCTCTGTGTCACCATTGCTTGCCAGGATTCTGCCAAGATATGTGAAGTGTTCGAACTCTTTCAGGTCATGCTGGTTGACACTGATCGCTTGATTAGTGTTGTTGGTTGTTCGCATCACCTTGGTCTTTTTGGTTTTGCTTTTCAGGCCAATCTTTCCCGCATTCTTTTTCAGGGATGTTGTTAGACCCTGCATGTCTCCACTGTCCTCGGCAATCAGAGCGATGTCGTCGGTGAACGCCAGGTCCCTCAGCCTTGACTAGTTCCTCCATGGGATTCCTCGACCTGGTCCTTCCTCTGTTTATCTCAGTACGAAATCAACTGCCAACAGGAACAACGGTGGAGAGAGAATGCAACCCTGTTTGACTCCGGAGACAATATCGATGAACTCCGTCACACCAGACTCAGTTCACACGCAGCAGCTGGAATTTGCGTACAGGACCTTGAAGATGGTGATGTATTTTTCAGGAATGCCGTACGAGCGCGCAATATTCTGCAGCGATTCCCGATGCACACTGTCAAATGGCTTCCGGAAACCAATGAAGTTGACCACCAAAGAGTGCTGGGGCTCCGCGCATTGTTCGATGATGTTGCGTAATGTGAACATCTGTTCGGTGCAAGATCGATTTTTTCGGAAGCCAGCTTGTTACTCTCGGAGAACAGAGTCGACAGCCTGTTGGAGCTGATGCACTAGCACCGTGCAGAACGCCTTTCCTGGGACTGACAACAATGTGATGCCACGCTAGTTGTTGCCGTCATCCAGGTTTACCTTCTTTGGCAATGTGACGATGTCACCTCACTGCCATTCAAGAGCAACCTAACCTATCCTCCAGCAGTGGTTCATCAAGTTTTTCATGAAGCCATCCTCAGCGAATTTGAGCAATTCTGTAGAGATCTCATCCAGTCCACCCGCTTTGCCTTTTCTCAAGCTGCTGATCGCATCCCTCTTCTCCTGTTTGGTGATTTGGTTTTCACAGACCTTGAGTGCCGCAGTGGTTGCTGGAATCTCTGATGTCAGGTCTATCGGGTCGACTGGATTTGGTTGGTTCAGTGTCTCTCGGAAGTACTCCATCTATCTCTGGTCCTGTTCTGCTCCAGTGGTCAGTGTTCTGCCATTTTTGTCTTTCACTGGCATGCTGGCATCACTCAACACTCCCGTCAACTCTCTCACGATACCAAACAAATCCATTTTCATCTTCTATTTTATATATATATATACACGATGGACTTCTTTCAGTTTCTGTCTACCAAATCCAAAAGGCTTTGGTTGGTTTGAGGCTATAGTAGAAGACACTTGCCTAAGGTGCAATGCAGGGGGTCTACACCTGGAACAGATAAAAGATGTAGAGAGAGAAGGGTGGACAGACAGCAGGGGTGACACGGACCCCGGGATGTAGTGGTGGTGGTGGTGGGGGTTCAGCTGCGCCCCACGGTAATGACCGCGGTGGCGTTGCAACGGAGAATGGCCAGCGACACACGCTGCAGTAGCGACTCCATCTCGCGGGGCTCATTTCTCAGGCGGGCCGCATCAGACCCTATTGGCAGAGGAAGGTTGTGGTTCGAGGACCCAGGACGCCAGACGTCTCGACGGCTACCGGCACGAACTGGTAGCAGCCGGCCAAATGATGTTCATTCCTCTTCAGGCTACACTATCATGAATAAGGAACAGTACAGGCTAACAATATACTCATTGGACATATACAGCTTCTGTCTCTGTATGGTACCAGTTTGTGCAATTACTCAGTTAGATATAATTGCATTGTTTACCGATAGAAAACATGGTGCCTTTTTCCAGTGTTGCTATCTAAAAATGTATTTCACTTCAAAAATTAATTGTAAAGATGCAGGCATGGCTGTGTGGTTAAGAAGCTTGCCTCCCAACTATGTGTTCTTGGATTCAGTGCTACTATGTGGCACCATGGGCAAGTGTGTCTTCTACAATCGCCTCGAGTAGACCAAAGCCTTGTGAGTGGATTTGGTACACGCAAACTGAAAGAAGCCCGTCATATATAATATGTGTGTGTATATGAGAGAGAGAGAGAGAGAGAGAGAGAGAGAGAGAGAGAGAGTGTGTGTGTGTGTGTCTTTGTGTTCGGCAAAAGCGACCGATAGAGTAAGTACCAGACTTTAAAAAAGTAAGTACTGGTGTCGATTTGTTCGACTAAACTCTTCAAAGCGGTATCCCAGCATAGCCGCAGTCCAAACGAGTTAAAGATAAAAGACAGACATAACTGCATTGATAACTGACAGAAAACACAGATCTAAAAATTTGTTTCACTTCGAAGATTAATTTATAGAGAGGACGGACTCTCTCTGTCTCTCTCTCCCTGTCTCTCTCTCTCACTCAGATTTAAAAAATCGAGTTAGTTCCCTTGATAGATTATTGTAGTTTGTCTCCAAACATTTACCGAAGTTGTGCACGGTTTATGAAATGTAAGGTAGATTTATGGAGAGTTCTGGAGTAATTGGCAGTGCAAAAACCATTAACAATGTTCCCTTTATGATTTTGTTGTTGGAAGGATATTTTAAATCAGGAAGTTGTGATTGGTGAAAGCTTAGTTTGCTCTCGTGGTCTTTGACAGTGCGCAGGCTTCTGCGGGTTTTTTTTTTACCACATTCGGAATATATTGATTTGTAAGTATTGTTGTTTATAGTCTATCTAATGTTTTAATTATATCTGCTGTCAAAGGAAGTTAACTGAAACCTAAAATAAAAGAAAGCGGTGAATATATATGAAAGTAACGCTGATGTTCGGCTGGATTAGTTAGGCCTTACTTTGTTTGCTACCCGTGGTGTCCCTGTACGAAAGTATTGTCATGAGTGAAACCTTTATATTCAAACTGCAGCAGAAAAAAGCTTTCGTGTAAAGTTTTTTTCTAAATAGGAATTTATTGTAGGAGTGAGGGTAGGAGACAAAATGTGTAATTTCTGATTTCTCGTTATTTTTTCCCTACTATTACGTTACAAGTATTGGATCATCATTTTGTACTGTTGCATCATCTTTGGGAGTAAAAATTGGACAGCATAGTTGTTGAAGTTGAGAGAGTTTGAAACATAATCAGGAGACAACTACTTTTTTTTAAAGAAAATATTTCCTCAACTTTGACCCGACTGTAATTGAGGTTGCTAATAAAATATTTGGATAATCTTTGGTGCTTAATAATCAGTATTCTTTTCTCTGTTGGATTCCAAGTCAATTTTTTCACCCACTAATGCCTAATTTGATAATTTTCAATTTAAAAAAAAATGATGTCTAAACTGGAGCAAAATGAGAGATGACTAATTTCAATAATTTCCTCTCTTTAACTGCATGGTGCGTAAATATATCAGTAAGAGAGCCACCCCAGCAGATCGTCAGGAAGGTATAGAAAATATTTTATGTTGAGTTCTTAGTTTTAGTCGAGTTTCGTCAATTCCATATCATATGTCATTTTTCCATGATCTTCCTTCATTTGACCTAGATATCTTAAATTTTTGTTGAATATCTGATATTTCTGATGACTAAGAATGAATATTGATGTGTATGAGTTTTTTTTTTCAAATGTAGTTCTGGAAAATTGAAGAGGCAAATTTACCTTATCCTGTCTTACTCATTTTGCCCCAGCTAAATTTGTCTTTTGTATATGCTCAAAGGGAACGGAGATAATTTTCTGAAATAGTGTATTTAATGCATTTGGAGAAGGTCATTTGCCTATCTGATATAATCTTTGTAAAGTAGTGAACTATTTTTTTTCTCAATGTCAAAAAGGCAGTAAATATTACTCATTGCACCCCCACCCCAATTTCATTTTGACAAGTTCGGCGTTTAAGCTCTCAATAAGAAAAAAAAAAAACTCGTTGATCTTTGAATATAATGGGCCAGTTTTACTTTCCCAGACCTTAATGGAATTTATTTATTTTGTTTTTTCCCGCTGTGCTTGAACGATCATACACTTCCTACACTGCGATTCATTTTTGCATGTCAAAACCTAGTTTTTCACATCCAGCTAATTCATAAGATAACGAGCAGGTCGGTATATCTACACAAGTGTGCCCCACCGACTTTGTTGTCTCATAACTTCCAGAAACATGGATATTTTTAAATGAAATTTTCGGTGTAGATTGCAATTATATCGGAATTTGTGGTGAAAATTTTTTTCCCGAGGGTAGGGAGAGGAGTTTCGGTAATTTCACACGAGTCGGCTTTGTTTCCTCACAACTTCCAGAAAAATGGGTAATTTTTAATGAAAATTTCTACAAATACCTTTCAGAGTGATTACGGTTCTATCGGAATGATATATAAAAAAAGAATTGGTAGACTCGTACACATACATACTGACACACATCAGATATTTTATGTTGAGTTTTTAGATTTAGTAGAGTTTCTTTAATTTCATATCATGTGCCATTTTCTATGGTCCTCCTTCAATTTGATCTAGATATTTTAAATTTTTGTTGTATTTCTGATCTCTCTGATGTCTAAGGGTGGATATTGGTGTGTTTATGTCTTTTCTCAAATGTAATTCTGCTGAATTGGCGAGGCGAATTTACCTTATTTTGTCTTACTCATTTTGCCCCAGCTAAATTTGTCTTTTATTTATGCTCAAAGAGAACGGAGATAATTTTCTGAAATAGTGTTCAGATTATGTTATAGTGCTTTTAATGCATTCATAGAAGGTTATTTCCTTAACTGATGTGGTCTTTGAAAGGTAGTGAACATTTGTAAAAAAAAAAATTTTCTCAAAAGTCAAAAAATGCACTCATTGTGCCCCTCCCCAGTTTTCTGAAAGATATGAGGAATGAAAGAAAGCCAACTAGTGTGACTTTTCCGAAACTCTCCACCGAACCCTAGGAAAATATTTTTCACATTAATTTCCGATATAATCGTTATCTGCACCGTCTGAAGCGTATTTGTAGAAAATTTCACCAAAAAATATCCATTTTTTAAAAAGTTATGATGAAACAAAGTCGGCAGGGGCACGATAGTGTAGGTATGCCGGCATATCTTGGGGGTACAGTTCTATTCTACAAACTCATTACAAACAGTGGCAAGCAAAATTCAGAAGTAGGTCATCACCTTTATATACTTCAGCCAAAATTGCATCAAATCCAAGAATTCTTTATCTGACAATTTAGTTTTCTCCACTTCACCCAAACTTCAAACTTAGTCCAATTCCACCTTGACATTTTTCTAAACTAACCTTTCTGACAAAGTTTCATTTTATATATATATTTTTTTTCTATCACTGAACAATTCGTGAGCAGAATTTGGCCAGCAGCAGATGTAAATGTCCACATATTAATCTAAGTTAATTGTATCTACATATTTCTGTGGTCCTTCTTGTAAAAATAGTCAGATTCACTTCACATTGTCATGGGCTGCACACAGATCACACCCACACACTACCCATACAAGAAATCAACAAAAATTCTCAAAACTGAATATGTAACATATACAATGTGTTGTCACAGCAAGCTCCAATCTTTACATTCCTTCCCACTACATACAAAATCATTCTCAGCTATACAGATATATCCACAACATTGTTGAATACTACTAACACTACTATAATATCAACCTAAGTACATTCACTTTCATTTTGACAATCACTTTCATTTTGACAATCATGAAAAACAGATACACATAAATATAGCAACAACGTCAATAGACTCGTTAACCACTACTCTAAACTCTGTAGTGTGACACCCACTAACAATACGTACAGCAGTTGTTCTGCCCTGATTGAGTCCACATTGCTTGATCTGCTGTGGACATATCAGGATCTACAGATTTACAGAAACTAACTAGACAAAGGAGAGATTGCAACATATCCTACCATTGCATATCCACCGTATATCTACATGTGTAGTGCATTCTCTCAGCTATGTGCAGGAATGTCTCAATAGATCAGTGTGTCTCACCAAATCATTCAGCCATCTACTTATATACATCAGGCAAATGATACTCTTGGGAAAGTCTATGCCTGTGATATTTGTTATAAATTATTCTCTGAGACAAGCCAACTAAATTGATGCAAACATACTCTTACAGGAGAGATGCCATATGACTGTTATGTCGGTGGTAAATCTTCTCTCAAAGAGTTGGCTTGATTACATACAAACAGATTCATATGATTTGTGGTAAATCATTCTCTCAAAAACATATTTGAACATCACACTAATTTATTCATATAGGAAATCTGCTTCATTAGAGTAATTGAGATTACAGAAATAATAAAAAGGCAGGCTTCAAAACAGGTTGTATGATATAATTTTAATAGTAAAGGAAGAAGTGAAATTTCAGATGAAGGTTTGCTACTATAGTTCATCTGTACAGAAATATGGTTGGTAGGGGTATATTCTTGGTGCTAATGAGGTGATATTGGTGTTTTTCCACTCGTTTGACATTAGTTTTTCCATGAGAGCATGGGTTAGATGGGGAGGTATTTGAGGCAGGATTTTATAGCCAGATGCTCTTTGAACATATAATGCTGTTATCAACTATTTTATGTTTTTCAAGTGAGGGATTTTTTTTTTTATTATTCCAGAGGTCTTTGAAAGTGCAGAGCAGCCAGTCATAATGTCAACATCACTGTTTGACAGTGACAAGTGCAATCTATCAATATTTAAGGACAATAAGGCGGTGAGCTAGCAGAATTGTTACCATACTGAAAAAACTGCTTAGTAGCATTTCTTTCAACTTTATGTTTTGAGTTCAAATTCTGCTGGGGTTGACTTCGCCTTTCATCCTTTCGGGGTTGATATGATAAATACCAATTGAAACTGGGGTCACCCTTTCCCGAAATTGATGGCCTTGTGCCAAAATTTCAAAGCAATATTTACAGACAAAAATTTCAAAGCAATATTTACAGACAATTGTCCATAGTCTGTTTTGGCTTGGTTTCTATGGCTGGGTGCCCTTCCTAATGCCAACCACTCTACAGCGGGTGCTTTTTACGTGGCACCACCACCCACACATATGAAAAATACAATTGGTCAATTAAATTATGTTTATATTGAAACAAAATTGCAAATAGATTCATGTTTTATTTATTTGTACTTATGACAAGAAGCACAAATAATTTAATATCTTAAATTTAATGTTTATATACTACAATAGTTTGGAAGAGCAGCAATTACATTTTGAGAGTTACTTTTCCAACAATCAAATTACATCATTAGTCTTCACTGTTTGTAATTTCTACCAATCATCTAACTAAACTAAATTAATGAAGCATTTGATAATATTTAATAGCCTGAATTTTTAGGAGAGATTTGGTTTTTTAATCTTTTTATTAAATTATATAGTATATATTATATTGTTTATTTATTTCAGAGTTTCAAGGGACATGAGCAGAAAGATTTTTCTCTGTTGATGCATTAATATATTCAATGTTTGAAGACGAAAGGAAAACTTCATGAAGAACACATAAGTTCGTTATTATATGACCAACCATCTTAGTCTTTTCTCACCACTTTAAGGCACAGCTTTCTAAGTTGCTTCCAAACTTCACACACTTTTGTAATAAACCTTTGTTTTCCACAAGCACCTACCATTGAAAAGAAATGATAATTTTCTTCAGCCAGGATTCACCCTCCTTTGACAAATATTGTGAAATATATCTTGACAACTGAATTTAATCATCATTTTTCATAACTACCTCAACATATGTACTGGATAATTTTATACAGAGATTAAACTATGAATATTTAAATGACTTGGAATTTTCATGTGTGGATTTAAAAGTAAAAGTATTTTAGCAATTTCTTTACTTTCTGGCATCTTATTACAAAAGAATTCTATCCTAATTAATCCTCTTGGAACATGGTTGTATTTCTAACACTGACTGTGTGCAGCCTTTTCAGAATTTGACAAAGATAACTGATCTTAGAAATATATATTTGGAGAAATATTAATTATGGAAATATTAAGGAAAGAAGGAAAAATATTTTTGTGTTGTGATGACTATTGAAACTTTTGATGAAGAAATTATATAAGTCTCAAACTGAAAGACAACAAAGTAATAAAATATCAATTTTTGTAATTAGAGACTGAAGATTGAAAAAAAGATTATATTTCTGTGGCAACAATTATTTGTTGGAAGATCAATACTTAATAATTACAACAGTTGTAGTTGAAGATTCATTATGAGCAGTTTGTTATCTCAACAAAATCTTGTTCTCACAAAAGAGAAGCCATATCTTTGTGAAATCTGTGGTAAATCATTCTCTCGCAAAAGCCACTTAACAACACACAATTATATTCATACAGGAGAGAAGCCACATGCTTGTGATATCTGTGGTAAAACATTCTCTGACACAGGCCAGGTAACCCGACACAAATATATTCATTCAGAAGACAAACCATATAGTTGTTATGCCTGTAGTAAATCTTTCTCTCAAAGATGTGATTTAATTACACATAAACGGATTCACACAGGGGAAAAACCATATACCTGTGATATTTGTAGTAAATCATTCTCTCAAAAAAGTGTTTTAACAGCACATAAGTTTATTCATATAGGGAAAAATCGGTTTCATTGTGATGTCTGTGGAAAAACATACTCTCAAAGAGGTAGCTTAAATAGACATAAATACACTCATACAGGTAAGAAACCATATCAGTGTGACATCTGTGATAAAGCATTCACTGATAAAAGCCAAACAATCCAACACAAACGTATTCATACAGGAGAGAAACCATATCACTGTGATATCTGTGATAAATCCTTTTCTCAAAAATGTCACTTAACTACACACCAATACATACATACGGGAGAGAAGCCATATCACTGTGACATTTGTGGTAAATCCTTCACTGATACACACCAAGTAACTAAACACAAACGGGTTCATACTGGAGAGAAGCCATATTCCTGTGATGTCTGTGATAAGTCCTTTTCTCGGAAAAGTAACTTGACTTCACACAAATTTGTTCATGGAGGGGAAAAGCCATACCATTGTAATATCTGTACAGAATCATTTGCTCAGAGATACATCTTAATTGCACACATACGTATTCATACAGGTGAGAAGCCATATAAGTGTGATATATGTGGTAAATCATTCTCTGAGAGCAGTCATTTAACTAAACATGTACGTATTCATACAGGAGAGAAGCCCTATCAGTGTTCCATATGTAATAAATCATTTTCTCAAAGTGGTCATTTAACTACACACCAACATACTCATACAGGAGAGAGGCCATATAGCTGTGATGTCTGTGGTAAATTCTTTTCTGAAAGAAATCATGTAACTAGACACAAACGTATCCATACAGGAGAGAAGCCTCATAGCTGTGATATCTGTGGTAAATCATTCTCTTATAAATTTCAAGTAACCAAACACAGGCATATTCATATAGGAGATGAAACCAGTCACTGATATTTGCAATAAATCATCCTCAAATAATACGTTTTCAATTCACATGAACTTCTGCTGACAGAGTAACCATTTCCCTTACAGTAATGATACTCAGAAGAGAAATCATATCATTGTTGATAGTGTAATACTTTATCTCTCTAGTTATTTATCTAGCCATGAACATGGTGACACAAGAGAAAAATAAATTTAGTATATCTATGACAAATCATTTTCTAAATCAAAATATCTTACATAATCACAGACAGAAAGGAAACCTTATCTATATGAGATCTGTGGCTAAATGTTTTTTTTACAAATAGTTATATCATAAATACATTCTCAAGCCTCTGTACTTATTAGATTATTTGAACACTGCTTAATCGTGGCTGTCCACCAGACATCCACATACTATGCACTTGTCATCACTTTTCAAAAACTATAGCACTTCAAGTTAGCTAACCAGCCAGAGCATCCCTAATTTTGTTTTTGTTTTCTTGGTGTCTCTGGCAGTAAATGTGCTTCAGCTCTTGCCCATCTCAGACAACGAAGCACCACCACATCCCTCACACAAGTCAAAGCTAATATCTCTAAGTCACCCAAATGTTTCACATGTACCTCTACTGTCACAATATAAAAAACATTGCCTATGATGCCTAGAAAAATCACCTGCTCCTCCCAGCCAGTTGGTTTTTACCAACTACCATTATGCATGTAAGACTATAATCCTTATTTGGAAAAATATTGTTGTTCAGTATACAGCCTTGAAACTCACCTTCCAAATTGCAGCCAATCCTTGTGGTACCTTGCCTAAAATCTCACTGCCAAGTTTGCAGAATCCTCTTACCTAAGATTCCTCAATCATTATAACTCTGTAAGCAGTATGTTCTTGTTTACTTCCACATTTGCATTCAGCTAAGTAAAATGCTTCCAACACTTGCCTTCTCCATTTCACCAATCTCACCACAAAACATATAAATATATGTGCAAATACATATCCAGTCACTCCAAAACAACAAGGCTACCTACCATGACAATGTCCCTTCACCCAACCTCAGACAGTGTGACCCAGAATTACCACTTGTCATCACCATTTAAATACCATTAGTAATTTAAGATATTTGCATAGAGCTCTAACAGCTGAAAATCTGTCAAATATTCAAATCAGTGTACCTGATTTAGTTATAAGCCTAACAGCAGTGGCTTTAAATACAATAACATAGATAATATATATGGTTGCTGATGAGATATAGTGTAAAGACACTTAAAATGATTGTCCAGTTGATCCCTCTTTTACTGTCCATGGTAAGGCTGTATAAACATAACATTGCATCTGTCTCATGTATTTAACCATTTTTATGTATTTATAAATGCTGTGTCAGCTAAAATTTAAGGATATACTCCATAGTAAAGTTTATTAATAAAGTATATACAGCTCCTGCAGCTTTATCTCTGAATAAACAAATTATTCTCATTTTCAAAATACAATGGTTGAAACTTTACAGCTCATTACCAATGCTGACATAATGTGAAAATTGTGGTGCTGATCTCAATGAAGGGCAATGTTGAAGAACTGCTACAGAGAATTGTGGCACTGTATAACAATTCAATTCAAAACTAAGTTGTCGTTTTTTTTTTAAGTTGCACGTAAAGTTTTGACAAATTCTCACTTATTCTATTTGAGGTTGAGGTGTTCACCTGAAGGTTTTGTGAAGAAATGATCGTATTAGGAGCAATTGTATGGTCATTGACTAGAATCAATATTCTGCTGAGATTTAGCCATCAAATACTTCCACTGAAAATCTAAACAAATAAAGAGGTGGATCAGTAGTGTCAAAACTGACAGGTTCACAAACACCACACTGGGAGAATAACAAAGTAGCAGTGGGGACTGGGATCCTGCTATGGGGATTCTGAGCCGCTGTTCTCTTATCAAAGACTATTTGCCATTTTCATGTGGATTCAGAAGTTTGGTGAAGAATCCTTTTAAAAATTTTTGGAACCAAGTTATCAGTACTATTTATCACTGTGACATTAAAACGTTTTTAGTTTAATAAAATCCATCACATTGTTTCTAAAGAATATGTTTTGTTAAAATTATTCCACTTGTAGAGGATTGTAAAATCAGTCCACAATAATCAAAACTGCTAAATAACATTTAACAATGGCTTTATTTAGATTCTCTACCGATCAATAAATGTATGCTGCTGTGATAAGCTATACCAAATATTATAAATATTAATACAACGTGAGGTTTTAATTTTGATATCAAGAGAATAACAAAGAAATAATATATGCAGAAAGATGAATGTTAGATGTAAACTCGAGTTGTGAATGTCAGCAAAGCGAAGATCAACAGCATTCTGTAGTTTTGTTGATGAGTTATATACACACACACACACACACACACACACACATGTGTATATATAGTAGAAGACACTTACCTAAAGTGCCATGTAATGGCACTCTGGCTAAGTGTTTTCTACAAAAATGAAATGAGTCTTTTATTGAATGGTTTCAAATTTACCCCTACACTTACCTCTAATCTCATAGAATTAAAAGCAGACATTGAACATTTTAGTGGCCACCTTCACCTTATAAAATTCTTCAGCAATAAAAATATAGATGACTAATCAAATGTCAGAAATAAATCTTACTTCACCCTTACAGGGGGAGTGATAAACATTTAAATACATATATAGACTGAAGAATGACAACTTAATCATCCTAAAAGAAGCCGATAAAGGCGATAGTAATTATGGACAGAGACTATTGTAAAGACAAAATATTGGAACATCTAACAGACCAAAACTACCTTAAGGAAGAAGCAAGGAATCCAGAAAAAACAATAATGGATAAAATCAGAACATTAATTAACCAATGCCCAAACTCCTTCACATATAAAGAAATAGACTACTTATGTAACTCTGAAATTAAAGAGAGCAATTTCTACAGATTACCGAAGATCCACAAAAGCTCAGAAATACAGAGAGCCATAAGTGAACAGAAGAACCAACCAATGCATAAAAATATTAATACCGGCTGATCACCAACAAGTTGACCATATGGATACAATACAATTTAAACCATCCCAGTAGCCACTTCCCCTCTTTCTTTCTGCTTTCTTTTTTCTTTCTCTCCTGTCCTTCCTGTCTTGTCTTTCTTTCCTTTTTTCTCCCTCTAACCAAATCTCCCAAAAATTCACTACACAGACAGATATGCTTGTGCACACATGCATACACAAATAGATATGTGCACATATGTATGCATGCAGATATATACACACACATAGATAACAAAAGAACATTCTCTTCCAGATTTATATAAAAAGACATTTTCTGTAAAAAATTATATCTGATAAGTCTCGTAAATGAAAGTACTAATAAATAATTATCCAAAATTCTGATTACCTCCTTTTTCTTATTATATATATACAATGGAGCACAACAATGGATTTACAATATAGAATGGTGATGAACCATGACATCGGACTCTGCCACAAGAATACGTGAAGTTCTTTATTAATCTAAACAATATTGTTAGCCTAGTATACTAACAAAGAGCTTATGGAGTATTTTGCCCAAATTGATAATCCCTCACAAATAACTATATATATGTGTGTGTGCCGGTGCCATGTTAAAAGCAACCAGCACACGCATTAAAGTGGTTGGCATTAGGAAGGGCATCCAGCTGTAGAAACCAAGCCAAATCAGACTGGAACCTGGTGCAGCTCCGGTCAAACTGTCCAACCCATGGAAAACGGACGTTAAATAGTGATGATGATTATGATTATGTGTGTGTGGTGCTTGTATCTTCTTGTCTTGACATCACAGGATAGTTATGAATATCACCATCATATAAGCAGAGTCCCTCGTTTCATGTCTTCTATGAAAACGTTCATCATGGGGAAATATTACCTTACTCAAAAACAGGTGAGGGTTGGAAGAGGATCCATTTGTCGAAAATCTGCCTCAGTGAATTCCATCTGGATCATGCAAGCATGAGAAAATGAACATTTCAATGATGATGATGGGTGGAGGGAACAAAGTGTGCTTACTGCACTATTGGTGAAAACAGTGGCTATGAAAAGGCCAGGTACATTGTGTTATTTCTTTGTGTAGTTGTTGAGCTAGAATTACTTACAAATATCCTGTAACCTCTACCTATGTGGCCAGAGGCACCATTAACCCTTTAGCATTTAAAATAGCCATATCCTGCCTAAATCTTCTACCTGTTTTAATGTTCAAACTAGCCAGTTCCAACTTCTTACACCTACCCTACAACGTCATTCTAAAAATAAACAGTCACACCATCGAAATCTCAAACTACAAGATAATGCATAATTAATTCAAAGCAATGTGAATAATAAGCATTACATTTGATAGAATAATCTGAATGCTAAAGGGTTAAGATATTATTGGTTTCAAATGCTGATTTGTCCAAATGGTGGTGATATCATCAGATCTGTTGACAAAATATATGTACTAGCTAACTGATAAAAGATGATTACAAGTGCAGCTGGATGAATGAATGCCTGTAGCATCAGTTGATTGCTCTGAAAGATGATGACAAATGTATGTCTGTTGATGCCAGTTGTTGACAAAATCAAGTTTCTAATTTGTTGAATATTCATGAATATTCATTACATTAATACCTTCTGCTCATAAAAAGCAGTATCTAGGATTACATTATCCACTACATCCTTTTCTTTTTCAAGAAGATAGGTCGGGATGATTTGAGGGTAATTTGGCTGCTATTACTAGCATGTTGGGCGACCGTGTAGAGGTTCTCTTTGTTATTGTAGTACGTAAAGCAACAGTATAAAACACGAAATAGATGTCAAACTGTTAAGTGAGGTGTGAATGTCACTACTGCTAGATGTAGCACTCAAATGCCCCACAAGCGTCTTAAAAAGGACACATCGGGTATACTGGAAAAAAAAACCCCTTAAAGATCACAGATAAAATACCGTTGGTAAGTATGCTCAACCTGAGCTAACCTAGTTTAAATAACTGTTTTTAATTCAGGCACAAGGCCACTAATTTTCAGGGTACGAGGTGAATCGATACCATCAATCCCAGTACAATATTTTATCGATCCGGTTGGATGAAAGGCAAAGTTGACCTCGACGAGAACAAGAAGAGTTAATTGTGTTTACGGACAATAAAAACATAAAGCCCTTTGCTTTAACTACAGGAGGATCCATCTCTTTATCTCTTTATTCTTTCATTCTCACACAGTTACTCTCTCTCTCTCTCTCTCTCAGAGGGGAGGGGGAAAGAGAGTTAGTTCCCCTGGTTGTTTATTGTCGATAATCTCTCCAGCAAGAATAATTATTGTTTATCACACGGTTATCAGATGTGCGATAAACTTATGTAGAGGTTTGAAATAATTGACATTTATAATTGACTTTTTTGTTCATTTTGTTGTGTGCATTTTCAAGTACAAGAAGTTTTGTTAGAGTGGTGAGGCTGATTTTGTTTTCGTGGACAACATTAAGACTCAAAATATGAGGGCGTCTGCCATTATACACACATTCGGACTAAACTGATTTGTAAGTATTTATTTATTTATATATATATATATATATATATATAGCGGGAGAGGAGTGTGAGAGATATATATGTATACGTGTATGTGTGTATATGAACAATATAGCATATAATACACACAGAAAATACACAGAAATGATATAACACATAACGAATGCATAATCTGTTTTTTGTATTTGGTTTGCAAGATTCTTGATGTGAACTCGTGTGTTGAAACAAATCTTGTATCTAGGGGGGGAGGGGTTATTACGTCAATGATAATATATAGACGGACCAGTGCGTGTGTTTATTTTTTATTGGTGTAATGATCCTCCACAGATACAACAATAATGCATAGTCCCTATATAATAATTGCCAATGTACATTCTGGCTGGTTGGTTGGTTGAATCCCCAGTCACACTTTATATAGTACAGAGAGAAGTCAGAGACAGGGAGAGAGAGAGAGAGAGAGAGAGAGGGGGGGAAGTGATAGCGAGTAAAAGAGAGATACAGCGTGAGTTAATATAAGAGCTGTAGGAGGAGTGCACATAATAGACTTGCTGACAGGCAATGAGTAACTGAACGCTACACACACACACGCACGCACACATAGAGACAACAATCATAGAAACAGAGGAGGATGATGAAGAAAAAGAAGAGTAAATAAGAGAATATTTATGGAAGGATTTATTACAAGGGAGAAATTTGTTTTATTTATTTGTTATATGCAACAGAAGCAGGATTAGATTAATGAAAATACAGGGCGCAATGCCAAAGTAACTGTGGCATTGCAACATCAGTGATTTTTTTTCTAGTCGTTTTTCTATATTAGTAGCAAGGGAATTTATCTTCCCATGCGCTTTCAAGCAGGTAGGTGCTAAGTGCTGCTGATGAAGCCAATAACAGAAATTCGAATCTAGCATTTCTGTCACCGATACACGATAATTTTCGTCTGCTACTTATATATTTTTTGTGTTATTTAACAAAGTAAGTCCATAACAGAAATTATCTCTGAACGAATACCGTAGTTAATTTGAGGTTTCTGTGGTATATTTTCTTTAATAATAATACGTATATCACTATTTGTTTCAGTTATTTTTATTTTAAAGAAAAAGTATTACTTTTGAAAATCAGTATTCATTTCATCATTTTGTTTAATCGCCAATAAGTTCGACAAAAGTTATTTTCTTTTACTTGTTTCAGTCATTAGACTGCAGCCACACTGGATCATCGTTCTCAACGGGGAAGCCCCCGAAGAAGTAGACAATTTCAAATACCTCAGTTCTGTAGTTACTGCAACGAGTCAAGGAGAAGAAGACATCGACAGACGCATTGGTGCCGCTCGCTTCGCTTTTTGCCATCTCCGCGCAGGACTGTGCTCCAGACAGAAGATAAAATTGCGCACGAAAATGTGGATATATCAAGCTCTTGTTCGCACCAGCCTCCTGTACGGCTGTGAAACTTGGCCAATGGGGGTAGGAGACCTACGCGGGCTGCAGGTGTTCGACCAATGTTGCCTTCGTCACATCCTCCGTGCTCGATGGCAGCAATTTATCTCCAATACCATTGTTCGAGCAAGATGCAATATCTCTTCCCTCCAGCAAGCTCTTCTCAAGAGACGTCTTCGCTGACTCCGTCACGCTCTTCGCCGACAACCTGGTAACATCATCCGTGAATCCATCGACCCAGTACCACCTCAGGGCTGGAAGTAACGCCAAGGGGGCCAACTGAAAACATGGCTCAAAACAGTCAAGCAACATGCCGAGCAGATCTTGAGCCCAGGCCTTTATGGAGTTCGTCGGTGGAACCGCAAATGGCTGACGCTCATATATCCCATTTCACTGGATCGCCGTGCATGGTCTGCCTTAATTTCCATGGTGGAAAAAGTATGCTTCCAAAGTTACTCTCATATGACGGTTAACGCTCTAGTGTATACAAGAGGCACACTTCACAAAGACATCGACGTATAATCGAATAGCATAAAATGGAGGTGAGCGTGCGTCAAATGTTTCCTTCACAAGGAAGGACTAATGCAGTATTAACTGTTACTACTACTACTACTACTACTACTACTACTACTACTACTACTACTACTACTACTACTACAACTACTACTACTATTATTATTATTATTATTATTATTATTATTATTATTATTATTATTATTATTATTGTTATTGGCGACTGGCAGTATCGTTGGCACGCCGGGCAAAATGCTTAGCGGCATTTAGTCCGTCTCAACGTTCTGAGTTCAAATGTCGCCGGGGTCGATAAAGTGAGTACCACTTACGAACTGGGGTCGATAAAATCGCCTACTACCCCCCGCCCCCAAAAAACAATTTCAGGCCTTCGTGCCTATTATAGAAAGGATTATTATTATTATTATCATTTCACTTCTCAGAGCTCTCGATTTCACTTGCTCTGACTAATTCTGTAAGAGCGAACAACAAACAACCTGTTGTCAAGGGTCTCACCAGGTCTTCTTCCACGATACTTAAAACCCAAGTACCAATCTCAAAATCTTCACCGTCCTCAATAGAGCAGTTTTCTGAGCATGTTCTGCCCTCATATCAATCCCAATTTCTCCAACAAATTTCTCCAACCTGGTTGTAAATGTTCCCAATGCCTCTAAAACTGTTGGGATGACATTTACTTTCTTCATTGCCCACATTCGTGCAATCTCATCTTTTAGTGGCTTGTACCTCTCAATCTTTTTCAGTTCGCTTTCGTCCATTCGTACATCCCCAGGTATAGCAATATCTATGATCTTGATTTCCTTCATCACTTTATCAACTACAAAAATGTCTGGTCTCCGAGCGTTGATCACGGAATCACATTATTATCATTATTCCCCGAGATCGACTTTGCCTTTCATCCTTCTGTGGTCGATAAAGTGAGTACCAGTTACGAACTGGGGTCGATAAAATTGACTACTCCCCTCCCCCACTAAATTTTAGGCCTTCGTGCCCAGTATATAAAGGATTATTATTATTATTTAGGCGGCGAGCTGGCAGAGTCGTTAACACGCCGGGGAAAATGCTTAACGGCATTTCTTCCGACTTTACGTTCTGAGTTCAAATGTCGCCGGGGTCGACTTTGTCTTTCATCCTTTCGGAGTCGATAAAATAAGTACCTGTTGAGTACTAGGGTCGATTGAATCGACTATCCCTATCCTCGAAAATTTCAACCCTTCAGCCCAGTATAGAAAGGATTATTATTATTATTTAGGCGGCAAGCTAGCAGAATCGTTAGTACGCCGGGCAAAATACTTAGCGGCATTTAGTCTGTCTGTCTCTAAGTTCTGAGTTCAAATTCCGCCGGGGTCGACTTTGCCTTTCATCCTTTCGGAGTCGATAAAATAAGTACCAGCTGAATACTGTGGTGGATTGAATCGACTATCCCTATCCCCGAACATTTCAGGCCTTGTGCCCAGTATAGAAAAGATTATTATTATTATTTAGGCGGCAAGCTGGCAGAATCATTAGCACGCCGGGAGAAATGCTTAGCGGCAATTCTTTCGACTTTACGTTCTGAGTTCAAATGCCGCCGGGGTCGACT
>JAOPUL010006364.1:15341607-15368044 GCA_027564515.1 Octopus rubescens | reverse complement strand
TATATGTATGTATGTATGTATGTGCCGGTGGTACACTCTCTGGAGTGGTTAGAAAGGGCATCCAGCTATAGAAACCAAGCCAAAAAATAGACTGGAGTCTTGTGCAGCTTGCTAGTTTCCAGTCAAACCATCTAACCCATGCCTGCATGGAAAAACAGACATTAAATGATGATGATTATGATTTCCACTTTAGTTTTGGATTTAGAATTCTTATAAAGTATTCTTCTTTTGCCTTTTGTAGTTGATCATTTTCATCTTTTATTTTATTGAAGTATTTTCTCTTAATACTTTTCTATCTGGTGTGTGGTGTAGTGTGTTGCAATTACTCATTTTTTTAAATGCATTGTGAGCCTACAATAGGGTGTTGTACATGTCTGTCAAGTATAACAGTTGAAATCATGAAGTTTGCAACTTTCACTTTTACAGTGAAATAAATAACTTACGTGTTCTTGGGTTTACATGCTTGCGGTGTGTTGTTAATAAGGAGGTTTTTGATTTGCTATAAATCCATCATAGTTTTTATTTTGTCTGTTATTTAGTCACATGATAAGGTTATCACAAAGTAATTACATGGTCACTCTTTATATCATATACATTGCTAAACATTATTTAAAAGTAAATATGTCACATTTCATCAAAAGAAATCCAAAGACAAAAAATTCCATCCTATATCATTCTTTATCTTTTATTTGTTTCAACCATTGGACTGTGGCTATGCTGGGGCACCATCTTGAATAGTTTAGTTGAACAAATCAACCCTAATATTTATTTTTCTTTTTAAGTCTGGTACTTATTCTATTAGCCTCATTTGCCCATTAACTACATTATGTGGGTGTAAACAAACCAACACTGGTTGTCAAGTGGTGTAGAGGAGAACAAACACACACATACACACATACATGTAACAGGCTTCAACACAGTTCGTGTTCAGAGTCCTGTTGCTAAAAGCACCCATGTCAAGAGTCCTGTTGTTAAAAGCACTTGTGCCAAGAGTCTTGTTGCTAAAAGCACCTATTGAGAGAGTCCTGTTGCAAGATGCACCCATTTCGAGAGTCCTGTTGCAAGAAGCACCCGTCTTGAGAGCCTTGTTGCAAGAAGCGCCCATGTCGAGAGTCCTGTTGCAGAAAGCACCCATGCTGAGAGTCCCATTGCAGAAGGCATCTATGTCGAATGCCCTGTTTTAAAAAGCACCCAGAGTCCTGTGCCGGTGCCACGTAAAAAGCACTCATGATGGTGCCACGTAAAAAGCACTAGCGCCGAGAGTCTGGTGCCAGTGACACATTAAAGCATCTAGCACACACACTGTAAGGTGGTTGGCATTAGGAAAGGCATCCAGCCATAGAAACTAAGCCAAATCAGACTAGAACCTGGTACCTCCCTCCAGCTTGCCAGCTCCGGTCAAACCGTCCAATCTATGCCAGCATGGAAAACAGACGTTAAAGGATGATGATGATGATATTCACTCAATAGGTATTGGTCAGCCCTGGGCTATAGTAGAAGACACTTGCTTAAGGTACCAAGCTAGGACTGAATCCAAAAACACGTGGCTGCAAAGCAGGCTTCTTAACTACACAGCCATGCCTGTGCCTATATGCTGGACATTTTTAGACACCTGGGAAAAGAAAGAATCAAGACAAAAACTTCCCATCTTTGAACCAACAAGAATTGTGTTTATGGATGGGGAACTAAACCCAGAATATTCGACTGAGTGACTCCTTCTAATAACATATTTCACTTTAAAGAACCTTCTCTCTATATCTGTATCTTTTATCCTTTACTTGTTTCCGTCATTGGACTGTGGCCATGGTGGGGCACTGCCTTTAAGGGGTTAGTGAAAAAAATTGACTCCAGTACTTATTTTTTAAGCCTGGTACTTATTCTACTGATCTCCTTTGCCGAACTACTAAGTTACGAAACCGTAAACAAACCAACATCAGTAGTCAAGTGATGGTGGGTGACAAACACAAAGAAATACACACATACACACACTTGCGTGTATGTATGTGTGAGTGTGTATACGACAGACTTCTTTCAGTTTTCGTCTAATAAATACACTCACAAGGGGCTATAGTAGAAGACACTTGCCCAAGGTGCCGCGCAGTGAGACTGAACCCAAGATTACATGGCTGGAGAGCGAGCCTCAACGACACAGCCGCCCCTGCGCCTATCTCTCTCTCTCTTTTTTTTTTTTTTACTCATTTTCTCTCTTCCTCTCAGGCTCTCTTCCCTCCCCATCTTCCTCCCCATCTCTCTCTCTCTCTTCCATCCTCCTTTCTCTCTCACTCTCTGTTTGTCTGTTTATCTGTCTCTCTCTCATACACATAGGCGTTCGCGCGCGGAAAGAGTTTGTTCCCCTGATCGTTTAGTGTCGATAATCTCCGAACACTGTTTATAATACCTTTATTTATTCAGATGTCAGTGGACTTGTGTAGGAATTAATAATCCTTTCTATACTAGGCACGAAAGCCTTGTGTAGGAATTAATAATAATAAGACATTGATGTTGTCTGCCTTATGGTTTTATTGTGTGCAAAGAAATTCAAAATCGTGATATCTTGTGTATGGGTGAGGCTGAGTTTGCTTTCGCAGACTTTAAATCTGACAGTAAAAGGACATCCACCAGCATTTCACATTTGGACTATTTTGATCTGTAAGTATTATTATTATTATTATACCATGTAGATTTCTTTTCTTTTGTTAATTGTACACCGTGCATACTTTCTGCATTCTTTTTCATTCCATTCTATGTAAATCCTTGCGCTTTATGTCTGTCTTTGAATTGTCACCCTTGTGGCAAATAAAAGAAATCATTATTTTTTTAATTTCTTCTGGCTTTACGTTCTGAGTTCAAATTCTATCGAGATTGCTTTTGCCTTTCATCCTTTCGGGATCGATAAAATAAGTACCAGTCGAGCACTGGGGTATCGACATAATCAACCCCCACCCCACTTCAGACCTTGTGCCAAAAGTAGAAAGGATTATTATTAATTAGTATTGTGGAAATCACTTCATGGTGATGTAAGAAGAGGAAAACATCGTCATACTTACATCGACAACTTGATTACAGACACTGGCCTGGGATGTATCCAGGACCTTGAAAGCAATGATGTTGGACCGAGAGGTGTGGCGAATGGACTTTGTTGCTGCGGCCCGGTTTGGAACCCGGCTATAATAATAATAAAAATGCTTATAATCTATCTAATATCTTTAACTATGTCCATTTGTTTTTATATAGGGGTATTTTATAGAGGAAGTTAACTGAGATGGAATATAGAAAAAAATGCAGGGAAGCAAACAATGTTAATGTTTGGCTGGATTAGTTAAGCCTGTACCGAGATTATATTTGGTTCTGCTATCGGCGGAATTCTGCTTGAAGCACCCCATAACTTTTATATTTTTTGGAATTTTCAGAAAATTATTGCGAATTTGTGTTCTCCACATGGGAATTCATACGATTATGCAAAAATCAAAAACAAAACGAAAATTTTTGTGTGTGATTTAAGGGCTATTTAGCTGCTATTTTTAGCACATCTCATGACCACCCTCCTCGTTTGTTTGTCACTCTGATGTTTTTCAATATCATTCTCCCAATAAGCACATTTAATGGTCTATTGCTGGGATTTAAGCCAAAAATCGGACTGTCCGTATTTTAAAATGTGATTTTAAAAAAATTAAAAAAATAATAATAAAAAAAATTTGTTTTTTCATAGTCGTATGAATTCCCGTGTGTAGAACACAAATTCGCAAACATTTTCTGAAAATTCCAATAAATAAAAAAAGGTTATGAGGAGTTGGTTATATGGGGTGCTTAAAGCAGAACTCTGCCCTGCTATCAATGAAGTTTCTATCATTAGCAAAAATAGTAAAATGACATGAATTTTTTTTTTATCTTTTACTTGTTTCAGTCATTGGCCAGCATCCATGCTGGGACACCGCATTGAAGGGTTTAGTCGAAGGAATCAACTCAGTACTTATTTTTAAGCCTGGGACTTATTCTATCAAATTTTTGGTCGAACCGTTACCTTACAAAGACTACATCAGCTAAGCAAATGACCGTCTCTAAATGCATTAAAAACACTATAACATATTCAGAACACTATTTCAGAAAATATTTCCGTTCTCTTTTTGAGCATATAAAAGACAATTTAACTGGGGCAAAATGAGTAAGGCAAAATAAGGTAAATTTGCCTCTTCAATTCTCTAGAATCACATTTGAAAAAAAAAAAAAAAAAGACTCATACACATCATTATCTATTCTTAGTTATCAGAAAGCTCAGAAATGCAACACAAATTTTAAATATCTAGGTCAAATGAAAGAGGCTCATGGAAAAATGGCATATGATATGAAATTTATGAAACTCAACTAAATCTAAAAACTCAAAATATTCTCTATAGCTTCTTGACGAACTGCTGGAGTCGCTCTCTTCCTGATATATTTATACGCCATGCAAATTAAAGAGAAGAAATTATTGAAATTAGTCATTACTCATTTTGCCCCAGTTTAGACATCATGTTTTGAAAATGATTAAATTAAACATTAGTGTGGGAGAAAAATTGAGTTGGAATCCAACAGAGAAAAGAATATTGATTGTTAAGCACCAAAGATTATCCAGATATTTTATTCGCAACCTGAATTACAGTCGGGTCAAAGTTGAGGAAAAACTTCTTGAAAAAAAAAAGTAGTTGTCTCCTGACTATGTTTCAAACTCTCTCAACTTCAACAACAACAACTATGCTGACCAATTTTTATTCCCAAAGATGATGCAACAGTATGAAATGATGATGCAATACTTGCAATGTAATGGTTTCAAACAGGTAGGAAGAAAATAATGAGAAATCAGAAATTACTCATTTTACTTTTACCCCAGTTACCAATTTCCCCCCACCTTATATATATATATATATAATGGGCTTCTTTCAGTTCCCATCTACCAAATCTACTCACAAGGCTTTGGTCAGCCCAGGGCTATAGTAGAAAACACTTGCCCAAGGTGCTATGCAGTGGGACTGAACCTGAAACCATGTGGTTAGGAAGTAAACTTACCACACGTTTTATATTAATTGTTTTAGTTGAGTAAATTATAAATTTCAGCATACTATGGTCATAAAGTGGAAACTCTTCTATCAGTTTGGAGATGTACTTCTCTGGCAAATGAATTGATCTGAGACCATGTTGAAACTAAAATAATCACAGCGTGGAAGGCTCATATTAGCCATTCAAAACACACAAAAACCGTTAACTTCACTTTGTAAACATTTATTACTTGGTGCCAAAAGTTTTGTTGTACCAATTGCAACCTGGTCACTGACGTGATTCTACTGCATCTATTATTAACATCCTTAAATTAGAGGAAGAATCCAAGGTATGGAGTCATTTAGATGAATTTACATGGTGTAAAACACAGAAATAAGCCTTGGATTACTTGATGTAACCATGTTTTAAATTGGTATCCTTTGAACTGAACAAATAAACAACTTTATTAAATTATTGTGTTCATAAGCATTTTTTTCTAGTGACTCTAATATATGGGATACTGTTATGGACCTTAACATAGAGTACGTACTTCTGATGTTTCTCAATCTTCCCTAGCTAACAATTAAGTCTACTGTATTTAATCACAATTAGCCCCTCCCCCTTTCATCATCATCATTATCATTATTTGCATGTCAGTTTTTCTACGGTTCTCTACGTTAAGGATCTTAATAGCAGATGAAAGCCTACCTTTCAATCATTGAACTGTGACTATGTTATGGCACAGCCTTGGATGCTATTTTAATTAAACAAATCAATTTATTTTTAAGGTTTGTTACTTATTTTATCAGTCTCTTTTGCCGAACCAGTAAGTTACAGGGATATAACAAACCAACACAGTTGTCAAGTGATGGTGGGGAGACGAACCCCAAAACACACACACACACTCACAAGGCATTGTTCAGCCTAGGGCTATAGTAGAAGACAGTTGCCCAAGATGCTGCACTGTGGGACTCAAAACCATGTGGTTGTGAAGTAAATGTCTTTACCACACAGCAAGAGGCACATTACTTAGTTGCTCAGATAATAACTAAAAACAGGTTTCTTGTGTAAAAGCTCCAACGATGCTTGGACTTGGATTTCAATTACCAATGACTGAAAATTTTAAGATCCTTACAACGTATAAGAAAAAAGAAATATTAGATATTCTGTGCACCTACTTTACTCTTTGATTTATAATTCAAACTTCCAATTCCACCATAACTTAATCTAGAAAGGATAGCTGACCACCCTACAATGGCTGACCACCAGGGACACACCACATAAAAAAAGGTTTCTTTAACTGAAAACATGATTGGGAGACAGATTCAAGATATTTCTCTAGATATTTAAATGTAACCGAAAGATATTTTTGCAAACAGTAACAAGATATTTCCACTGCAACTAGATGAGTCAACAGATCTAAGTGGATTAGCACACCTCTTAGTTTTTACACAATTTAGTCCTAATAATAGAGCAATTTTTGTGCTGCTAAAAGTTACTTTGAAAACTAGAAGTGAAGATTTAGCTGAAATTTTAGATAGTTTCATGTTGGAAAATAATTTGCAATTGATAAATTATGTAAGACTATGTATAGTGATTAGTTTATTAAAAGGCTTTACAGCTTTGGCAAAAAATGGGGAATAAAAATATTCCAGCCACTCACTAAAAATTTTTTTTTTGTGTGTTTAGACTAAATCCATTCTAGGTTTAAAGAATATTTTCTTGCATAAATGCAGGAATCAGTCTCTTCAAGAGTGGCCTTGTTGGAATTTTACCAGCTATGGACAACAAAGAGATACTACTGTAATTCAGGCAGTCTCACTTTCTCCCTTTATTCTTTATACAAAGAGAGAATCAAATTGTATCAACATGGCTTGAGATATAATTCCTTTCCATCAACACATTGCAAACAGAATGGCAAGCCATAGTAGGTTGCCACAAGCTTTACATACTTTAGCTGCTCATGAGCTGCAGTTTGACCACCTTTGGGATATTATGATAGTCTGGAAGACCTGTACATAGATTTTGAAATTTAGTTTTCCACTAATATTATTGTATCATTATGCTTCACTGTTTGTGACTTCTACCAATCAAATAAATGTGAACTAAATTAGCATAATTTGTCTACCAAACTTAGTAGAAGACATAAATTTTTTATAACTTTCAAGCCAATATTTAATGATCTTATATATTATACTGTTTTTCTATTTCAGGATATGTGAAATGGGCATGAAGACTTTACAATTTAGATGCATCAATTATTCAAGATAATAGGAAAACTTTATGAAGAACGTATGTTTGTAGAAATCCTGAGTTGAATTCATCATGATCATCATCCTCAGCATTTTAATGCATGTTTTATCAAGCTAACACAGATTTGTTGGGATATAGCAAATCACTAGTTATCTTGGTATTTTTTATCACCTCTTCTTAGAGAACATCATTCTGAGATCTGATCTTCCACACTTTTTCACACACCTTTTTCGCAGATAACTTCTGTTGACAGTATACAACAATTTTTTAACATGCGTTCATCTTCCATTTACAAATACTGCGAAATATTTCCTTTCAACTGAAATTAATCTCAGCACAAATAGTGGCTTCAAATTTTGGCACAAAGCCAGCAATTTCATGGGAGGGGATAAGTCAATTACATTGACCCCAGTGATCAACAGATACTTATTTTATTGACTCTGAAAGGATGAAAGGCAAAGTCGACCCTGGCAGCATTGAACTCGGACCGTAAAGTTGGAAGAAATGCTGCTAAGCATTTTGTCCAGCATGATAATGATTCGGCCAGCTCGCCACCTTAATCTCAGCATAAATATTAACTACCTTGAAATGTGTGCTGGATAGAATAATTTACTATGAATATTTCAATGAACAAGAATGTTTTTATATGGATCTGTGTTGACAAGTAGAGATATTTTAGCCATTACTGTTTTGTTTTTTTCCCTAATTTTCTAGCTTTTTATTATAAGACTGAATTCTAACTTAATTAATCCTCTTGAAATAATTATTTCAGAATTGATTGTATTGTTATATATAATTTTGTTATCGATCGTTTGCAACATCTTCGAAATATGTCAAAGATCACAGTGTTGTGGGAAAATATAGTGAGAGAAATATGTTCTAAATCAGATTAAAACAAGGATGAAAAATAATTTTGTGCTGTGTGTAGAAGGTTTTAAAGAAGAAATTGTAGAAAGGCAGGAAGAAAATATTGATGTTTCAGACACTGAAAATGTCTGAATAAATCATATCTTTGTATCAATGTGAAGTCATTCATCATAGGAAATCAATTGATTCACCAAGGATATATACTTCATATTATCAATATTTGTTGTAAAAGATTCATTATGAGTAATTTGTTATCTCAACATGAACTTCTTCAGACAGGAGAGAAACAGTATCTTTGTGAAATCTGTGGTAAATCTTTCTCTCGAATAAGTCACTTAACTAGACATAAATATATTCATACAGGAGAGAAGCCATATGACTGTGATATCTGCGGTAAATCATTCACTGATACAAGCCAAATAACCCGACACAAACGTATTCATACAGGAGAAAAATCATACAAGTCTGATATTAGTAATAAATCATTATCTCAAAGAAGTCTTTTAACATCTCGTAAATTGTTTCATGCAGGAAAAACCTCACTTCAGTGTGATGTCTGTGGGAAAAGTTTCTCCCTAAGAGGCAGCTTAACTAGACATAAATGTATTCATACAAGTGAGAAACCATATCACTGTGATATCTGTGATAAAGCATTCACTGATAAAAGCCAGGTAACCCAACACAGACGTATTCATACTGAAGAGATGCCATATCACTGTGATATCTGTGATAAATCATTCTTTCTAAAATCTCACTTGAATACACACAAGCTTATACATACAGGAGAGAAACCATATCACTGTGATACTTGTGGTAAATCATTCTCTAGAAAATGTCACTTAACTACACATAAGTACATACATACAGGAGAAAAACCATATCACTGTGATATCTGTGGTAAAACCTTCACTGATACACACCAAGTAACCAAACACAAACGGGTTCATACAGGAGAGAAGCCATATCTTTGTGATATCTGTCATAAGTCATTCTCTCGGAAAAGTAATTTAACTTCACACAAATTTATTCATGGAGGAGAAAAGCCATATCACTGTGATATCTGTGGTGAATCATTTGCTCAGAGATACATCTTAACTCTACACATACGTATTCATACAGGTGAGAAGCCATATAAGTGTGATACTTGTGGTAAAGCATTCTCTGAAAGAAATAACTTAAGCAAACATGTACGTATTCATACAGGAGAGAAGCCCTATCAGTGTGAAATATGTGATAAATCATTTTCTCAAAGTGGTCACTTAACAACACATCTACATATTCATACAGGAGAGAAACCATATAGCTGTGATATCTGTGGTAAATCATTTTCTGAAAGAAATCATGTAACCAGACACAAAAAAATTCATACAGGAGAGAAGCCACATAGCTGTGATATTTGTGGTAAATCATTCTCCTATAGGTATCAGGTAATCAAACATGAATATACTCATACAGGAGACAAACCCAGTCAGTGATGTCCATTTTAAATATCATCCTCCCAGATTTTCTATTTAATTCAGAAGAACTTGTTCTCTCAAAGTAACCATCTATCTTGGCATAAAGTTATTCCCATGGGAGAAAAAAAAGACCATATCGTTATGATTATCTATGGTAAATTATTGTCTAAAACAAAAATATCTTTCTGAATCACAGAAAGAAAAGAAACTGTATCTCTGCCAGATTTGCGTCTAAACATTCTTTACTTGTAGTTTATTCAGACATCTCTGCACTTCTTGGATCACATGTTTTTTCACCTGTGACCAATCCCAGAGCTAAGCAGATCATTGAAACTATTCTCTTAAGTATGTCCTTCCACATCCCTCACATCTCAAAGCTCATAAACCTAAATCATTCAAATGGTTCACACAAAGTTGCACTGCAGCATCACAGGCAAGGAACATAATGTAGAATACCTGGAAATAAGTCACTAACCTCCTCTAACTGGGTAGTTTTCACACACTACTGCACCTCATGCAAGACTACTAGCCATAAAGAAAAATACCTTTTATTCATTACCCAGCCTGAAACTTGCTTGCCTCTTAGATTGTATCGACAGTTAGTCCTTCTGGTTCCTTTCTAAAAGAATCTTTACCAAGTTTGTAGAATCCTCAATCCTATACACTACTCCTTAACTGTGATGGCTCTGTGAAAACTTCCACATTTGCTGCTCAGTTTGCATCTAACTTCCCATTGCATACACTAGGCAAACAAAACCTTTTCTATCCCTTCTACCATTCACATATACATGTCAAGTACAAAAGACATGCGAATCACTCTAAATCAACAATGCCATTAGCCCTGACAATGTTTCTTCCATGAAGCTTGAACACTGCATTAGTATTTTACCACCAGCTACAACTTCAGTCCATCTCCCTCCTCGGTAGCCACCAATTTTGTTTCCATAGAGCCAAATCTCCTGAGGACTTGTTCTATTATGATACTCATCAGTAGTTCATCATACTTGAGAAATTTTGGGAAAACAGTGTTGCATTTGACATCAACAAGGCAATTGATGAGTTTTATACAGAAAATTATATTGTGTAAAGGCCTGCTTATGAGCTCCATCTTGCAATAATTCTTGATTAGAAACTTCCTGTCAAAATGTTCCATTTCAGCATATGCTGAATGGGCTCTTTGTAGCCCACATTCCATCCACTTTGAATTCTGATGTGTCTTAAGTTTCAATTATGTTTCCCATAATTTTCCTCCTGTACATTAATGACCTACTTGCTATCAACTCTAACAAAGTTTATTACTATACTGACTAAACTATTCTTCATTCCACCCCAAACTTCCACTTTCAAGTGCTAAGCATATGTAACTTAGACACCTTACATCAAACCTGCATTGCTTCCCTGAACACAGACTTCAAACACATTCTTCAATGTTGTCTTCGTCAACAGCACAATAACACAATCAATATGCATAACAAGAATACAATCTTCCAAATTCATCTTCTTTCAGTTATGGATTAAAGTTACTACAAATACTTGGATCACAATTACTGATTGTCTCTCCTGATGATCTCACAGCCATAACATAGCAAAAAAAAAAAAAAAACCAGCAACAAAAAACACTCACCTTTAGAGCCAGAAAATACTTCACCCCCAAATAACTGCTGACTCTTTACAAAGCTCTACTGAAACCCCAATATTTTTGAGATGGTTCTGCTGCCACACACAAAAATATTCAAAATCATATCCCCACGAAAGCTAGCACTCAGACTGGCAAGGACTCTTAACAGCACTACAACCTTTGGTCTGCACATGTGTTATTTCCTCACACTGCTTCTTCCACTATACAGCAGCACTCTCTGCTCATTAGAGCTAGTTAGTTCCATACACTACCTAAGCTCACTTGTCTTTCCTCCTCTTATAACTTATTCTGTGTAACTTACCCTGCAGGCCTTTCAATAACCACTATGCATAATACTTGTTTTCTAGGATGTTGATTCTATGGATCATCCTTCCCAATTATGTTTGACCGACAGGTATGAAGCTGAGCATCAATGTCACAAGTCTCAGATTACTTGCAAAGATCATGGGCATAATCTCCTCCTCCCATCTGAAACTATATATATATATATATATATATATATGATAAATAAAATGAGACAGGAAGAAAACCATATTTTTGTGACATTTATAGAAAAATATTTTCTGAAGTGAGTCATTTAATTTAGTCAAACAATGAATAGAATATGATTAGTGAAAATATCTATGGCAAAACAACTTTTCAATATTTCATATAACTATAGATATATCCTCACATGTAAGTGCAAGTGTAGCTGTCTGGTTAGGAAGTTTGCTTCTAAACCACATGGTTTCAGGTTCATTCCCACTGTGTGACACCTGGGGCAATGTCTTCTACTATAGCCTCAGGCTGATTATCCATCCATCTTCTCCACCCAATATTCCTGGGTGGGTCATGGGGTTAGAGTCCTCAGGCACCTCTTCCATAGTATCCTACCAGAATCAAGTGTCATTAGACTTTCCAGCTGGATTCCCAAGTATGACCAACTGAGACTATGGATATTATCCAGCCATTTCATTCTTAGTCTACTCCTAGGCCTCCTGCCAGTTGTCTTAGCTTGAAGAATCTGCCTTGTGATTCCTTCCCAGAACATTCTGATCACATGTCCGTAGTACCAGAGCTGTGACCTCTCAAGGTAGAGAAATAGTGACTCAACCTGGAGAGAATCCATGATCTCTGAGCTATGCACCCTGTCGAATAATGTTACTCCAGAGATTCCATGGTTAAACAATGTAAATTTGTATGTTTCAACATTTAGTTAATAAAAATATATAAATGTTGTATGTAAGTTGAGAATCATTGTCCTCATCAATGTGTTAACTTCAAGTTTTTCTATATCATGAGTTGGACAAATTTATTAGACGTCATATAATACCTGATCACAATCTTTTGTCATCAATTCAAGCATCCTGATAAATCACTTCATTACTCTTCATTATATATTTCTTTATTCATTAAGAAAGGCATGAATAATCTTTATAAAAACATGACACCTTTCACACAAAAGTGATTTGCTGTTTAAAATATACGACAGTATTCATCATTGTTTTAATGTCCACTTTTCCATGATTGCATGGATCAGACGGAATTCATTAAAGCAGATTTTTTTATGGCCAGCTGCCCTTCCTGCCACTAACCCTTACTTGTTTCCATGCAAGGTAATATTTCCCCATTACCAGGTATGTTTTAACAGGAGATTGGAAACAAATGAGACCACTTGTACAATGGTGATGCTTCTTTACAACTATCATGTGGTGTCATTACAAGTAAACACAAACACACACATATACCTCCACACTCACACACTTATAAAACATATATATCATCATCATCATTTTACATACCTTTTTCCATGCTAGCAAGGGTTGGATGGTTTGACATGAATAGAGGACAGCGCCAAGTTCTAACGACTGATGGTTTCTACAGTTGGATGTCCTTCTTAATGCCAACGACTTCACAGAGTGTAGTGGGTACTTTCTACATGGCACCAGCACTTGTGAGATCACCAAGTGCCCACAAGACAATACCCCATCAACACATACACACATACACACATATAGATAGATAGATGTGGAGGTGTGTGGCGTATTTGTTAAGGGTGTTGCACTCATAATCGTAAGATTGTGGTTTTAGTTCCTGGACGGGGCGATGTGTTGTATTCTTGAGCAAAATGCTTCATTT
Source organism: Octopus rubescens (assembly GCA_027564515.1). Lineage (NCBI taxonomy): Eukaryota > Metazoa > Mollusca > Cephalopoda > Octopoda > Octopodidae > Octopus > Octopus rubescens. The sequence continues at coordinate 15,354,697 of JAOPUL010006364.1, read as the reverse complement.
CACATTACTCCAGTCCACTCAGCTGGCCAATATGAGTAATCCGGCAACAGACTGGTATCCTGTCCAGGTAGGGAATATATGCACCACAGAATCGAGGAAACTGGCCTTATGAGCCTAAGGCTTGGAAAGAATCTTTGATCCCTTTTTTTAGATAGATAGGTAAATAGACATACGACAGACTTCTTTCAGATTCCTTCAACCAAATCCACTCACAAGACTTTAGTCAGCCTGGGGTTATAGTTGAAGATACTTCCCATAGGTGCCACTTGCCCAAATTAATCTAAAATAAATTAACAGTAGATTATTTTTAATTCCTAGTCTAATTACAAACACAGACATGTATATCATTATTTTATTACTAATAGCAGGAAACCATTCCATTTAAAGTCTTACAATTAATGATGTAATAACATTGTAAACCTAATAATAATTATTTCTATGTTGGGAACTATCAAATAAATTTGTAACTCATTATTTTGCATCATGTTTTTTTCTTTCTCTTTTTTTTTGCAAGTAACTTTTTGTTTGTTCTGACGGTTCTACTGTCTGTGTTATGGCCAACAGTAAGTATTTCTGATATTCACAGATCTTGATATACTGTTAGTAAAGAGGATATTTGGTATGTCTGATTACTTCAAAATAGGATTGGCATGGCTATGTAGTAAGAAGTTTGCTTCCCAACCACATGGTTCCAGGTTCAGTCCCACTGTGTGGCACCTTGGGCAAGTGTCTTCTACTACAGCCTCAGGTCAATCAAAGCCTTGTGAGTGGATTTGGTAGATGGAAACTAAAAGAAGCCCATTGTATATATATATATATATGTGTGTGTCTGTGTTTGTCCCCCACCACCGCTTGACAACCAGTGTTGATGTGTTTATGTTCTGTAGCTTTGCAGTTCAGCAAAAGAGGCCAATAGAATAAGTACCAGGCTTTAAAAATAAGTACTTGGGTTGATTCGTTCAACTAAACTTCTTCAATGTGGTGCCCCAGCATGGCCACAGTCTAATGACTGAAACAAGTAAAAGGATAAAATATCTTGTAAGATTCCATCAAATGCAAATATTAAAAAAAAAAAAAGAAATATCTTGAGTCTACAGGATCATTTGACCAGAGCATGTCTCAGTTTCCTATAACAAATAAGCAGCTGAGTATAAAACTACCCTCTCTTATTTTATTTGCAGGCAAAGGACAACTATAAATATTTCAGTTTATTAGGCCTCATCAACATAGTGCAGTCTAACCAAGTTTGCAGATCATTGGATAAATTTTTACATGCAGAAAAGGAGTAATGGATGGTATTAGCCCATTGAAATGATTTCTCTTTAATCATTTTAATTTTCCATCCATTTATCTCTGCCTATTATCCCTGGAGGGTTATTGGGTAGAGATCTCAGGCGCCTCCTCCATTGTGTCCTTAAAGAAGCAAACGTTAATATACTTTCTGGTTGGATTCCCAAGTGTGACTGGATATTATCTAACCATCTCGTTCTTGGACTACCCCTAAATCTCCTGCTGGTTGACTTCGTATGAGGAATACATTTTATGATTCTTTCCTGTGACATTCTAATCTCATATCCATAGTACCAGAGCTGTGACCTCTCATTGTGTAGGAAAGTGGTTCAACATGGAAAAAACTCCCTGATCTCTGAGCTATGCACCCTGTCGAGTAAGATTATTCCAGAGATCCTTCAGAAGAACCCTATTTATATTTTAATTATGCAGTTCATTCTAACTAAAAATATAATATAATTGTTTTCTTTCTTCATTATCATGTTATGTCTGTTCTCCATGCTGGAATGGGTTGGATGATTCTACAGGATCCACAATGTCTTGCTGCAGTGTATCTGAAGTAAATAAACTGTAGATTAGTTTTTAATATCCAGCTTCATTGCAAATATAGCCAAAAATTAAATAAGCTAATTCTCATCCCTCAGCTTCCTCTCTAAAAGATTATTCTTGGTGTAAACGGATTCTGATGAAGTTAATTCTTCCTCTTATTGAATATTCAACATGTTAATCATAACATTATAATAATTTTAAATGATTCAATGAAGGAACATCTACATCGACATGCTATAAATAGCAATCAAATCACTAACGCAATGCTTTGGAAAAGTGGGCGGTACCTCAGTCGGAAATGAGGCGTGGAACATTTTATATGGGCGTTGGGATTAAAGGAGGCGAAAGATGCATCTTTTAATTGCCCTAATGTTAAAAAGCATTTTTAATTTTTATTGTGTGCGAATCATCTGGTAGTATTAATAATGGTTGGAATGTTGTTTTAACATAACACACATTGATGAAATGACTTATGTGCAGTTTTTTAATGGACATCATCTCAGCAACAATCTTTTGTGGTATATTTAATTTTTAGTGAAAACAAGGGAGCGATAGTAAAAAAAAATGTTTGAGAAGTATTGTTCTAACATCCCAAAAAGATGCGCTCGGGTAGTGGACAGAATGGCTACGAAAAGAATACTTTGAATCATAGATCGACTCGATAAGAGTTAAGCTGAGGCTACGCATCAACAAGAATAGTTAATTGTGTTTTCAGACTAAATCTAAACACGTTAGCTTCGGCTATCTGTGATGCCTTCTAAATACAAATTTTATTAATCTTGAAGTGGAGACTAGAAGGACCCTTCTCTCTCTCCCCCTCTCTGTCTCCCCCCCTCTCTCTCTCTCTCTCACAGAGAATGAAAGAGTTGGTTCCCTTGTGTATTCTAAATGTCAGATATGAGATGTATCTGAAGTAGAGGCCTTTAATAATTAGCTGTATAAATACTGATGGTGTCTTTATGATTTTGTCGTGTATAAAGAAATTTTCAATATCAGGAACTTGAGTGTGACGAGGTTTCGTGTACTTTTGTAGACTAAATCAAACTGTAATGTGGACATCTCCCAGATATCACTTTCGGACTCTGTTGATTTGTAAGTGTTATTAATACATCAATGTTTATAGTCTGTTTAATGTATCAACATCATTAGTGTTTTTTATGTGTATTTTACCAAGAAAGATAAACCAAAAGGAAAATAAAGAAAGCAGTGAGCCTACAAGAGTAAAGCTGATGCTTGAATGGATTAGTTGGGTCTATAGTTAACTGTATAAATTTTTAATTACTTTATTTGATGACACATTTTTTCCCACCAAAAAAATGTCTAAAACATCACATCGGGTCCTATGCGATGTTGGGCCTCCCATAAACTGTAATGCACTTAAAAACTTTTTTTCCCCCTGAATATGCGCTATTGAAATTGGGGTGCGTCTATTATCCCATCAAATACGATAGATTTCTTTTTATCTCTCTGCGTTAACTAACTTAATAGAATTTTAAAATTTATTTCTACCTTTACAAATATGTACATTACTATACATTTAGTGCCGCTTACTCGTTTAATAGTATTTTAACAACCGTATTTTTTTTATTATGCCTTTACACACAAAAAATCTATGCTTCGAACATCAGGTATTCAGTATCTGCCAAAATCTTTTTCTTTAAATAAACATTAATGTGAGGAGGTTTAGGGGATGCGTGTGTGTGGAAAGTGTTTACATTTGAAGTGTATTTTGTTTACATTCGTCGTAATTATTATAGTCCTCCAGAACCATAACAAAAGGTGTCTTAAGACGGGCTGTTCATGGGAACTCCTGTATACTGATGACTTCTTACTGTAATTGAAAGGCTTTAAACTTATCAAATACTAAAGTTTTAGTAAATAGGAAAACATTAGGGAAATGGCCGTGCTTGACATGCAGGAAAGGAGGTGACAGAAATAACATACAGTGTGTGCTCAGTTTAAACAATGAACGCACAAGAGATGTTAGTGGAATCATAGGCTGGCCAATAGTGAAGGTAGGCTTTGTATGCAGCAATTGCACTAAGTACTTACTAAAAGCGCACGAGAAAGAGATTCTCTCAAATGCCTGGAGCATTCCTAATAGTCGATAGTTCTGTTACCTAGCTGACTTAATTAACAGTGGGTTTGATGTTCTGTGAGTATAGTAGTCAGAATATCAACTTGTAAAGCTGGTTAATTTGAGAACTGTGTTAACCAAATATGTGTTAATTGGGATTTTACTGCTAAAGGAATTACATTCCTGGAACATTTGTGGCTTAGGTTCAAAATACATTTAGTCACCTTAAAGAACAACATTTCTTCCCCCTAACATTATCTAACTATACATCATCCACATGCAACTTAAACACATGCCAAACTTGCATGAAGCTTATTGATGGAGCCCTTTAGAGTATCTTCCAGTGGAGCCATAGCAGCTATTTCTCTTTTAACAAAGAAACTTAAGTGCAACTCATGTCAAACAACCACCACTGCACCGCACCTACATTAAACTTGAGTGACACTCACCTAGTGCTGTCACAGTTACTCTAAATGTTGGGCCTCACTATTACCAAGGATCTCTCCTAATGAAAGCATGGCTAGAACCACATCTCTAAGACTGGCTCTTCTCTTAGGGATCAGAAGATATTTCAGTCCCTGTTAACTGCTGACACACTACAACGCTCGGGTGAGGTCTGCAATAGAGGACTACTCCCAAATCTGGGACAGTGCTGACATCCTGGACTGCACCCAGAGAAGGGCCACTTGGCTGATTAGCACTTCATCATTAATGGATACATTCCAGCCTTTGACTCACTGACATGCAATCTCCTCTTTCTCTCTTTTCTATTGCTACTATAATGGCCTCTGTTCTTCAGAGCTGGCTGGTCTCATATCTTCACCACTCAAACACCTCTGTCTTACTCATCTCTCTACCACTTGGTACCCTTGATATGTCCAATACTCTAACCTGCATTACCTACTCTGTCCAATCCTTCATTTCCAGAACATCACCCGTCTGGAATCTCCTCTCTGCTCATGTCGTTCCTATAGGTGTTGACTTGCAACAGTTTAATCAGAATAGTTTTAGAGAGCCTGCAGTGGTGATGGGAACAGCCTTGCCCTCCAGACTCAGCAGGTAAAAAATAATATGATACAGTAGATCCATCATTGATTATCCAAGTGCTACAAGAACCTCAAATCTTTCCTCAATAAACTTTAAACAGCACAAAGCAACACACTTCACATCCTCACAGGCTGCACACCAACTACTGCTATGCAAAAATAAATACTCAAAACAAAAGATCATGATGACATTCAAGAAGTGCAATTTATTTGACACAGTACATTTTAGCCTTCACAGTTACTACCACTACATAAAAAAACACACTCTCAAACAAACACATTTTTTCTATAACACGCCAAAATATTGCTACAACACCATCCAAAGAACCTTACCCACTTAGTCCCAACAATCATGCGAAACGTTAATGCACAAATATAGCATCAGTATCAATGGTTTCATTAAGCTAAACAGTGTGCTTGGATGCACATTACCAATGATAACTGCATTCGATGTAGAGGAATAGCAATTGTTTCATCCCAACTTAGTCTGCTTTGCTCATGGCTAATACCAGAATCGACAAATGTACAGATAGAGATAAAGCAAGAGAGAGAGTGCTGCATGTCCAGGCTCTTACTCTATTCTTCAATATGACTAACCACTGCATGTCTGAATATGTAATCCTCAGCTAGGTGAAGGCATGGTACATCTGAAATAATAGATCAATGTATTGCACTTAACTATTTGGTTGTCTACTTCATGCTGCAGGTCTTTTTTTTTTTCATTATCACTAACTGGAGATAGACAAGCAAAAACAAATATGCAAACTTCACATTTTAATGATAAATTGAGAAGAAAAATTAAATTGTTTTGATAAAGGTTTCTAAATTACACTTTAACTGCATATAAAAACATAGGTTTTTAGGAATATATTCTTGGTGTTTATGAGGTTTGAAAGACATGCATTTACATGTTGAGATTTGCTTAAGTCAAATTACATCAAATAAAAAGTCAAATTACATCAGTGTTATAATATTTTTAATTATCATTACCTGCTCAAGGAGAAGCCACTCCTAGCCGCTTCAGAAAGGCAGTCTCAGCATCATATGTTCAGCTGCAGTTCAAACCAGAGTTTTAGTGGCATACCAAATTGATCACTCATAGTACATACCTATTAATTTAAGTCACCTGACGAAAACTCCTCGTATACTTTATATTTTTCCCTACTGCTAATTTCTACAAATCAATTAACTGCAGGTTAAATTAGTGTAACTTGTTTATGGAACTAAATCATGTTAATAATTTTTAGGAATCAACATCTTTTTTTCTTCCATCTTTCAAATAATTTTCTATTATATATATATATATATATTGTTTCTTTATTTCAGGTTATAAGGATCAGGTGATAAGGATGTAATGATTTTTACTTAATGCATCATCAGATTTATTATTTTTGAAGATGAAAGGAAGACTTTATGAAGAACATATATAAATGTGGGTTAAATTTCGCCTTTTCATCATCTACATATTGCTGTTCATATTTTCCAAGCTGGCCTGGTTTTGTTTGGATTCAGCATATCACCAAACACCTGAGGCACAGCATCTGAAATCTGTCTGGCCTCCCATTTTTCACGTACCTTCTGGATAATTTAATGTCCTGATTAACTGTAGAATAATTTACTGTAAATGTTCAACTGGCGTCTGGACAAGAATTTTTCTACAGGCTTTATGTTGATCAGTAAAAATATTTGAGAGATTGTTTTTAAACTTACTGTTTTAAATTGTTGTGTCATTTTATGAAACTATAGAGCTTTGAAGATGAAATTGTATAAGACAAAGAAGTAATAAAGCATAAATTATTCTCTCAGACACTAAAGGAAATAGTGAATAAATCATCTCTCTTTAACATCAATGTGGAAATCAATTAATTCAGCACAAATGAGTGCATCAAGAATTGAGTTATTTGGCATAAATTAGTTGACAAAAATACCAATACTTCATAAAACATTTGTGGTGAAATATTCACTATGAGTAGTTTGTTATCTCACACTAGAGAAAAACCATATCACTGTGATACCTGTGGTAAATCATTCTCTGAAAAATGTAACTTAACTAAACACGTGCGTATTCATACTGGAGAGAAACCATATCACTGTGATACATGTGATAAATCATTTACTCAGAAACGTTATTTAACTACACACCAATATATTCATACAGGAAAACATCCATATCACTGTGATATCTGTGGTAAATCATTCTCAGAAAAAAGTAACTTAAGTAAACATGTACTGATTCATACCGGAGAGAAACTATATCAATGTGATATATGTGATAAATTATTTTCACAGAAAAGTTCCTTAACTATACATAAACGTATTCATACAGATGAGAAGCCATATCACTGTGATATATGTGGTAAATCATTTTCTCAAAAAACTGTTTTAACTACACACAAATATATACACACAGGGGAGAAGCCATATAGCTGTGATATCTGTGGTAAATCATTTACTGATACAAACCAAGTAACGAAACACAAACGAATTCATACAGGGGAGAAACCATATCACTGTGATACCTGTGAAAAATCATTCTCTCAGAAACGTTACTTAACTTCACACAAATGTATTCAAGGAGAAGAGCGACATCACTGTGATATCTGTGGTAAATTATTCTCTCATATAAATATCTTAACTGAACACATACGTATTCATACAGTAGAGAAACCATTTCAGTGTGATATATGTGGTAAAGCATTCTCTGAAAGAAGTCCCTTAACAAAACATGTACGTATTCATACTGGGGAGAAACCCTTTCAGTGTGATGTGTGTGACAAATCATTTTCACAAAAAGGTCACTTAAAAACACATAAAAATGTTCATACAGGTGCGAAGCCATATTGCTGTGATATCTGTGGTAATTCATTTACTCAAAAGAGTCATTTAACTACACACCAACATATTCACACTGGAGAGAAGCCATATAGCTGTGATATCTGTGGTAAATCCTTTTCTGAAAGAAGGCATGTAACTAGACACAAAAAGATTCATACAGGTGAGAAACCACATAGATGTGGTATCTGTGGTAACTCATTCTCTTTTAGATTTCAAGTAACCAAACACAGAAGTATCCACACAAGAGAGGAACAGTCACTAATATAATTTCTACAAAAAGATATTTTTTAAAAATTCACATGTACTTTTTCTCTTAAACTAGCAATTCAGTTTGCTATAAAGATATTCACACTGGAGAGAAATCATTTTACTATTGATAATCTGTGACAAACTATAATCTCACATTAGTTGATTATCTAACCATAAACATTTTTAACACAACAAAGACCATATCCTTATGATCCATTGTAAATCATTGTCTAAAAGAAGCATCTTACTTAAACACAGATATATTCAGTCAGGGAAGAAACTTTATTTCCATTAAATCAATGACTAAATTTCTTTTCTAAATAGTCAGTTAAAATGTCATAAATATATTCACACTGGAGAAAATTCAAATTTATGTGATAGCTGTTGGCTAACACTCTCTTTGAGCAATCATTTAATTTATTTACACTGAATGTGTTTTAATACATGAGAGATCCATGGCAGAATAAACTCCCAACAGTATTTTATATAACTGCAAATATATCCAAACTGGTGACAAAATTTACAACTGATTTAAATAACATTTTGTTGTGGCTTAGTCCAAGAAGAAAGAGGTGCACCCATGACTTTTTACAGATCTACCGAGACTTATTAAAGAAAGAGAATACACTATAAGTTTTATGTTCCTGCAATTGAAAGCAGTATATCAAGACGATGAGTTATCCTCAGACCAGAAAATATTTGCAACAAAGTGGATTCTGCTAAAGGCATATAAGAACTAGGTGGTGGTGTTAAATCTGGTGCTGAATTAAGTTTACCACCTAAAAATAGGTATAGCACTTATGACATTTCCCCCCACCATCCTTGTCTACTCAGTTTTTATTTCAACCTAAGATTATAACAAAACAGGAGAGTGGAAAGTTTTTGGTATTATTCTCCATTACATGTGTTTCATTTGCTAATAGGAATTTCAAAGATTTACATGTTAGATAGACATGTAATGATTTTCCTGTTAGAAATTCGTCAGACAGAGGAAACAAATTTATAATACAAAAATCACATTAGGATGAAGCATTTATATTTGGATATTAATCAGGAGCATCATAAACAGCCGTGGTGAAGGAAAGGAAAGATATACACACATACATGCGCAGACATACACACATGCACATAGATATATATACAAGTACATATGCCCATATACACAAACACATCTATTCATACATAAGACTATAGAAAAATATACTTACCAAGGGTGCTGCACAGTGGGACCAAAATGAAAATCACATAATTGTGAAACAAGCACTTCTTAATCATGTAATTAAAAAGTTGATAAAATCATTTATATGAGAATCTGTTATTTTTTATGTCTTTAATTTCTTGCTACAAACTAATTAACAAAAGCAATATTGGATTTTCTCTCACAATTAAGTTTGCGATAAAGCAGTCTGAAACTAGAACAGAAAGAAACATTTCTGTTTTCTGCAGCTAATTCTAACAAGTGTCAAATATAAAATTGATGTGAAGTTATAAACATTTTCTATCACTTATATTTCCTTCAAACATTTTGATAGGTTTAAGAACGATATTTTTGATTTATTTTCATATGTGGTTAAATTATTAACAAATGTAATCACACAAATCAGTGATACATCATTATGTCATTATGATAATGAGAATAATTATGTAAACAATAAAGATTAAATATTCTATTATACCAAAACAGGGTATTATATGTGATATATATATTCTCTGTTGAATTCCATTTAGTGAATCCCATCAAAGGAACAAATTCTTTACTTGGAAGATTTGTATAATTTTATTATTAATTTTATTTATAGCATGATTTGTTTACAGCTTGATAGTTAAGCTGAATGTAAATTCACAATATCTCCTTTGTTTTTCTTTTATCTTTTATTTGTCTCGGTCATTAGGCTGTGGCCATGCTGGGGCACTGTCTTGAAGAATTTTTAGCTGAATGAATCAACCCCAGTACTTATTTTTTTTAGCCTGGTAATTATCACATCAGTGTCTTTTGCCGAATTGCTAGGTAACAGGGACGTAAACACATCAACACTGGTTGTCAAGAGGTGGTGGAGACAAACACAAGACACCAAATCCTCTCACAAGGCTTTGGTTGTGCCAAGGCTGTAGTAGAAGAAACTTGCCCAAGGTGCCACGCAGTGGGACTGAACACAGAACCATGTGGTTGGGAAGCAAGCTGCTTAACACACAGCCACTCCTAACATTTAGTTATCATCGTTGTTGCCATTTCCATGTTCACTTTCCCATGCTTGCATGGGTCAGATGGGTGTATATTGAGGTAGATTTTCTACAGCTGGATGCCCTTCCAGTTGCCAACTCTTACCTGTTTCCAAGCAAGGTAATATTTCTCCATTGCTAGACATATTTAGAAGATTGGAAACAAAGGACATTGCTTGAATGACAATGATACTTGCTTACAACTATAATGTGATATCAACACTAAGGGACACAAACACATGCACACACATACATAATACATACATAGACATGACAGGCTACTTTTAGTTTCCATCTACCAAATCCACTCAAGGCTTTGGTCATCCTGGGGCTATAGTAGAAAACACTTACCCAAGGTGCCATATAGAGGGACTGAACCCAAAGCCATGTAGTTGAGAAGCAAACTTCTTAACCATACAGCCATACCTACACTTATTTAATGAAAATGAATAAATTGATTGCTGTAATATGTAAATGACTGATATCAATGTGTTAACTTTCATTTTTCCATGCTATGACTCTGACATTATACATCATATCAGTCAATTGAAACTTTTGTCATCTCATCTTATCTATGAGGTCCAGCATCCTGATAAATCTCTTCACTACTTTTCAGTCAATATATTCTTTAGAAAGCTCTGAATAATTTTTACATAAATGTTGCTTTTCCACAATGAAGATTTGCTGTTGAAAATATGTGACTTAGCTATCTAAAGTAAATTAACTGTTGAGAATCTTGTAATATTGAATCTAATTACAAATACAAATATTTATATCACTTTGTTATTAGTGACGGAAGCATTATTGGTTCAGAATAGCAATCTGTATATCTTACTTAAGATGGATATACTATTGAAAACCACAAAACTGCAGTATTTGTCTTGAGAAAACTTCTTGTATAGACATATAGTACTAAAAAGCACAGAAATGTATCAGTAGCAGATGAAAAGCATCCAGCAGCAGTGGTAGAATTACTAAATCAGGATTTCTGTGTCTTTGCACTTCATCAGCAGCAAGTATATACTATCAACCACATGCTTAGACAAATTTTTAATAACATTGTAAATATAGTGTAATTAGCTTTGTCTTACAATAATAACTATTTCCTTGAGAAGAAGCATTAAAAAGACCATTTTGTTGTGTAGTCTGGATAAATTAACCCTTTTGCTACCATATTTCTCTTAAAATATAGCCTTTAATTCAATTAATTTTGAAAATAATGAATTTAGTAAAGTAAATTTGTCATTTTTAACCCTTTAGCATGTCAAATGTAATGCTTATATTCACATTAGTTTGAATTACTCATGCATTATCTCATAGCTTTGAAATTTCAATGATGTCATTGTAGTATAGGTGTGAGAGATCAGATCTGGCCAGTTTGAACATAAAACTGAAAGAATATTTGGGTCAGATGTGGCTGGTTTGAATGCTAAAGGGTTAAGTTAGTGTTTGGAACATAACATGAAATTTTGATGGAAAGTTTTAATTTAGATCACTTTAAAACAGAAAAGGTTATATCATAAAACCAGGGCCAGTTTCAGGGTTGGTATCAAGAGGGATAAACAGCAATTCTATTGCTAGAATAAAAGAAAGGTTAATCTTTTATATTTGGTTTAGCTGTTACAACACTGTGTGATAAAAGTAATTAGATCTATCATCATCAACATCAGTTTATATGTTTTCTCATACTGGTATGTGTTGGACAAACATCCCAACATCTCTGGTTTTTATGGCTGGATGCACTTCCTATCAAAACCACTTTACAGTGTAGACTGGTTGCATTTTATTGTGCCACTAACATTAGAGACGTTATCTATAACATGATTAAAGAGGCCCCTCCGTTGTGTATCAAATTAATTTTCTGTATATGAGTTGTTTGCATACAGCTTTTGTGGTCCACTTCTTTTACATTTGTAAGTTCTTTTTATATACATATGTGTATTAACTGAACTAAATGACTGTGGTTCATCATGAAGTTGGAGAGAGAAGGTTTGAGAAATTTTTGAGTGTGTAGATAGAAGTTGATGGTAGTAGAGTTGGAAAGGTAGCAAACATGATAGACCTTAACTATTATTGTTGTGTAGTGGGGGTGGTAGTAACATTGTTTGGTTGGTACTATGTTTTTAGAACATTCACTTCCACTACTAATTAGGTCATCTAGGTGACAGAGACTATCAACCACTTCTTGGGAGTTATCAGATCATTTGAGAGAATCTTATTTCATATCTGCTCTTAGTGCTTACTGCTCCTGAGCATCTGCCTCATACAAAGTCTACCTCCCCAATTAGCCAGCCTGTGATTTCAATATACACCCTGTGTGTCTTTAGTTTACACAGGGTTCACTATAGAATTCCTACCTACTCTTTTTCTGCACATTGAGAACAGCCATTTCTTTGATGGTAGCAGAGTCCTGTGTATTTTCCTACTTACAATATTTCGTATAAATTTACTCTGAGGGCTTTCAATTCTAGGTTTTACTTCCATGGATGGCATTTTTCTACTACTTCTACTACAAATTCAGTTAGTTATAAGAGCAGTACATAGGAGTTCCTACAAACTCATCCAGGTCATAACAAAAGTGTCATAGCCTCCAGGTCATGAGATTTTTGTTAAGGCCTGGAAGTCTATGATAAATGTAAGGGGCTGAGAAGTGAGCCCTGGTGTATTCCTACATGCATGCTAGCATCTCTGTACAGGGCTCATAAAAATGGTCCTGCTGTTCATCTGCCAGCCCTGTTTGTGGTGTGTATCATCATCATCATCACCATCACATCATTTAACGTCTGTTTTTCCATGCAGGCATGGGTTAGACGGTTTGACTGGA
>JAOPUL010006364.1:15063477-15077941 GCA_027564515.1 Octopus rubescens | reverse complement strand
TCTGTATGGATTGGTGGCTCTATCTTGGCTTCTCTGTCCACCTTCCAGCAGATGTGGATTTCCAAGCAGGAATATGACGAATCTGGCCCATCTATTGTCCATAGAAAATGTTTCTAAGTACATAGCTTAACTTCCAGCACAAACATCTAAGAAACTCATTAAGAAATTCTGCTTGCAGCAACCTAATGGATCCTAAATACCCTTCTTCTGTCCTTTCATTCTCTCTTTTTATGCTCCCTTCTCCTCTGACAAGAATAACTAATGCTATAAACAAAAGACCTAGATGTGTACTGATCAAATAAGTTCTCTCTGGTGCTACAGTGACAGAGATTACCATGCTGCTGTTATATTTGTTTCAAAGGATTCCATTACAAGTCACCGCAAACCATGTTGTCTGCTGATTGATTCTTCTCTGCCTATAATTATATTTTATTTCAGGATAATATTGCAAATATTTCCCCATAAACATCTTTTGTTATTGTCTTTTTTACCTAATCTCTTCTACTTACAACATTCTCAGGTGCCATTTGAGCCAATATTTATGCAATAAATTTTTTTTTGTGAAGTAATTTTTCATATTTTTTTTTTAATATAAACAAACACATACATACAAACACAAACAAGCATAGTTATACAGTTTATTTACTAGTGCATATTTGACACTAGCCTAGAGTTACTGCTCTTAAGTTTTTCCAACACTTGCGTCCTCAGTAAGTTATGTTCTCGTGTTTAGTTAAATATGAGCAATTTTTCAAAGATATCAAAAGGAATATTTTAGTTTCTGTCTGCATGAATGGTTTTCTGAAGGAGCTGAGCTAGCATTTCTTTTACTGTATTCTCCTATTCAAAATGTTGAGTTCTGTATAAGGCTCAATAAGAATTTGGTTTTCTGATGGTGATTGTTTTCATGTCCCTTTTTCTATGCTTGTATAGATCAGTTTGAGGCAGATTTTCTATGGTTGGATGCCTTTCCAGTTGCTAACCTTCACCTGTTTCTAAGCAAGGAACTATATCCTCATGGCCAGACATGTTTTTTCTTGAATATTGGAAATGAATGACAGTGGCACTCATTTACAACTCTCACAGTGCTGTGGCAAAGATACACACTCATGCATATACATACATCTGTCTCTCTCTCTCCTGTGTGTAATTGGACTTTGTGTCTACCAAAGCTACTCACAAGTCTTTGGTCAGCCCAGGGTTATAATAGGTGCCATGCAGTGGGACTGAGTCTGAAACTGTACTGTAAAGAGGAAATTATCCGCAGATGGACTTAATTTTCAATAATGAATCACTGAAATATCAACATTTTGATATCCACTTTCTACTAGTTATGAGGAAACTTAGGCAAATTTTTTTTTTCTCTTTGGCTGGATGCTCTTCCTGTTGCCAAACATTGCCTGCTTCCACTCCCTAATTTCAACAAGCAGTTCAATGACTGGACATGCTTTTGTGGAGGATTGTAAACAAGACATGATGTTAGTGTACACATGTTGAGAAAAAAGTATTATACAAATGTATTTCCCTGCTTGCATAATTCAGACGGAATTTCTTGAGGCAGATTTTCTATGGCTGGATGCCCTTCCTGTCACCAACCCTCACCTGTTTCCAGGCAAGGTAAACATTTCCCCATGGCCAGACATGTTTTGCATGGAGGACTGGAAATGAACAACATGGCTTGTATGATACTGATGCTCGTTTACAGCCATCTCTTAGCTAGACAAGAGCGTGCACATGTGTGATGGGCTTCTTCCAGTTTCCATCTACCAAATCCCCTCGAAGCTTTTGTTGGACCAGGCTATAGACAGTCCCCACCTCCTGGTACCACAGTGGGGTTGAACCTGTGACCACATGGTTAAGAAGCAAGCTTCTTAACCACACAGCTGCATCAGTAGACATAATATACATGTAGTGGGTTTCTTCCAGTTTCTGTCTACCAAATTTTACTGAGGCATTGGTCAACTGGCTCTGGTAGAAGGCACCAGCTGACAGTCCACATATTGAAATGAAACTTGAACCGCAAGCTTCCTAATCACACACCTACACGTCTAAGTATAAATCCTGAATGTTTAAAATGAACAAGATGTACTCTAAGCTTGTTTTCTGAACTTCTAAAATCTATCAAGTACACCAAATCGGCTTCCTCTTTAATTTGTTATGGAAAGGTTGTATATCTATAACCTTCAACATCTGCTCTAATGTTCTGCTGCTTTAACCCTTTAGCATTTCAAACCTGCCATATCCAGCCAAAATATTCTACTTGTCTTATGTTCAAACTGGCCAGATCTGGCCTCTCTCATCAACCCTACAATGTCATTCTAAAAATAAGCAATCACCTCATCAAGATCTCAAAGCTAAAAGATAATGCGTGATTAATTAATTCAAAACAATGTGAATGCTAAAGGGTTAATTATTATACTCTGTCTTACCAGTATCTTAGTCAACCCTCTATTTACCTTGTTTGTCTAACATTCCTTATGCATTTATTTTCTCTCTGAGATCACAAAAATCACTATAATTGAATAATGCTTGCATACTCCGCCTCCTTTTTGATTTTGTCAATTTGAATGGATGTGAAGCAAATACTAGAATTTTGCTAACAGATTAACCAATAGTCTTTGACATCAAGACAGTCTTTTCACTATGACTTAGTTTGAAAATGAGTTACTTTTTGAACATATTTAGGCATGTGCGAAAATGACATGCTCTCCTTTTACTTGTCATCAGGCTATGGCCATGCTGGAGCACTCGCTGCCTTGAAGAATTTTAGTTGAGCAAATCGACCCTAGTGCTTTATTTTTTTTTAAAGTCTGATACTTATTCTATCCATCTCTTCTGCCAAACTGCTAAGTTACAGAGATGTAAACACACCAACACTGCTTATCAAGTGGTGGTGGGACACACACACACACAATGGGCTTCTTTCAGTTTTCATCTACCAACTCTGCCCACAAGGCTTTAATCAGGCTAAGGAACTGAACCTAGAATCATGTGGTTGGGGAGCAAATTCTTACTACACAGCCTTGCCTGCGCCTATTTATTTATTTTTTTTTTTTTTTCATAGGCACTAAGCATGACTGGTTAAGCTCGCTTTGCAACCATGATGTTTTGGGTTTTGTCCTATTGTACAGCACCTTGGGCAAGTATCTTCTATAGCCACAGGCCAACCAGTGTCTTGCGAGTGAATTTTGTAAATGGAAACTAAGGAAGCTAATGTTTCTCCCTCCCACTGCTTGACTGGTGTTGGATTGATGTTACAGCTCTGTAACTTAGTGGTTCAGCAAAATGGGCTAATAGACTAAGTACTAGACTTAAAAAGTAAGCATTGCAGTCAATTTCTTTGACAAAATCCTTCGAGGCATTGTCCCAGCATGGCCACAGTGCAAAGATTGAAATAAACAACTAGATTGGTTGAGGTGCCAGACAATTGCTATGGAAATGTCTGCACATTTGATCAGTATCCAAGGAGACATGTACACACATGCTAATCTGGATTGATCTGTTAATTCATAGCATCCCAGTTGATCAGCTTTGCCTTTTTGTTTTTGAAATCCAATGTTCTTCGCCTTCCGCAAAACACCTGTTCCTGTCCCTCTACCATACTTTTCACATCCGTCATTTTATACCTCCCTTCATTGATAGGGGTCCTTACTAATGCTGATACCATGAAAAAAGCACCCAGTACACTTGGGGGAAGTGGTTGGCATTAGGAAGGGCATCCATTTGTCGAAACCATTCCAAAACACTGAAGTTTGGCTCATCAGTTCTTGGCAAAACTGTAGATGTTAAAGCATTTTGTCAAGAATTATTGCTTGTTCATCTGTTTTATCCATCTCCATGCTAGCATAGGTCAGACAGAAACTTACAAGGCAGCATTTTATGCATTGATACCATTCCTATCATCAACTCTTATGTTTTTGAAGAAAGATTTCTTTATTCCACTTTGCTTGAAAAGCACAGCAGCTAATCCTAATGTTAACAGGGAAAGTAAATATCACATCATTTTGCTCAGATGATGCCAAATGAAGTCCTGGAATGTTAATATTTTCCACACACATTGGCTTCCATATAGTTTCTGCCTACTAATTCCACCCATGGCATTAGTTGGGCCAAGTCTCTAGTAGAAGATACTTTGCTCAAGAAACCACTGACAGAATTTGAAGCAATCCCCACACACCCTATTATATCTATGTAGTGGAAAATTTGAATACTTGATATTATGTTTAGTTTAAATCAAACAGTTGTAAGAAAAACCTTTTTGATTGAGAATTTTTTTTTTCTATTTCCTTGAAAATAGGATGTACCAATTATCCTCAGATGTTTGGAAAATGAACAATTTGAATGAGTGAAATGGTTAAAACCTTCTTGTAGATTTTTAGTTGAACTGTGATTTCCTTACATAATTATGTAAATTAAAGTAGCTTGTAGCTCCTACAGGAAGGAACATGGACTTGACCTCATCACCCAGTATAAAGCCCTCTCTCTCTCCCTACTGTAGCACTACTCAGTTGAAATGCATCTTTATTCTTGTGAGCTACATGGTGATTTCACTAGTGCAGGTACTACAAAAAATGCACCAAGTAAACTCCATAAAGAGTTCAGTATTATGATGAGCAAATTGGAGCATGATGCCGGTCTTAGACCCATTGTCAAATCATCCAACCCATGCCAGCATGGAAGGTGGACGATAAAAGATTAGATTAAATCTGTTGCATGTTAGTCTTTTACATTTTTAGAAACCTGACAAGATGAATGGATAGGTACCACCACCCAGGAATATAACATTACCAACGTTTTAGTGGTTCATGGCCAAAGTCAACTTACCAGCTTGTAGAACACAATGGATTTGTTTTATAGCAGAACAGTGAGTAGCCAGAAATGGGACAAATTAGTTTAGTCACACATGGCTTCTGTTTCCAGATTATTCTCAAGTCTTTCAAAGAGGAAAAAGTTTCATAGAACATTATGGATATACAGGTTAGGATTACATTTTTATAATATAAAATGCATAGACAAAAATGTGTAGCTTGTACTATAAGCAATTTTTGCTATTAGTCCTGGCAACACTTAGACTGTTCTTGTGCAATTTTTTATATAAATTTGTATGTCACTTTTTGTAAAGACAGGAAAATGTCAATTCTGTTAAATCACTTTAGAGAGTAAGTGACTTTGAGATTTAAGTCTGTAAAAGATGTCACAGAGTACCAGTGGTTTTGACTCCATGTTAGAGCTTTTTTTTTGTATTTTTAAAAAACTTAATGGCTCTTTAGTGCATTACATTTTTGCAGCTGTGTATTGTGAAAGCAGTACAGATTACTTCATATGGACAATATTTTCAAAAGGAGTTTCTTTTATGGATGATAGTCTGTGTGGTGGTAAGTATATGTGGCTCAAACAAGTCTGCTTTACTGTTTTGTGGCCATATTTATATAGAAGTTTTCTGTCCATGAAAAATTTAGTGAAACAACTCCTGATGTTAACCTAGTGTTTGAAACAGAATTTTACATAACTCTTTCAAAAAATTATTAGTGGAGACTTAAACTTAAAAGATAAACACTTCAAAACAGCTATTTTTTATATCACAACTAGCATCATCTCAGGGTGCATTGGTGTCAAAAGGGTTAAATGATTTGCCCTCTGTTAATTTCATCCACAGCCTTGCACAAGGAATATGATTGAGGTGGCTAGTTTAATAATTTGCATTGGCTTCATAAACAGACAAGCTTGTACTAACAAGTAATCTGAGTTCTGCACGAATATAAATACTTTTAAATAGTGTGAACCTTTCACAATTTTGCTATTCAGATTTTATGCTTTATTTTTCTTAGCTTATCAAGTTTCATAAATTGACAATAGTTAAGAGGAGGCTTAAAGACTAATGCTTTGGTAATAGAGAAGACCTGTTAAATGTTTGCATAACTTTAACTTCATAATGTCTGTTGATTCATTACATTAGATCACTTAGACTACAGACAGTGGTTAAGAATTTCTTGAACTGGTTTGAATCAAATGAGTGACATTTTTATATTCCACCTCCTAGCAACCTTTTATTAATTCAGATAGGACACTTGCATTTATGAGTATCTCTATCAAGAACTCTTGAACACTCTATTCCAATTTTTTTTCTTATCAGACTTTTTTTTTTTTACTAGATAGTAATTTATCTTGGACTTTCTGGGTTTAGTTTCTTGGGTCAACCTAGTGTAAACTCTGGTGTGTATGATTTTTTTTTTTTTTTTTTTTCCCACAATAGCACCCAAAACAAGAACGCCTCTTTCTCTTATGTAGTCCAACTGCTAAACGTTGCTCTTCAACAGCTTAGTTATGGTATATTGCGATCCTAATTCACAGGTTAGGAGTTCAAATATTAATTCGTTTTTGGTGAAATTAAAATTTCTGATGTTTACTACTACTTTGAGAGCTAACAGGACCATGGAAGTGTGGTTGACATTTCATCTACCTTGGCCTTCCCAAGGTATAACTGTGTGCCATATATGACATGGGCTGATAACTTTTTATCACGTATATGCGGTTTTTTTTTTGTTTACACAAAGGTGTTTAATGCAAGGATATATAATTTTATTTCGTTCTAGTATTTTTTTTTTTTTTTTTTTCTCTTGATCTGCCTTTTCTAAGAAGCAATAGTTACAGAAGTGAATGTTTCAATAAGAAATAAAGAGCAATCACACTCAACACTCCAGGATTTTACCACGGATTTGACGCCCAGGAATCTACTTCTATTGCTCTACAATACCAACTATTAACTAATTTTGATATCCTAGAATTGAAGTTATAAATTTAGTTCTTCGCGAACTTAATGCTGCTTTAATAATGTTTGCAATGGTCCTACAGTTTCAGAACCAGCAGAAACTTGGCGTTCCTAAAGAGAAATGTACTGATAAGTCTTGTTATAGAAGGTAAAGAGTTTAGTGATTGATGGTGAGGACAGAGCTCAAAGCCAGGCCGAGTTGATTTAACTCTCGGATCACTACCTGATTTAAGCAGCACTAAGATAAAGGGCATTCTATCCCTGACCATCCTCTTTTTCTTTTCTGGTATTGTGTATCTAGAACAACGTTATCAAATATATTTTCATGCTACGATTTGAAGAGAAATTTGCTATTTCTAGCAGATTGAGTGATCACATACATGCTTCTTCGTTGGTTAGATAGGTTGAAGTTCATGCGTCTAGAGTTGCTTTCGTTAACCCACGTGGTCGAAACAAGCTTCTGAGGTAATGATTTGGACTTGAGAATTTGTAAGTAGGCAACTTTATAAAAATATATTCGTGCTAAACAGTTGATTTTAATCGATATCAAAACAAACCAATAATTGTGATGTGCTGGAAAGGGTAAGGCAAGTGATGTATAATAAGCGTAATTCTTCAGTGAATATGGATTTACATGTATCCTTGTTGTCTCGGAGGCAGGGTTAAAGAGGTTCAAGTTGATGTAAGAGCTGATTTAATACATCTTGTCATTCACTAGTCTGCCGACTTGGATTAGTATTTTTTAGATATTTTTATTATTCGCTCCCTTCGAAAGGATGAAAGGCCAAGTTGTCAACTGTAAGAGACGTGTCGAGAGTTGGCAGGTTGAAAGTTATTGATGTTGTTGCCAAAGATCAGGTCTTGGTCGAGCAAAATTGTGAGGAAACTTGCCAATCCCATCTTTATATAAAGATTTTTTTTTTTTTTAAATAATGGTAGGATGTGATTTTATGGAGACTTACTTGCAGTCACAGGGTCAGTGTTGGGTAGCATGTCAAAGCACCTGGAGAACGTCAGGCAACAAGAGTGGGAAGTAGAGGAAGGAAGCAAACTTGGTCTTTTTTTTTCGTTGCGTATGTGTATGTTAGTCTACTTGTCGTGACACCTAATGATAGTCGTAACTGTCACTGTCTTACAAGCAGTGTCAATCGTTTCCAATATTCTGCAAAAACCTGTTTGGCCAGGGGGGAAATATTACCTTGCTTGGAAACGGGTGACAGGAAGGGCATCCGGTCATAGAAAATCTGCGTCAATAAACTCCATCCAACCCATGGAATAGTGTACGATAAAGCAATTATAACTGAAGGGGGAACCATGGAAAATATATTTTTTAAAAACCCAGCAATCTACTATAAAAAAAAAATAATAAAAGCGTTAAGTTAATGGTGGACTACATCGCTTAAAAATTATACTGAAGTTCAAGAGTTTTGGATAAACCTAGAGATCTGGATTTTCATCTGATAGGAAAAAGATTTTTCCACCGAGTTGATTCTTCTACATATGAACATCGCAGCATCGTCTTTTCTTTTAGATTAGTTCATGAAGTAAAGCAGGGAGTGTTCTACCGGATGCGGCACGCTTTGTTAAATATTAATTTTTGAGATGAGCATAGAGAATTTCATGTCTCGTTTCGTTTGCGCTGTTCCTTGCAATAAATAACGCCATCCATGTCTTGTAAGCTTTTGGGACAATGGCTTATTTCTAATTGACTGCTAAACTTCGTGGTTTCTTATGTACTAATCAAGTTCTTGCTTCCAAACTCCACAATTTGCACCAGTCAGTCAAATTTTAACATCCAATCGAGTGTGACGAAAGAATTTCGCTCTACCGATTAAATTATCGCGATAAATAATGGCTGCTAGAATTTCAGACAAAATGGAGATTTGTTTTTATTTTTTTATCCAAGGCAGAGAAGACGCATGGCCTAGTAATCAAGGTGTTGAGCTCACGATCGTAAGATAGTGTTTCGGTTCCCTGGCCGGGTGGTGCGGTGTTTCCTTGAGCAAAACATTTTATTTCATGTTGCTTCAGTCCACTCAACTGCAAATGAGATTCATCAATAGCTGGGGAGTCAACCCTACAACAAACCGGCGCCTCGTTGAGGAGTGGAAAGTTGTAATCTCACTCACTTGGAAACCTGGTTATGCCTTATGAGTCCTAGTATTCATGACAAAAGCAACCCTAAATAAGTAGACCTATGGCCATCCTATCTTTTTTTTTCTTCTTTTTTTTTTAAAGTATAGTGCATCCAGGACTACATTAGATAATGTCTTTCCTCTAAGACTAAAAGTATGATCTGAGGGAGATTTGGTTGCTATTTGTGGCAGATTGAGTGTCCACGTAGCGGCTTCCTTTAACTCATAGATGAAGGATAAAATTTTAAGTGAACGGTCTCTTCATTCTGGTGTCGATAAAATAAGTTCCAGATACAGGCATGGCTGTGTAGTTAAGAAGTTCGCTTCGTAACCACATAGGTTCGTGGAATCTCGAGAAGATATCTTCTATAGCCCCGGACTGATCAATACCTTGTGATTGAATTTGATAGACAGAAAATGTGCAGAAGTCCGTTGTATGCCTATTGTTTGTACGTCTTTCTGTTGGTCTCTTACTGCTCGACAACCAATGTTGGAATGCTTATGTGTACGGGACACAACGGTTCAGCCCAAAGAGCAAGAACAGAATAATTACCAAGCTTAAAATAAGTACTGGAGTCGATTTGAGCAACCAAACCCTTCAAGGCGATGCTCCAGCATGGCTGCAGTCTAGTAACCGAAACAAGTAAAAGAGTAAGCTGAGATCGATTTCAGTCAGTTACAAAACAATCCGCCTTATGCTTAAATCTTGTAAAGAAATGAATGCCACAACCATCAGCTATAGAATGGCGTTAACGTTTCCATATCAAATTGGAGCCACTTGACTTCACTCTTATGTACACGGAAAAGATTAAAAAAACCAACGTCAGTGACATGGCATCATTTTTATTTTCCCTGAATATCTTATAAAAACTATATTACCGCTTATGTCGGTACTTAAGACGTCCTTTTAACAAAAATAGGGTCACGTTTTATACTCCAGATACGAAATGTAGCTCTTTAATCGTATAGTGTACAGTAAAGTCATTAGCATAGGTGACTGTTAACAGAAGGCTATTCTCTGCCTTTGTAACGCTACCGATGCATCTTATACGATGATATCTTTTAAATTTTACTTGTTTCAGTTCTTTGGACAGCGGCCAAGCCAGCTCGAAGGGTTTAGTCGAACAAACCAACTTCGGTACTTTTTTTTTTTTAAACCTGGTATTTAGTGGTTCGGCAAAAAGAGACCGATAGATTAAGGTCTCTTTTTTGCCGAACCGCTAAGTTATGGTGACATAAACAAACCACCGGTGGTACGGGACAAACACGAAGACACACACACACACAACACGGACTTCTTTTAGTTTCCGTCTACCAAATCCACTCCCAAGGCTTTGGTCGGCCGGGAGCTATAGTGGAAGACACTTGCTCAAAGTGTCGCGCTGTGAGACTGAATCCAATACCACATCATTGGGAAGCAAGCTTCTTGTCACACAGTCACACGGTGTATTTTTCTTTTTTCTTTTTTCTTTTTTTTTTTTGGTCTCGTTTCCTTTAATTTAAAGCTCGTGTTATATTATATCTTGTGTGATTGTTCTTGTTTAGCCCTAGGTTTGTCGACCATATTATTCCATGTCCAAATCAAATCTTTATTCATTATTTCTCAAATCATCCATACATCATGGATGTTTGTGTGTTAGGAATTGTCATTAATGAAACGAGAAAATATTTTGAAAATAGGGTGAACAGCACAATTTCTAAAAAGATGCACGAAAAGAACGACTGTTCTGTGACATCCAAGGAAACCTATGATCAAGTCTTCCGACCGTGATCATCCAGTCTTTTCGTTTTCAGGGACTACATTGTCTTATGTTCTTTGTTGTTGTCATTTTTAAGACGGTAGGGCATAATTGAAGGAATTTGGTAGTTATTTCTTGTAGGTTGAGTAACTGTGTAAGCGTTCTCTTGTTCTGTCGTATAGAATAACGAAGATGTAGATGACATTGCAGGGAAGCGAATCTACCCCACGGTTTCCATTCCAATTCCCATTAGTAACATCTCTTTCATATTGTTTGTACTGTTGGGTGTTCTTGAGGAAACGTCTCACACACACACACACACACACCTTGGTTGACTCTTTCTTGAAGTTAAGTTAATAAGTTATGTCACCCGTTGTTGTATATAAATCCAAGGAGCCTCACAGAAACGTTGGTTCACTATCAAAGACTCTCTACCAGAGTTGCCAAATCGATTTCATAAAAAGCAGCGCAAAACTTTCAAAAACGTAGTCCAGAATACATTTCGTCGACCACGGCGGAATTTGAACTCAGAACATAAAGATGGACAAAATGCCGCTAAGCATGTTGTCTGGTGTGCTAACGATTCTGCCAATTCGCCGCCTCGCACACACAATTTTTAATCAGCAGAAAGTTATAAAAGTGACACTCAAGGACCAAGAGTTTCGTGCGTGGTACTTATCAAACAAAAGATTTTTCTGCCGGTTATTAATATATGTGTGGGTATATATTTATGTATTGAGTTCTATTTATCATGCTTGTTCTGCCAAACAGACACACATATATATACATACATAGCAATAGTAGAACATACACACACACATTATCCAATATATAGTTCGTTCTTCAAGACGTTAGGAAGTTTAATTTTTTAGTGATATTTAGCAAATCGAAGGGCTAGACAGAGCTCCCCATCTCATTTCATCGTGGCAGAGACAGAAATCATTTTTCGTTCAAGCCATTAGTTACGACCTTTTGTTATAAGTTTGGCAAATATAGACGGAAGTGAAAATATTAGGTCATGGATTGAACTTGTGGACTAAGTTCTGTAGTTTCGGCAACTATTTAGACTACTGGACCTCAGACCCACCTTATGTAACTGATGGCAGGAGTGAGGAGCCAGGGAACTCTAGGCTCTAGGCATTACTCCGTGGTGAAGACGTTCGCTTTGCCATTGCCTGGCTCTTGGTTCGATCCTTCATCGCATGCTTCTGTGCGCAAGTGTATTCTATTTACAATAGTTTCTAGACGATCCAAACGTTTGTGAGTGAAACAAGGGAACTCTGTGAAACGAAAACTTTGCGGAAGGCTCTTAGATGAACGTTGTGTTTATTGTTGGATGCAGAAGGAGGGACAACGGTGACGGTCCTCTTCGGGCGACGCTTTTATGTGGACGGCACTTTGTGTCTAGTGTATATGCCTGTATAAGGACAAACTCAAGAACTGCTCCAGGCGGCAAACACTTTAGCCACGCCACTGATTCGATGATAGACTCAATTAATAGTCGTCTTTTAATTTCAGACCATCACATGTCTCTTGGGTAGGTTCCTGCTATTAGTTAACCTTTACTCTGTTAGCGCAAGCATTTGAGTTCTGTCTCCAGCATTTCCAGTCAGAAGATAAACCTATGAGTAGTGGTTTCTTGTTCACGTTCTCTTAGTGTTCGCAGCGGCCTTGCAAAAAAGCTTATAAAACTGATTCTTTCTCTCCTTTGACTAAGCTGAACATTAAACGCATCAATCTCACCAGAGGCTCTCTGTTATGACGAAAATGAGCATAGGCCGTTTCCTTCAGACCTGAAGTCGACAAGTTGTGGGCCACGACTCACATGTGGTCCACTGAAGTGTTCATTCTAGGTCTCGGATCTTTTCTGGAAACTTTTCCACTTTTCCATATTTGCGGGGTGCTATTGGGCATTTGGTAGCTTTTAGATAGTGTTTTGTGCCACAATTTGTTATGGTTTTGCTTATATAAGTAGAAGTATTGCTTGAGATGGAAATGAGGGTAGAGATATTATTATAGTATGATACGATATGATATATGCATGTGGGCCGTAGATATTGAGGGATATATAAGATATCTTTCAACTTTTACTTGTTTTAGTCATTAGACTGCGACCATGCTTGGACATCGCTTTGAAAGGTTTAGTCGAACAAATCGACCCTAATACTTTTTTTTTAAGTCTGACACTTATTCTGTTACTTTGGCCGAACCGCTAAGTTACCAGGACGTAACCAAGACCGACACCGGTTGTCAAACTGTAGGAGACAAACACAAAGACACACACACGCATATATGACGGGCTTCCTGACAGTTTCTGTCTACCAAATTCACTCACAAGGCATTAGTCGGTCCGAGGGTATAGTAGAAGACACTTGCTGAAGGTGCCACGAGCAGTGCGACTGAACCCGAAACCACGTGGTTGCAAAGTGAGACTCTTAACATATATGTGGGTCATGGATATGGAGAGATATATAAGATATGGTATAATATACTTGTGAGACAAGGGCAAATTTTTAAAATAAAATCAACCAAAAGTGGGCCATTACAAAAGGGAGGATGCTGGTCTCTTCTGACTAATTAATTTTTATTTTATTAAACGTACCTTTGGCAGAATCGTTAGCAGGCCGGGAAAAAATGCTTAGCGACATTTCGTCCGTCTTTACGTTTTGTGTTCAAATTCCGCTGAAGTCGATTTTGCCTTTCATCCTTGCGGGGTCGATAAAATAAGTACCAGTCAAGCACTGGGGTCGATGTAATCGACTTACACCTGCCCCGAAATTGCTAGCTGTGTGCCAAAATTTGAAACCAAAATCGTTCATTTCTTTCCTTGATGGGAATTGAAACCGTGCCGTAGACTCAACTCAACTCAACTGAATTTTGCTATTGTTCTGTGATGTTCGTTGACAATAGGCAACGATTTAGATTTAACTCGAGGTTAGTTGGTTACTTAACGTGTCTTTGTTTAACACACTTTCGTATGTTCACATGACATTGTATGTAGGTCTGATCGTCTGTTTTGGTTTCAGCCATTGTTCTGGAACAACTACAGATGTTACTTTTTCTAAATGTACTGTTACTGTCGTTGTTGTTGTTGCTGTTATTATTATTGTTGTTTAATAGTTGTGTGGGTGACCAGAAAAGTGCTTTTGGAAAATACATAATACTTCATATTCTCTCTATATGCTCTATATATAGTTAGCTTTCCAGCAATTGTAAATAGATTTAAAATGTTTTATTCTATATTTAGTGTATTAATGTCGGAACAATTTGGTATTTCATCTACAGAGACAAACAATAACAAAGAAACTGCACTAGTTAACTGCCTGTACCTTGTGTGTGCGTGTGCGCGCGTAAGTAACGGGATCTATCTATCTATCTACCCAGTCAGGCAACTTGCCCTGACCTATACAATTCTTCCATGCCAGATATCCTGATGTCCCATAACAGTCCTTCATATCTTCAACCTGATATCCAGTATATCCCACAAGTTGACCGATATATACTCTATTTGGTCTGCGGATACTTGTATGTCCATGTGTGTGTGGTTATCCAGGAGATCACTGGATATTTCATCCTTGCTTCTCCTCTTCTTTCTCTTGATTGCCGTGGTGAGGATAAGAAGACTGCCATACAGTCACTGCTTTGTAGGGTGTTGCTGCTAAGAAAGATTTCAAATTCTGGTACAAGGCCAGTCACTTCGTTGGATGGGGTAAGTCGATTACACCGATCCCCAGTGCTCAACTTGTACTTATTTTATCGACCCCGAAAGGATAAAAGGCAAAGTCGACCTCGGCGGAATTTGAACTCAGAACGTAAAGACG
>JAOPUL010006364.1:14954550-14971485 GCA_027564515.1 Octopus rubescens | reverse complement strand
AAGGCTTTGGTCGGCCCAAGGCTATAGTAGAAGACACTTGCCCAAGATGCCATGCAGTGGGATTGAACCCAGAACCAGGTGGTTGGGAAGCAAGCTTCTTACCACACAGCCATGCTGCGCCTATATGGAATACAAATGCTGCGCCTATATGGAATACTAATGCTGCGCTCACATGGAATACTAATCCCACATCTGAAATGCAGTGACTTTGCTTAAAGTAAAGAAGAGTTGCACACTGACAATCAACCCCACCCTTCAATCCAGTGGCATGACCAGGTCAAGACAACAGGGGGTGGGGACAGATGCAGTGGATGACCAAGATGTCTTACTTCCCTCAACTTGCTCTCTGCATTCCACAATGCGTTGCTACAGTTGCCTCCCCCTCCATTGAACTGTGAAGGTTTCTTTTGCAGAGTTCAACAGACCTAGACTTCACATGTGTTGGTGGGTTAAGTCCTAATATGCTGATTAATCCATAGCCGGGACCCTAACAGATGCTATTACTCTGAATCAGAGCAGACCTGGCAACAACAGTGGCTCCACACTTCTCAAAATCCCAGAATTCCCAAACTCAGGCACTACTACCAGATGCAGTTTAAAGTCATATCCTGGACACAGCTACATATATATCAGACACATGTCATTTCATTTTATGAATGTAAAGATAGTAAAAAAAAAAAAGTTGATAAAATGTAGGGCCTCTTGATACATTCATTCATAGGTTATAAATTTAGCATCAGAAAAGAACTGAACAATTGTCAAGGGAGATAACTAGTCAATGACCACCAAAGCCACAGAAGATTTGAAACTTTTCTTAGATCAACCTTTCCACACTGATCTACACAATTACACAATTTCATTTAAAATAAATGATGATTAAAATTAGAACTCACAGTATTCTCTTGGGTTGAAACTTCGAAAAGCCAGCTGAACACAAAGTTACCAAAAGCGAGGAACATGGTTGCTGGAAATAAAAATAAAAATAAACAAAACTAGATTATTGCAATGAATCATTGAGATACTAGACATGGGTGAAAGGAGCCCATCGTGCATGTGTGTTGCAAAAAAAAAAACCCCACCAACACGTGTGTTGGTGGGGGTTTGTAACTCTCTGTCTTGAGTGTTATTATTATACAACACATGTAGGCTACTGGGAGATATAGGCAAAATAAATCTTCCAAATGGGTAAACATTTAGACTTACCAAAAACAATAAATATGCAGTTCAGCAAAAAACAAACAACCCAAACCTTATGCTTACATCTTTGTCTAATAATTATTTTATGAATATTCAAATTTAATTAAAAGCAGGAAACTTTCATTTGAAAATAATGACTTAAAAATTCATTGGGATTTCAGGAAAAAACAAAATATTTGGTTGCCATTTTTAATGACAGAAATTTGTTTTAAGCCCCATAACAGCTAATAATTTCATATTTACAGCCTATCAAACAATTTTGATGTTTTTGGTGGGGTTATATTTTTATGAACAATATTAAATGCAAATGTAAAAATAATTTGAAAACCAGGTGAATCCCAGTACTAAACCAGGTATTATTCTGTAAGCTCATAGTAAAAGCATTTAGAAAAATATAGGTTTTAATATTGGGATTCTTCCAGTTTTAAAGATATAAGGCGAAATGTGAAGGCAACCATGAGACTAGAGTACTTCAGAATTTCAAAAAATTTGAGTTTGCATTTATATCTCAAAAAGAAATTGAACTTATTCAACCAATCCTGAACTTATGTTACTTAATCTATGACAAATGCACTAAAATACATCCATTTTAAAAATACTGAGAAAATCTGGAGCCCAAAAATAATGTTTAATGGAACCCAAGATCTCATGAAAGATGCAACACATAACAAATTTTGAATCCACCAGTCTTCATCCATACATTTAAATTTCAAAAATTCACAAACGTCCAGAAACCAGGTGGCTGTCACACATATTTCCCCTGCCCAGGTAGGTAGGTATAAGGTGTGTATGAAGCAATCACTTTTAATTCAAGAGAGCAATTTTGCATATAGGAAATATCTCATCTGACTTAGATAATAAATACATGGTCTGCAGCAAAAATTTTAACATTCCCTAATATGTACCAAGAAAGCCTACATTTTAGATAAATACCATCGATACCTCACAAAAACATCTGAGAAAGAAAACATGAGTTCAGCAATGGCATTATAATAATCACTCAGATGTCAAATAATGAAACAAGCTTTCATTGTCATTAATTTCAATTTTTGCCATATTTTTATTGCAGTAAAGGGTTGAATGTCCTTGTATACATTTTTTTGCAGTAAGGCCACCCTTTTCTCCTTTCTGCATTAACTTCAGGATCACTGGGAACCCACAATTTTGTCTTCTCCCTATACTCTGACTACTATCAGAGTGGACTTTAAAGACACACAGATCTATTCCAGAAAAAGAGATTGAGGAATGATAATCTTTGTGGAGAAACGACCTATCTACTTGTCAATGCTTATCCATATGATGAGAACTTTTTTAACCACAAAAAAAACCTATTGTAAGGAAAGATGAGTTGGAAAGAAAACAATGACTGAGATGCACAGACAAACTATATAGGATAGCGTAAACTGTATAGGATTGTGGGAGAAGAGAAAAATTGTATCAAGATTTGTTTCGATTGATTTTGCATGATGGATTGGTTCGAGGAGATTGTATGATTTTATGGCAGCTTTCCAGCCCTGATTCATCCAGAAACCCAAGTCTGAAAGTGCCATTTAGCTAAGTTATTTCCTAGTTATGACCAAGAACCTTGTGTAAAGTTGGTGTAATACTGATCCCAGAAGGTGTTTATTTATTATTCATGGGAATGAATCAATAAAAAAAAAGCATCTAGGTCATTGCAAAACATTTGATATCATTCTGTACGACATAGGAGGCAACACTCCGAGCGTTGAAAGTCTGGTGCCGGCGGCATGTTAAAAGCACCCAGCACACACTGTAAATGTGACCTCCGCCCCATAGCAGTTGGATGTGCTCTGCGACGGATCATAGCGAAAGTGTCTGTCCTCGGTCTCAGATGGCCTATCTGCCGAATTTTCCCTTACCCAGCTATGGGTGGGTACAAAGCTAAGTTGTGAGGCTGCAGCTAATGCCACTAGAGCTTTCAGCAACTTACCTTCTGAGTCACCAAAGGTCTTCCTCAAACTGGATCGCCAGAATGCTTTCAATTCAATCCGTCGGGATGTGGTCCTCCGTGTAGTAAGGATGTATTCCCCACAGCTATATCATTTTGGCAGGCCTATCAGGAACCCTCCTACCTCTCCTTTGGCGACCACCTCATCTCATCTGCCTCTGGAGTCCAACAGGGTGACCCGCTTGGATCTGTTCTGGGCATTGATGACGTTACCAAGATGGGAGTCTGGACTTAAATGTCTGGTAACTTGATGATGCCTGATTGGGAGGGGGGGGGGTCCTCCTGATAAGGTTCTTGCAACTGCAAGGTTGATGATTGATGAACTTCGTCGTAGGGGCCTTAATGTCAACAGCTCTAAATGCGAGCTCTGACTCCTCGACCATCCAGCTTTACACCAGCAGACTGTAAACTCGTTTACAGACTCCTTCCCCTCTATCATGGTTCCTCCCTCATCAGAGTGGTGATCTCTCGGAGCCCCGATTACTGACAGTGCTTTCGAGTCCATCTTCCAATCCAAGATGGCTAAGCTTGAGCAATTACTGAAGAACCTAGAGGCAATTGAGCCACACCAAGGGTTCTTCATACTTAAGAATTACTTGTCGATTCCTAAGTTACTGTATTTCCTCAGGGTTAGTCCCTCCTATAGATTCTCGTCACCGCTTCAATCCTTTGACGACCTAATCCTCAGGAAACTCGAGAGTCTGGTCAATGTCAAACTCTCTCCTGAGTCTCGTGACCAGACTGCTTTGCCAAAACGGTTTGGGGGTCTGGGTTTACGTAAGTGCTCGTCCCTATCTCTTCCCTGTTTTCTCTCCCCCATCCACGCATGCTCCCCTTTGGTAGGCAACATCTTCTCCTTTCCAACAGGAAGATGGCTGAAGCTCTGTCACAGTGGAGTGAGCTGGGTTTGTCAGTCTCTGTCACAGCTGAGGATAGTCGGAAGCAGAGAGTGTGGGACAATCTGTGCTCAGGCATCACCTTCAACACTCTCTTCGATCAATCTGATCAATTTTCGAGATGTCGCCTACTCTCTGCAAGTGCGAAATTCTCAGGGTACTGGATTGATGCCCTGTCTGTGGCCAACATTGGTAATCAGCTCAGTTTGGATGAGTTCCGCATATCGATTGCACTCAGAGTGGGAGCCAACGTTGTGGGGGACTGAGATGTCTCTCTGGTAGGCCCTCGACTCCTCAGGCCTTCATGGTTTGTCTTGCCGCCTTAATGCTGGCTGCTTCGATCGTCACACTGAGCTAAACCTGATCATCAAGTGGACCCTGGCTTGAGTCAATATCCCCTCAGTTCTGGAGCCAGCAGGATTCTCCAGAAGCGATGGGAAGAGACCAGATGGTCTTACCCTTTGTCCCTGGGTAAGAGGTAGATACCTCATCTGAGATGCCACAGTCTGCGACTCCTTTGCTCCCTCCCACATCCTGAATGCAGCGGTAAATAGGAGGGTCACTGCTTCTGCTGCCAAACGGAACAAGGCCCACAAGTATCGGGACCTGTCGGTGAACCATTTCTTCCAGTCTGTGGCGTTTGAGACATTGGGCTGTTGATGGCTCGCCTAACCAAGGTGTCGGGTGATGCCCGTAAAGGTACTTGGTTGTTCCAACGTCTTAGTCTCTCCATCACCCGTGGTAATGCCACAAGCGTGTTGGCTTGTTTCAGTAGGTTCCGTTGAGCCTTGCTGTATGAGACCGGTTGGGGTATCTGGTATTGAATTGCTGTTGTTTCTTTTGTTTGTTTTTTTTCCTTTCTTTCTTTGCATGTTTATATATTATATATATGAAAACTTTAACGAAATAAAGTATTCTTGTAGATACGGCTATCATAAAAACCTTGTTATTGTGTACAAGTCATTTTGACAATGGCATTTTATTGTCAGTTAATAAACGAACGACTTCAAAATTTGACATTTTTTCCTGTGACAATTTCCGTTCACAGCGTCCGATTGCTTTAATTAATTTTCTAAGACTCGTCGTTCTGCAGTTTCCTTTTGAAGCATAGTAAAATTATTCTTATTGTTTTATTAAATTTTGTGTAAACAAGAGTTTATCACAGTAACATAATTTAAGCTATATTTTGCTGTGTTTAAAAAAGTTATATCTAATGGTGTTTGATTAAGTTATATAATTTGTTTCGAGTTACGTATTGTCTGTATTTATTTATATTTTTTTGCGTATTTTCGTGAACTTTGTACGTTTAGTTAATCTATAATTCAATACATCCAACATGTAACAAAAACATATACAAAATATCTAAACACGCATAAATGATTAATTTCAGAGTTTCAACAGAAACTCAAGTAAAACGAGAAAAATGTTTGAAATTCAGTTTTCTGAAAACGCATATATATATATATATATACCTCT
Source organism: Octopus rubescens (assembly GCA_027564515.1). Taxonomy (NCBI): domain Eukaryota; kingdom Metazoa; phylum Mollusca; class Cephalopoda; order Octopoda; family Octopodidae; genus Octopus; species Octopus rubescens. Next base: position 14,965,947 of record JAOPUL010006364.1, on the reverse strand, counting down.
TTTAAAATGCTTCTAATGTCGAAGTTATTTTGTAAACATCAAAATGACACTAAGTTACTTTGATAAAGTTCAATAGAGTAGACTCTAATTGAGCAAACATATGATCAAAGACATTCCAGACATGATCATCCCATGTTATTTTCGGGCATATTGTAGCTACGATTACATTATCTCATGTTGAGGGGAAATTTTAGTCTGAGCAACTAGATTCGAACTAAATATATAGACATTTTTTCCCCTCTTCATGGATATCAAATTCGTCTAATTGTTGATGCTTCAGGTTATCAACACGTTTCTTAGATACTGAATTTTACTTGCTTAAACGGAAAGAAATTAGACTGACGAAAAGTATTTAAAAGATAGGCATAGGGCTAGCAATTTTGAAGGGAGGGTGTTAGTCGATGCCATCGATCCAGTTTTTGACAGGTAATTTATTTTATCGACCCCAGAGTATTGAAAGGCAAAGTTAATCTCGGCAGGACTTGAACCCAGAACGTACTATACATTATTCAAGGAGTAAATAAGAATTTAAACACGTGCAATAAAAAATAGCAATTACATATCAGCACATAGTTACTTACCTATGATATGAAAATAAACTGATGGTGTTGCTATTTTGTTATGTGCTTAAAACATCGGAAGAATTAGACACACCATGTTAAGGCAGTTATAATATGACATTATCCATTATAAAATATTTTGGTAAATAAAAAATAAGTTTCGTTTGGTGGAGTTGAATTTAGCGCTAATATCAGTGAGTGTTGAGAAATTGACCAATCAAATTAGTGGAAGCGTTAACCGTTGACGAAATCAACCAATCAAAATGCGTAAAATTATTTATAACTCAACAAGACAACATTTCGACTTCGTGTCATGTTTGCTTTTTATAATTAATAACAATGTTATCAAGTTTTAATTAATGTAATTGCGGTTTATTTATCTCCGCTTCCTGTTTTTCATCTACATATATTGTAATTAATAACAATTTCAAGCATCATCAAAAATTAGTCTCAAGGCCAAGAGAAAGAGAGAAGTTGATTTTCGTGTACACATCTAATAAACTATTTTCAACGTGGTATGTATACAAATATATTTGATATTAGATATATTAAGAGAAATAATGTAGTTATTTATTTATTAATAATCTGTACTGTTTTCAATAGAAAGTATAATGCGTGTATGTCTTTGTAAATCCATGCTATTTTTTAATGCTGTTTTGTTTACTTTTGTGATTATGCAATAACTTAGACATATGGTATGTGTGTGTGTGTGTATATATATATATATGCAAAATGGATCGTCCTCTTCTACTTATATAACTCGCTCTTTCCCCTAGATACTATTATTTAGTGTTTTACTGCCTTCAATTTGTTCTTCACTGCTGATGGATTTATCAAATAACCTTAGTGGTTCATTTTTAGCCACAGAGGTGATCGCCATTCTCAAACGTAATATGGGTTGGCCGTCTTTATCCTAGCCTTGACCTTTCGGATCGCGACGAAATATTTTACCACAAAAGCAACATTTTATGCTAATATACTTTATATACGAATCATTCATAATTCTGATGAGAATTGGAGCGAAAGACGAATAAATAAAGCATGGCGGTTAAACATTTTTTTGCGACTGTCAGAAATGTTGGCTTTGGTAATGAAAAAGTTACACAAATAAACCAATGTTTATTCGGTTATATAAATGTGTTTTTATCTAACAATAAACCAGATAACTACTTGAATGAAAAGTCGTGAGTTTATTTCCTGTTACAGGCGTTCCATTTCGTGGCAGGGCAAATAATTCCATAACCTATTAAGTTGAAGGGGGTCACTTGAAACTTCTTAAGGGCAAATCAACAATACGGTTATTCCTCTTTCAGAGGGTTGACGTGGTCTCAACATTGCAAGTTTTAAGAAGCACACGTCAAATAGGGCTACCACTATTTACTACACCTATTCACAACTAGTGTTTATATCATTTCGGAGCTGTGAAATGTAGTCGTGCGAGACACAGCATCGTGCCAGTGGTTGAATACGAACCCTAAAGTGCTGATTACTTTACATTAAGGAGAGTCGCATGTAGTCGAGTTGACCTTTTTCGTTCGAGACACATGTATTAGTTCCGGGAAGTTAGTTGTGGTTATCTTACTTAGCTGGGGAGTAGGTACCGTCCCATCCCAAGGGAGCTTTGTTTTCTATCTGTTTGTAAGGCAGTGGCTGTGCAAACCATTGTGCTTTTTAGAAAAGATTAAACTTTAATTTTGAATGTCTATTCTAATGAGAAGTGGGGTTAACGCAGACGCTTTAGAAATGTTTGTTGATTTTTCGCGACCAAATGGCTTCTCGTTTGCCTTTTACTCATACAGGACCGATATAGTAAGTGCAATAATCGACTTTGAGTATTTGACAACAACAAAAACGAGAAAACCACATCAATGAAATTATAAAGGAAGATGCAAAAGTTGTAAATGTAATAACTGATTATTTCTTGTCGTTCATGATGCTCATTAAGTACGATGTTTGCTTCGCTGTCACGCAGATTCGAGTTCGATTCCACTGCGTGACACCTTGGGCATGTATCTTCTATCATAACCGCGAATTGATCTGTGATTCGTGAGTGAAATTTTGAAAGAAGAAAACTATACAGAAGCCCGCCGTCGCGTGTGTATGTCTTCGTTTTGACATCGCTTGTATTAGTGGTGACGTTTTATGTCCCTCATAAACAATACACCACGTAGTACCTTACTCGAAAACAAGGCCAATAAGGACATCAAGACGCAAAATAGTGTCATAGATTGTCACATCCAACCCATACCAACTTGGAGTAAAAAAAAACGGACTTAAAAACAATGATGACTAGTAATTAGATTTAAAATATATTTTTTAAAAGTATAAGATGGACAAACGACTAAATACGTTTAAACCTATTTTATCTAATTTCTTAGAGTTCTCTATAATTCCCATCACACTGATGATATTGCTGCGTGGGGACTGAAATATGAAACAGCTCGGGATTTTTCTACCAGCCACCTTGATGAATTTTAGGCCTTCTTGGCCCTACAATTCTATTGTTTTCGTGCATATTGTGACTACCTTGCATTCTGCACATAAGTTGGATGACTAATTTAGACTTTTCTGCATTCCTTGTTGTCTTCCCAGTTTTTGAGGAAGTAGCCAGATAGTTATGAGACAATGGTGGGGTGTTGTTACAAGCGAAGTCCCAAATCAGGCCATTTTTTTAAAAGGAAAAAAGAAATCTGACATGCTGTTGGAAAGTTTCTTGCCAATCTTTGATGCACCGATAAATTCACTGTTGAAAGTATATTACCAGAGAAGATGGCTGTCTGCTTGCACTTACCAGACAGCTCAAATAATGTACTTGATACAAAGTCACTTGAGTACCGTGTTTGCAACAAGTGTGAGGGTGGCAAAATAGGGAAACAAGCCAGAGAACACGTGTTTCTGAGCTATGTTCATCTTTAAACTCGGGTAAAGGATTGGATGAGTGCTTTACTGAGACAGCCAGGAACATCGGTTTATTTAACTCCGAAGAAGTAACTGTGAAGGGATTGATGCATTCAAGTTTATTTAGGGGCAAATTCTAAACTTTTTGTGAAGAATTGTGTGTGAAAAAAGCTTTGTCATTGCTTAGCTTTTATGATGACAGGATGGAGCAATTGTTAATTTGTCATATATGTCACTTAGAAAACAACATGGAAGGACATTACTGATTGAAAAGTGGTGGGATATACTGGTGATAAAAAAATAGGCCAAGAAACATCTGTTGTAACTCTGGTTTCATGAATGACAGGAATGAATTTACTGATATTAATGAACCAAGTTTTCTCCGAGAATATAATATTGCAGACATTTTCTAAAGCTTGGTTAAGGGTATTGTAAAATTGTAGGATATCATCAATTTGGTTTGCATGCCTATCCTCACCTTTGGTTATGAATGTTGGGTAATGACCAAAAGAGTACAATTACAATCTGCATCGAGGGGACATAGCTCCAGTACTACAGACTTGTAATTAGAACATCAAAGGAAAGAATGGCATGGCATGGCAAGCCAACCGGTAGGAAACCAAAAGTAGACCAAGAACGAGATAGTTGGATAATATCCATAGTCTGTCATGCTTAGGAAAGTATTATGACTGTTGCTTCTGATAGAATCCCATGGCAGAGGTGCTGAGGACTCTGTCCCACTGCAGGAATAGTGGGTGGAGAAGATGGACAGATGTAATGTAAAGAAATATGTTAATTGTAGCAAGACAAAACAATTCTTGAAGTGAAAAAGAGCATCATGTGTATCTGTCTCACTGATATATGCTTTTAAAACCCAAAGTTTGCTTCCAGGACTGAGGATTCAACTGCAGAAGAATGGATTAGGAGTTTGTAAAAATGGTTACTCTTGATCCATCAGCAAGCTTGATAACTTGGGGTCTGCGACTCTAAAGTGATCTGAACGATTGGAGATAAAACTATTCGGTAAAGTATAAGGTTGTTTGGAAAGTTCTTAGCAATAAAGGATAAGAAATTTTAAACATACTCTCATTCTTATTCATCAAAGTAATTTCCATTGTTTTCTATGACCTTAGTTCATCTAGCAGGCATAAAACTCAGTTGCTTTCAAGGACAAGAAGTCATCTAAGTGGGTTTTGACAGCATCTAAATCATTAAATGATTTTCCTTTTTGAGAGTTCTGCAGAGATAAAAACAAATGATAGTCAGATGGTGCAATGTCAGGGGAGTATGGTGGATGGGGCACGAGATCCCATCTACATTCATGCAACTTTGTGCGGGTAGTCAAAGGCACGTGGCGGGCATTGTCCTGGTGGAACTCAACCCTTTTCCTGTTGGAGAGTGCATTGCTTCAATTCTTTGATCTTTTGATTTAAATTTGCTAGCTGACAGCAGCACACATCAGAATTGATAGTCTGATTTTGCTGGAGTAGTTCATAATAAATAATGCCTTTGAAATCCCACCAGACAAAAAGCATGACTTTGAATATTCTGCTTTGGTTACCTTCAAAATATCGTCATCTATGGTTGAGGGTCTTCCATCGTGACTGTCATCTTCCAAACTGAACTCACCACATCTAAAGTTTGAAAATCATCTTTGAACAGTTGATTTATCTACAGCATCTTCACCATAAACTCCACAAATGATTTTACACATTTCTGTAGCATTTTCACCTTTTTTAAAGAAGAAAAGCATTATGCGGCGAATATGAAACTTTTGGTTATCCATTTCAAATAGCAATTAGGGCTGAAAGGAGTAAAATATATACTGAATTTTGACGTGGAACTTAGCTGATAGGCTTCAATAGTGCAAACAATTCTGAAATATGAGTCATACTAAGATTAGGATTGTTGCATAAAGGGCTTAAAGGCACAAATCCTGAAATCGCTCAGAACTTTCTAGACCACCTGATAATTATTCCCAATATATACTGATTTTTAACGTGGAACTTAGCTGATAGGTTTCAATAGTGCAAACAATTCAAGGAGGTAGCCCAAAATTGCGTTTACTGGACGTGGCCCTATGCTCCTTATGGAGTAATGTGGATTAACTAACTATTAGTACTATTGTATGCCTTGGTATTCACCTTCTTTAAGTCTATTATATGATGGTGAAATTGAAAATATCCTTAAACATAACCACACTTCTCTTCTTCAATGCATTTCAGAAAAACTGCGAAAATGATATCCCTCGACTCTCTCGACTCTCTGAAGGTATTTGCTGTTGACCCTAAACAGAGAAGTTTACTTCTCCAGGTACAATCTAACTCATGTTATTTATTTCTTTTTTCACATCATTCCAGGTTTGTTGTTGTTGTTTAACCTCAAGTCAAAACCTGATTGTGCCAACCTATGATAAAGACTGTTTTACCTGTCACCATCTTGTCTTTTCAGACATAGCCAGAACTATATTATTTAATGTGTCATTCCCTCCCTTTTTTTTTTTAAAGATAGGGTATACTCTGAGGGAGATTTGGCTGCTACGTCTAACAGCTTAAGCAGCTGTGTTGCTCCTTTATTTGTCTTTTCAGGGGTATCATCAGTTAACATCTGGTTTCCATGCTGGCATGGGTTGGACGGTTTGACAGGAACTGGCAAAGCCGGGAGTCATACCAGCTCCATTGTCTTATAGAACTATATTATCTAATGTGTCATTCTCTTCCCACCCTTTTTTTGTTAAGATGGTGGAGTGTGCTCCAAGGGAGATTTGGCTGCTATTTCCAGTAGATGGAGCAACTACATAGATGCTTCTTTATTTCTTAGCATGTATCATGTTGTTGTTTAACCCTATGTCAGCTAAAATGAAGCAGATACAATTGAAAGAAACCCAGCCATGACCTACCCTCACGTAAATGCACTATTGAGAACTTGATTTTTTTAATATAATGTCTGTAATAAAGTCAGTCAGTTTGGCAGAGTTCCTATCTCTCCATGCTGTACCCATAGAAAACTTGAAGTTGGCACAACAAGTAAACAAAGCATTTGTCATTTTTATGGTGCTACCACTTCTTGTAAGCATTGGAGTTTTCTTACTCTGTGTTACCTACATGCTAAATAGACTGGACCATTTAAGATAGTTTGTTTCCTTCAGTGACATAAACTGCATTGTTCCTACTCAGTGCCACCCACACCTAAATGGATTGGACCATTTAAGATTGGGAATGTATATTCGTTCAGTGACATAATGAACAATGGATTGTTCCTACTCTGTGCTACCTACCCACAGCTAAGTGGACTGGACCATTAATACTGGCAGTATATATTCTCTCAATGACATTTAGAACAATCAATCGTTTGGTTTGTTGTCTTCTAATCTCTCAAAATCGTTCAACCCTTTAGCATTCAGATTACTCTGTCAACTGTAATGCTTATTTATTCACATTGTTTTGAATTAATCATACATTATCTTGTAGCTTCGAGATTTTGATGAAGCGTTTGTTTATTTTTAGAATGACATTGCAGGGTAGGTGTGATGGGCTTGAATCTGGTCAGTTTGAACACAAAGCAAGTAGAATGTTTGGGCCTGATATGGCCGGTTTAAATGCTAAAGGGTTAATAGTATGTGAGAGATAGATCTACAAATTTTAGTATTTGTATGAATTTGTTTAACCCTACATCTGTCTTAATCTGGCAAACTTTTTTATCAAAGGCCGCCTAAACACGACCATTGTGTTTTCTTCGACCATATATTCATGTGGTCTTCCATTTTTTTTTAAGGTAGAGATTTGACTGCTATTTCTAGCATACCACAGGTGTTGTGTGACCACCTAGAAATAGTTGCCAAATTTCCTTCATTTCATTTCTCCACATTTCTGATGATAACACTTCTTTGTCACGTGTCACCAGAAATGTGATGAGTCAGAAGTTGGCTTATGGAGAACTTGTAACCATCAACACTATTTTTTTTACAAATTGTGATTATAAAATAAATGAATTAATAAATAAATAGTAAAAAGGAAGTATGAAGTTTTTGAAGTGGATTGATTTATGGAGGCAGTTTAAAAATAATTTTTTTTGTAGTTCATCATCATCATTATCATATCACCATTGTTTAAGCATCCACTTCCCCATGCTTGCATGGTTCAAACAATTTGTTGAGGCAGATTTTCTAATGGCTGGATGCACTTCCTGTCACCAACCCTCATGATTTCCAAGTTAGTGCTTCAGACATGAACAGCAGAATGGCTGAAAATGTTTTCACATAAGGTTACAAATGACCGACACTGCTTGTATGATGCTGATGTTTGTTAACAGTTAGCAAGTAATATCAAGACAAGGAGACACGTGCGCACACACACACACATATATACATATATGTGTGTGTATGTGTCGGTATGTATGTATCTGTGCATGTGTGTCTGTTTTACATTTGGCTTCTACAAAAGTCAGTCACTTCAAGTGGTGTTGCTGTGCCCTTTTCTCCTGTCAAACAAGTCATTTGCTGGCTTTGCACTTTTGAAGCCATGTAAAATAAAATATCCCCTACTTGAAAACAGGTATGAGTTAGTGACAGGAAGAGCATTCATCTGTAAAACAATGCCTCAATAATATAAGCATCTAACTCATGCTAGCATGGGGAAATGGATGTAAAAATGAACAATATATATATATATATATAACATACACAGGTATGGGTTAGTGACAGGAAGACTATTCATTTGTAAAACAATGCCTCAATGATATAAGCATCTAACCCATGCCAGCATGAAAAATGGATGCTAAATGATGATGATGATACACAATGGGCTTCTTTCAGTTTTTGTCTACCAAAGAAAGAACAATAAATAGTATATGATTTGTTTTAATGGATATTACAATAACTGCTGTTGAGTTTAAACACGTAGGTTAGGTACTGACTATTAAGGTAAGATATTTTGATAAATGAATTACTGTAGCTGTTTTAATTACAAATTACATTTGATGAGCCAACAAGACCCTCTATGTAGTCCCTCAACCTGTTAAAAATAATAAAAATAATTGCCGAATCTCCCTTAAATCACACCTGTCATGTTTATTTTTTTAACAAAATAGAGGGTGCATTGGATAATATAGTCCTATATAGGCACTAAGGAGCTAAATGGTTATGGGTGGCATATCTTAGATCTGGGTTAACCCAGACCTAAAAGATGTCAATGATTGATGACATTGTGTTTTATTAATTTTGCTCTGTTCTAAATGTCTATCATTATATGAAGTCTGAAAATGTAATTTCCCAAGCTTATTTTCTTGTATTTATTTCTACATAGGACAAAACATTGATTGATGGACTGGTTCTTCTACTTAGCAATGAATCAGAAACTGTGATAATATCAACATTGGAGGTCAGTTGATTTCATCTGTAGCTCCCTTCTCTTTCTTTCTCTCTCTCTCTCTCTCTCTCATGTGTGTGCAAGTGATTGTAGGATTGTTTACCTGGTATGTAATTGAACATTTCTAGGAAGAATTTCTTCATATGCTTGCATGCTGACAACATTTTGGATTTCCTGTTTAGCATATCGTAACATTGCGTCAAGATGTAAAACTTTCAAGCATTTGATTCATTTAAATATGTAGTTGCAGTTTTGACAGGGCTCTTGCTTATAGAAATATTGGTAATTTCACTGTCCTTTTTGATCCATTTAAGTATGGGGTTGCTGTTTTGATCAAGCTATCTTTCAGTTTCCAGATATATTAGAATAGTGAAGGTGAGTTGATTCTGTCATTGGTTCTAAAGGAGTGAATGTGCTGTGTGTATCTGGTTTTAAATGATATGATGTCCTATCCACTTAATGATAAGTACTTCAAAATAGTTATCTAAGCAGAACTAAAATAATATAGATGGTATCGAGAGAAATTACATTGGACTCAAGGAAAACACATTTAAAACCAGATACTCACAGCACATTCATTCCTTTAGAAATAGAGATAGAATCAATTACTGTCTTAAACAAATAATACTCTTGATAATATGATGATGGTAGTTTCTATGTGTCCCAAAAACATGAAGAAGAGCAGCACACCCTCAAATGGTTATGTAAACCACTCCTTGATGCTGCAGGGCTTTTCTTCTTGCCTGTGCTTAGTAGTTTTAAAGTGAGAGCCAGTCCATGCAATCTGATACCACTCTATAGACCTGGAGGTCTGACCACAGTGGCTCAGCAAGCTAAGACAGTTGTGATGACCAGCAAACTGTAGGTTTGACTTTGGTGTGACCTTCTCCAGAGTGAATTGCTTTACAGGGCTGAAGACCTTCACCTACCCTGGAGTTGCTGGCAGATTGTCAAAGAGGGCACTGGACTGCCTGAGGGACTCCACTCCTTGATTTGCTGTCAAGGTTGACTCCTTCAACCTTTTCCTTTCCTAAGGCAATCACAAGGCAAGGAGTGTTAGTTCATGGAATGGACCTGGGAACAATAATGGCTAAGAGGTGATTCCACACTCCTCCTCATCATCCTTCTCCTTTAACGTCTGTTTTCCATGTTGGCATGGGTTGGACGGTTTGACCAGAGCTGGCAAGCTGGAGGGCTGCACCAGGTTCCAATCTGATTTGACTTGGTTTCTACAACTGGATGCCCTTCCTAACGCCAAACACTTTACAGTGTGTGCTGGGTGCTTTAACGTGCTATCAGCACTGGACCCTCGGCGCTAGTGCTTTTTATGTGGCACCGACACTGGACTCTCAACGTGGCCGCTTCTTGCAACAGGACTCGAACTCGGTGTGGCTGCTTCTTGCAACAGGACTCAAAATTGATGAGCCTGCTTCTTGCTCTGCAAGAGAACTCAAACTCGATGCAGCCGCTTCTTGCAACAGGACTCAAAATCGATGTAGCTGCTTCTTGCTCTGTAAGAGGACTCAATATCGATGCAGCTGTTTCTTGCAACAGGATTCCTGACGTGGCTGCTTCTTGCAACAGGACTGGACGCGGCCACTTCTTGCAACAAGACTTGGCGCGGCCACTTCCCTGGAATTCCCAAACCAGGGTCCCATTACTGGGTGCAGTTTAAAGTCATACCCAAAACATAGATAAGGTAGTACAAGGTATTACATTATATAATTTCCCTTGTACCACATTATCCAGTTAGGGTCGGTGACATAAAGGATATCAGGCCATGAACATGTAGTCATGAACTTCTGTCATCATTATCATCATTTTGCCATCCACTTTTCCATACTTCCAAGGGTTCAATAGAATTCTGTAAGGCAGTTTCTATGGCCTGATGTCCTTCCTGTAACCAACCCTCACTGGATAATGTAGTATAAGGTAAATTATATAAAAGAAACACTGATCATAGCTGGAATGTCTTTGATCAGTGACCTCTCTCATTTATCAATGAGAACATGTTCATCAGCATATAAAGACTCCCAAGGACTGCAGTTTGCAGGTTTTGTATTATTGCTACAAGAGCTAAAAAAAATGAAAGGGGACTGAGGGTGGAACCTTAGTGCACACCTGCACACTACATTCTTCTCTGAACTTGCTGCCAAACATTGTTTCTCTGGACTGTAGTCATGAACATCTGTCACCATCATCATCATCATACCATCCACTTTACCATTCTTGCATGGGTTGGACAGAATTCCTTGAGGTAGTATCTATGGCCTGATGCCCTTCCTGCCACTAACCCTCAACTGTTTCCAAATAAGATAATATTTCCCCATGGCTAGACATATTTTCATGGAAGATTGGCTACGATAGACACTGTTTGTATGACATTGATGCTTGTTTACAACTATCACGCAATGTCAAGACAAGGAGATAGTAGCAAGCAGACATAACTGCCTGTATGTGTGTGTGTGTATATATATATATATAGGCGCAGGCGTAGCTGTGTGGTAAGAAGCTTGCTTCCTAACCACATGGTTCTGGGTTCAGTCCCACTGCGTGGCACCTTGGGCAAGTGT
>JAOPUL010006364.1:14842859-14854250 GCA_027564515.1 Octopus rubescens | reverse complement strand
CCCACCCATGCTAGCATGGAAAACGGACGTTAAATGATGATGATGATGATGATGATATATATATATATATATATATACATATATGTATATGTGTGTGTGTATACACTCATACATACGCATACATATTTATATACACCTATGCATATGCATATATACATATATGTATATGTGTGTGTGTATACACTCATACATATGCATACATATTTATATACACCTATGCATATGCATACATACATATGTGTGTATGTGTGTGTGTGTGAAACTGATAATGTCGCATGTATTTAGCGTCTGTAACTCTCCCTCACTCCTACTCCGTTTGATGCTTTAGCTTTCTTTCGTCACTGTAAACAGCCTGTCCATACTTCAAATTGTAATGGTAATTTACAAACGACCCCGCACCCGTTTGGGGGGGGGACTACAGTGAGTATGATGGATATTAGATTAGTTGAAAACACTCAAAGAAGCTAACTTATTACCAATTTTCTTTCATGAAAATAGTAGACAGCATACAAACAAACAAACTTTGCTTTTTATAAGTATATAGATATGTCAGATCTATGTATTCACTTGTTTTTAATGAGGTCACTTTGAAATTACGGTGTGTATTCAACCAACGCATATAATTTATACAAATTGCTGCTCATTGAAAATGTTGTTTCTGTTTTGATATGTTGTCTTGGTAAAACCCTGTATTATAAAAATGCACTAAAAGATTGAATTTCACAATGACTTTGGTTTTATGCAGCCGTGTTTTTGATGACAAAGAACAACTAATGAAAGCTGTCCTTGATATTGCGTCCGTGATAGCCACGAAAAGCCCGATTGCCATCCAAACTACAAAGAAGAGTTTACTGTATTCTCGAGACCATTCAGTCCAAGATGGTTTGGATAACATTGTAAGTCTATTTAATTAGTAGTACTAGTAGTAGTATGAAAGCATGTGCTGTAACAACATGTCGTTGCATCCACCATTTGTTGGTGATTCCCAGCTCCTGGCGGGTGACACATTTGCACCACTCAAGCAACAACCCTCCAACCCATGGGTTTGTTTGGGTAGTCGTTGCTGCTGAAGGTTTTTCGAGGTTGGAATGTAAATCCTACCTCATCCTTTTTAGTCACCTTTTACAACACACAGAGGAAACGTTGGGTCTATTCTTTGACATGCTCTAGAGCAATGTGAAATGAAGGGTTGTGCTCAAGAACATAACATGCTGCCTGATCCGGGAATCGGACCCACAATCTGGTGATCATGAGTGCAACACCCTAACCATTGGGCTATGCGCCTTCACATTTAATTACTTCAGGAATTATTTTGGTCACTAATTAATCTGTTGTAGAGATGTTATATTCAGTGGTTTGGCCATGCAGTATGTCACCCACAGGAATGATGTCTCTTTTCTTTGGTATCGCAGAAATATAGGTATCTACTTTCCATCTCTTGGAGACTAGTTATCAATTTCTGGACAGTGATACTTACTGGTACATACAAAGTTCTATACAGTGATACAACATAACAAAATGTGTTGTACATCATATCACGATAACTTTCTTGTGGTCAAGATAAACAACAGGAGCACTGTATCATTTTAACAATATTTGTTAGCATGCAGTGATGAGTTCAAGTCCAGTTAATGGTCTAGAAACTGTAATGGAAGCCCAGTCTAGTGTAAAAAAATAAACTTGTAAATGCATTATCTATATAATGACCATAAAATCAAGGACATTATCACTTATCTACAGAATGACCATAAACTTAAGGATCTCCGGAATGACTGACCATAAGTAATATTGTTCTTAATATTAATTATTTTATTGTATTTGAGTAGAGAACAGTTGGTGTTTGTAGGGAAAGCTGAGATAACATTTGACAGAAGACAGAGACCAAGTGGTTAGAACTGGTTTGAGAAAGTTGGTATAAGGTTAAAGATGTGTGAAGATATGCCTTATCATAGGCTTACTATGTTGAAGTGGAATGCCTTCTATTTTACATTTAAGTCTAAACAACTTCTCTTGTTATGTAATAATCAAAGTTTTATGGAAAGTTGTTACTTATAATAAAATCACAATTCTATTACACTTAAAACAAAGGTTGACTAAAAGAAAATCGTCTCCATTGCCTTGTGCAACATTTTACCAATCTGTCTAAATGCAATGTTCATAATTTCATGCTATTGACCACAAGTTACACCCTGTCTGGTCTTAATATTCATATGTGTGATCTGTATAGAGTGGGAAGGTATAGAATAAGCTGTGAGTTAGTCTAAATCTGGGACATTGCATCAGATTTTAGTTAAATCATAACTATTGTTAGTAAATTGAATGAATGTGTGCTCCACCCTGTTGGTTATCACGCTTCAAGATATAGAAACAATCTAATACAAGTTAAGGTTGGGCAACAATTTCAGTTTGGAAATTTTGATATACAATCTCTGACAAAGTATTTATTACAGGTAAATTTATAATTTTAAGGAAACTTGCTAAATTTCCTCCTAAAAACGACAGAATTTAATGGCCAAAAATTTTTTTTCTTTCAGGCTGCTTTGAACCAGGTAATGTTGCAGAGTGAAGATGTTATGAAATCTGTAGCGGAAAAGTCACCAATCTTCTCAAAACTCTAGCCACTTAAACAGAGCTGCAACATTCAATGTTTTGCAGTTTGATCTGTTGTACTGGATCAATCCATGGAGCAGATGTGTGTAAATTTTGCAGGCATAGTTGATCAATGAGAACAAAGTACTATATCCAAATATATTTAGTTCTCATTTTTCTTGTGTTAATTGTTAGATGAAATGAAACTGATTTATTTTATGATACATAAACAGAATTACCAAAAAGCTGTAAAATAACTTCCATCTTTTAAATTTCAAACAGATTTTATTTTACAATACTGAAATAATGACAAAATAGTTCTTTTTTAAAAAAAAAACCCCACCAGATCTTCAATTCTTTATTAATGTTTTTCATTAGACATTTTATTCTGAGCAGCTGATTGATTTTTATCGATACTTTTTCATTTTTACAATATTTGTTTACGGTGACATGTCAAAAACACTCGTGCCGGTGACACGTTAAAAACACTCGTGCCGGTGGCATGTCAAAAACACTCGTGCCGGTGACACGTTAAAAACACTTGTGCCGGTGACACGTTAAAAACACTTGTGCCAGTGACACGTTAAAAACACTTGTGCAGGTGACACGTTAAAAACACTCGTGCCGGTGACACATTAAAAACACTCGTGCCGGTGACACATTAAAAACACTCATGCTGGTGACACGTTAAAGACACCCGGTACACTCTCTGGAGTGGTTGGTGTTAGGAAAGGCATCCAGCCATAGAAACCAAGTCAAAACGGACTGGAGTCTGGTGCAGCTCTCTGGCTTGCCAGTCTCCAGTCAAACCATCTAACATATGCCAGCATGGAAAATGGATGCTTGATGATAATGATGATGATGATGTAGTCCAAGGGTAAACTATTCCTTAAATATAAAAAGAAAATGAAAAAAAACTACGATTTGTAAGCCCTTGATTAGGACTGACGATCTGGGGTTAACAACAACAACAACAAATGATTAAGGGTGATAGAATAATTAACTATTTATGACAGGCATTTATACACTCAGTAGCATACCAAAAAAAATTAACATTAAATTTTGATGGAAGGTTTCAAATCAGATCAGTTTAAAACAGTAAGTTTGAATTATAGAACCAGGTGCAATCTCAGGTGGGTTGGTATCAAAAGGGTTAACTCCTGAACAGTTGTCTGAAAAGGGTTCCTTAGCTGGACCAAATACTGTGTGACACAAATATAATTTATTTGTCATTTGAAGCTTGCACCATAGTTGCAACTATGGGAATGAGATGAACAAGCTTGTTTTCTAACTACATGGTCTTGAGTTCTATCTCCCTGCATGGCACCCTGGCCAAGTGTCTTCTATAACCCTGGACTGTTCAATGCCTTTAGAGTGGAATTGGTAGATGGAAACTGGATGGAATCCCATCATGTGTGTGTGGGCATGCATGAATGTTGACAGTCCATTGCTATGCTGGTCATTGTCTGAACAAAACATGGATATGGTGTTTACTTTCCTTGTTATTACAAGTGGTTGTTCTATATTTTCAAAGACAAGTAGAATAAAAAAAAATCTTTGAGTAACAGATAAAGGTTGGCAACAGGAAGGGCATCTGGCTATAAAATGCTGCTTTAAGAAAGTCCTTGTGCAACCTATGGAAGCATAAAAAGAAATGCGTATCTCCTTTGATTCCGATTATGAGGGATTCAGCTGTTGTTTGATTGATTGATTGATTGATTGAATTATCTGTTCATTGAATTAGCATGTGTGAGTGGTTGAGTATTCCTCAGACATGTGTACCTGTAACAGATTTCTTGAACAGAATCACTATGACACAACAGTGTATGACAAGGCTGTAGCTATGAATTTACAGATACAATCCATATGATAGGCTTCTACACAGTTTCCATCTACCTAGGTTCATTCACAAAAAAAAAAAAATGAAAATAAGATGTGAATTGAAAGAGCCATGTTATTGTTACACCCAAGTCAACCCTGATCCAGCAAACCTATGATCAAAGCATTCCTGCTATAACTGTCCCCTCTTTCTCACATGCCTAATGTACCTTGGACTATGTTATCCATTGTATCATTTTCTCATATGAGAGTGCAATTTGAAGGAAATTTGACAGTTATTTCTAGCAGGATGAGACTCTCCTGTTCATTCAACAGCTAAGATGTAAATATATGAGTGTTCAGAGTTCATACTTCTTAATGGTTAGATAAAGATGAAGTAATTTTTACTATATGAAGATGAGAAAGCTGGGGGACTGACTAAGCTTTCAGCTATATCAGTAAACCATTATTGAAGTGATGGAATAGTTATTGTATTACGTTTGGTAATTATTACCATTATTTCAACCGAATGAACACAGTAGAGAAACAATGGATTTCAATTATTATAGAGCAAATGGGTGTTATCAAGTTTTTAGGTGTTATAATGTTGAGTGGTGATGAACATTATTATGAATGGACTTCTCTATAAATTGTTTGAGTGTGATCATTTAAATAGATTTCATTGTTGTGGATGCTTGGTAAAAGAGAGATGAATGTCTATTGACTGAATGCTGGGGTGAAATTGCTGATTATGTAAAAGTGTTGGATCGAAACAAACAGGTATTCATCCAGGCACGCACACACACACACACACACACACACACACACACACACACACACACACATATACACATGCACACACACATGAATAGTTGTATGTATATGCATTAATACATCACTTCGTACTTGAATGGTCGGCATTGAGAAGAATAGATGAGATAGCTACACTTGTACTTCATGGTTGATTATTTATAATGAACAAAATCAATTCATTGATTAACCCTTTTGGCCACAAAGAATAGAAACTGAGAATTATGGTACTAATGCCTTTCTTCTTGCAGGGTCTCCAAGACTCGCAGAGCAAAGAGAGGAAGAAAACACAGCACAAGTTTCAACAGCAGGCAGCAGCACACCACAAAATCTCTAAAATGTGAGGTGAAAGAGGCATGCCTTTAATTCCTAATTCTTAAGACATGTCCACAATAAGAATCAAAGAGCCACAACTAGAAACGCTGCCTCAATGCTTGTTTCAATTAGCAACCTTTGGGTTTGCGGTCTGCATGAGTAGAATAGGACTTAAGATGCTCCACATCAAAAGCAAAGAAAGAATACCACTGCACACACACACACACCTGTTAATAGTTTAGTTTAAAAAAAAAGGGGTCAGCATCCAGTTATGAATCTCTTATTGGCATTCTTTTTGGAACCACAAGGTTAGGGGTTCAGTCCCACTGCATGGACACTCAGCTGGTGTCTTGTACTATAACTACAGGTCAACTAATATCTTGTGAGTGAAGGTTTGCAGAGAAGAAGTCCTGAACGCGTGTGTGTGTGTGTGAGTGGAGTGAGTGAGTGTCTGTGTGAGTGAGTGAGTGTCTGTGTGAGTGGAGTGAGTGAGTGAGTGTCTGTGTGAGTGGAGTGAGTGAGTGAGTGAGTGTCTGTGTGAGTGGAGTGAGTGAGTGAGTGAGTGAGTGAGTGAGTGAGTGAGTGAGTGAGTGAGTGAGTGAGTGAGTGAGTGAGTGAGAGTGAGAGAGAGTGAGAGAGAGAGAGAGAGAGAGAGAGAGAGCAACCCTCATCTCACTTCAACAAACGACTGCCTGTATGTTTCAAATATCTTCCCCACTTTTGAACAACATGCACACAATATGGATAAAGCAACCATGTCATAAAAAATACATTATTATATCATCTAACTTTATGGAATATGTCTGCTAAAAGCAAGAGATGATCTGGATAAGGCAATGATGAAAATAAAACTGCGATGGTACACTCAGTATCCGTGGCAATAACAGGAGAAACATTTGATCTGCTCATATTTCCAAATATATTTTGATATAGAACAACATTTGACATTTATGGGGGGGAAGAAAAAAACAAAAAACTTGTTACATTTCTTTCCCTCTCAGGACAATTCATTTAGCAAAAATAAATAAATAAATAAAATAAAATAAACTTGAATAAATTAAAATCAATTCAAGAAATTATGTAGAAAAATTCTACAAATATTATGTGAAACTCATTTTTGTGTTTTCTTCAATGTATTTCTAAATTGATGATGATAGCACAGAAGAGAAAGAGAGAGGGGGATAGAGAGAAAGAGAGGGAGAAAAGGAAAGAGAGAAAGAGAAGGAAAGAGAGAAGGAAAGAAAGAGTGAGAAAGAAAAAGAAGGAAAGAAAGAGACACAGCAAAAAAAACCCCCAAAACACACAAAATAAAAAACCCCTGAGATGACTGAATTAATTAATTTCGCTTCGACTCCAATGAGATTTATAACAGTAATATCAACAACTATATTTTCTTTAATTGACACAATGGCAATAAAATCAGCATTACAGTATATGTCACATTCAACACAATATGAAAGAATATTTTACAAATAAATGAACATATAGTGGACCAGTGGACTGAGACGTACATTGATTCTTTTGAAGTTACACAGGCCAATATTCACCAATATTCATGAAAAGACTAAAGTTAATTTGATTAACACTTCCCCTCCACCACCACCACCAACCATCACCTTTTTTTAATGTTATTTCATTAATTGAATAAATGAAAGAAAGAGAAGCTAACCCTGGTTGGATTTCAATCCACAACGTAGAAGGGCAAGAATGTAAGCCATGTAATCTCGTCTTGCAATCATCGTTTCTGTCAGTGCTGTGGCTGTGTGGTTAAGAAGTTTGCTTCCCAACCATGTTGTTTCAGGTTCAGTCCCACTGTGTGGCATCCTAGGCATCTTCTACTATTGCTCATAGCTGACTAAAGCCCTTGGAGTGGATTTGATAGATGGAAACTGAAAGAAGCCCATTCTGTATGTGTGTGTGTGTGTGGTCTAGTGGTTAGGATTCCTGGCTTTCACCCAGGTGGCCTGGGTTTGATTCCCAGCCAGGAATCAAACCAGGAATGTGTATTTAGGCACAAGCGTGGTTGTGTGGTAAGACGTTTGCTTTCCAACCATATGGTTCCAGATTCATACCACTGCATGGAACCTTGGGCAACTGTCTTCTATTATAACTTTAGGCCAACCAAAGCCTTGTGAGTGGATTTGGTAGACGGAAACTGAAAGAAGCCTGTTATATATATATATATATATATATACATTTATATATATATATACATATATATAACTCTGTGTGTGTGTGTCTTTGTCTCTGTTTGTCCCCCACCACCGCTTGACAACCAGTGTTGGTTAGTTTACGTCCCCGTAACTTAACGGTTCAGCAAAAGAGTTTGATAGAATAAGTACCAGGCTTGAAACAATAAGTACTGGGGTCGATTCATTCGACTAAAAATTCAAGGTGGTGCCCCAGCATAGCCGCAGTTTTATGACTGAAACAAGTAAAAGATAAAAAATATTAAGAAAGGACTGTTCGAGGGTTATCTACCGCAGTCAAGCACATCAAATGACCCTCAAACAGTTGTTTTCCTGATTAGTTCGTTTGCTTACAGTTTGTATTATTGAGTAAATAGGTGTGCTCTTCTCTTTACTTAGGAAAGGGGCTAGAGTTTTTGTTTTGTTTTAAATTTCTGTGCTAAAAACGAAAAATATTTTCTTTCGAAATGTTTGTTTTAATTATTTTTATCAAATTAAAAAGGCGAACCGGCATAGTTAATTATATCGTACAGAATTTATGAGCTGTACGAAAGAAAAACTAAAAAAACAAAACAAAACAAAAATAAAACGAGAACGTTTCTGCTAGAACTCTTGTTGTAAACAATGAAGGTAAACGTAATGGCAATAATAAGGTTAAGAGGGAAGAAATCAGAGGTGAAAAAAAAGTAAAGGACAACAAATGTGTAGAAAGAAGACAAGAGATCATATAACTCATTAAAACTGGTGATAAGTAAGAAAATAATAGAAGAACAGAGAGGTGTAACAACAGGAAATAAGATGAGAAAAAAACTGAACTAAGAGGAAATACAAGCGTGAAAATAAATAGGGAGAGATGAAGGAGGAGCTTGGAAGGTAAATATAGGAAATGATGAAAGGATTATACATGGTAGAACTTGAGAAAATTTGATGAAAATGATGAGAAGAGAAAAGAAAGAAAATACACGAAAAGAGGAAAGATGAAATGGATTTATAATATTTTGTTTAAAGAAGACGAAAATGGAAGAAATATTACGAAAATTGTTGATAGAAAATAGGAAGAAATTAATGGATGTATAAAAAAAAAGCAATAAGTGACGAATAAAAACAAAAACAGAAAGAAAAGAGATGAAAATACAAGATGTAGAGAAGTTAAAAAGATGAAAATAGATGAAAATGATTCGGAGAAATAAAACCTCAATATTTGAGACGATAAGTTCATAATGTTCTGTTCATAATTTAAGTGGAATAATTACAGTGAAGCGTTAAATACATTTCATTCTTTGTGAAGTATTTATTGTATTGCTGTATTGTGGTTCCCTAAGTTATCCTCGCTTAGTTATAGCGTAATCTATAACTAACCTGCATTTTTATAACATTACACTGAAACCCACGATGTTTGCATTGCAAAAGCTTGAAATTGCATCATTATAGTTATCGGCGGCGATCTGGCGATGGGAAGAATGCACAGCAGAATTTCATCTGGTTCTATGATCTGAGATCAGATTCTGCCGAGGTCGACTTTGTTCCTTTTTGGGGTCTATAAAATAAGTACCAGTTGAGCACTGGCGTTGATGTAATCGACTAGTTTTTTCCCCTCAAAACTGCTGGCTTTGAGTTAAATTTAGAAAGAAAAACAATTGTTATACTTATTGGCGATGCGCTGGCAGAATCGTTATCACGTCGGCAAAATGTGTAGCGGCATTTCTTTCGGCTTTACTTTCTGAGCTCAAATTCCACCGAGTTCAGTCTTGCATTTCGTTTTTTGGGGGTCGATAAAATATGTACCAGTCGAGTATTGAGGTCAATATATTCGATTACGCCCCATTCCCCGTAGAATTGCGGGAAGAAGTAATAATCCGAGGGAGCTAGGTTCGGACTATATGCTGGGAGTGGCATCAGTTCGATTCCCTCGAGTTCCTGGAGTTTGGTCGGGGTTGTTCGAGCGGAATGAGGTCTTGTGTTGCCTTTCTGCAGAAGGGCTCGCTTTCTGTTAATCAATGCCGAGTATTTTTGCTGCACAATGGCATACAACCACTCCAGCTGTTTTGGAGTACAGGTTGCCATCGACGGTTGGACCGTCCGGAACGAACTTAAAGTGAATTACTCCCTCATAATTCCACCAGATGCAGAGCATCACCTTGAGTTTGAAACACCCATGTTTTGAGACAGGTTCCGGAAGCTGGCCCTTGCTTAATCGCTGCTTATGCACGTTCGGATTGCGTAAGAATATCTTCCTTGGATTATTACTTCTTCTGATCCATGGCTAACTTCCTGCACTTGCGACATTTCCTCAGCCAAGAGGAGGTGAAAGCATCAGTAAAAAAGTTCTTCACCTCGAAGGCCAAGAGCTGGTATCAGAGTGGGATTAAAAACAAAAAGCTGGCAGAAAGGTGGCTTCAGACGGTGCAACACGATGGCCCCTACTCTGAATACTAGGCTGTTTTTGAAATTGCATCATTATAGTTACCAGCGGTGAGCTGGCGACGGGAAGAATGCACAGTGGAATTTCATCTTGTTTTACGTTCTGAGATCAGATTCTTGATGAATAAAGCAAATAAGTTAACAACAAAATATTGCTAAACTTTTGACTCAACACAATATTTATGACTATGAGAGCAATAGATATTTAGATCGGATGAAGATAGTAAGTGCTGAAATATATGTGTATAAATTATGCTGACTGTTGATGAAGATCATATATAAAAGAAATTGATGAGAATTATTATGTGAGTTGGTGAGAAAAGTTGAACTTGAGATGAAAAGTAGAAGCTAGATAGTGCGATACGAAGCTGAAGAGGCAGGGTAATTGTTGAAATAAAACATAAAATAATTGTAAAAATTAAGAACAGATGAAAAGAAGAATATATGGTGAATGAAATATGAGAAAAAACAAATTGCGAATTTAGAAAGATGAGTAAAACAGAAAGTTAGGAAGACAAGTCTATAAGAACAAACAGATGCTATGAGAATTATGGAGATGATGGAACTGAAAACAGAGAAGAGCATTGAGAAAATAGACAAATGAAGCAACAAAAATAATGGAAGAATAATATTAGATAAGAAGTTGAAATAATTAAAATAAATGAGATCAGCTGAAACGCTACCAATACTTAACCATTCTCAAGATAGTATTGGTGGATACATCTTGAATTTATTGGTAAACAACAAATAAAGATCAACTCAAATTCGAAATTCATAAAATATTACGATGGACTGAACAGCATTCTAGTTACAAAAGCATTGTGTTGAAACTGTTAAGCATTTAACTGGCGTTTATTTAGTTGTATGCAAATAAATAAACAAATAAATAAAAATAGAAAGATACGCGTATGCGCACACGCACACGCACTCGCACACGCACGCGGACACGCACGCGGACACGCACGCGGACACGCACGCGGACACGCACACACACGCGCACACACACACGTACGAGCACACGCACAACACAGAAGAGAGGTAGCGAGATGCATAGAGGATAATAACTGATGCTTTCTTGAAGGGAAAGTATGTATAAGATCGGAGATTGGATCAGGTCTCAGGTTCAGTCCCACAGCGCGGCACCTTGGTCAAGTGCCTCCTACTATAACCAGAAGATGACCAATGCTTTCTGAGTGAACGTGGACCATGGAAACTCTGTAGAAGCATGTCATATATATATATATATATA
>JAOPUL010006364.1:14821642-14829439 GCA_027564515.1 Octopus rubescens | reverse complement strand
CACACACACACACACACACACACACACACACACACACACACACACACACACACACACACACACACACACATCACATGCCCAAACATCAGTTACAAACACCCAAACATGTGACACAATACTGGTTTCAAATTTTGGAACAAGGCCAGCAATTTCGGGGGAGTGGGCAAGTCGATTACATCGACCCCTGTGCTCAACTGGTACTTATTTTATCAACTCCGAAGGGATGAAAGGTAAAGCCTAAGTATTTCACCTGGCGTGCTCACGATTCTGCCAGCTTGCTGCATTACCATGTGACACAATATTAACAACCACGTACAAACATACATGCACATATGCTCACACACATATACAAACAATCACACACACACACACGCATGCACGTGCGCACACACAGACACACAGTTATTCATAGAAGCTAAGTGAGAAAAGTCTACAGTGGTAGATAATGGATACTCAAGGAGATTGATATTAGTAATTAATTAATGAATCAGAGTGATCAGATGATGGCTAACGATTTACAATTAAAATGCAAATGTTGCACAGCACATAAGATCAATGAGCCACAACTGGAAACTTCACCTTCAGCCCTTTTGTTACCATATTTTCATTGAAATACAAAGCTTTTTGTTTCAATCAATTTTGAAAATAATAAAGAATTTGGTAAAATAAATTGTCATTATTAAGCTCAAGTAAGTTTGGAACATAGACTAACAAGAAATTGTGATGGAAGGTTTTAGTTTCGATGACTTTAACCATTTAACATTTATACTGGCCATGCTTGCATGGAAAACGGACATCCTTTAGGATGATGATGATGATGATGATGATATCTGGCCAAAATATTCTATCTGTTTTATGTTCAAACTGGCCGGATCTGGCCTCTCACACCTACGTTACAATGTCATTCTAAAATTAAACAATCACATCATCGAAATCTCAAAGCTACAAGATAATGCATGATTAATTCAAAATCATGTGAATAAATTAGCATTCCATTTGACAGAATAATCAGAATGCTAAAGGGTTAAAACATGAATCTTGTATCACAGAACCACGGGTGGTCTCAGGTGGTTTGGTACCAAAGGGGTGAAGTGAGGATCTTCACTAAAGATGCTGCAGCCAGCAAGAGGACTTTTACAGGGTGACTTGACCTTCTACAAATAACAACCAAGTCTCCTTCAAATCACACCTAGATATATACACCATGGGTGAAAATAAAACTGGATGGCCATTGCTGGAAAACCCTTGATCAAAGGCCTATTTGATCAGGAGTAAAGCAACCACACCACATATTGTTGCACATATAAAGGACACATTGGATAGTGTAATCATATTTACATCATGGGTTAACCCTTAAGCATTTAATCCAGCCATATCCGGCCCAAATATTCTACCCATTTTATATTAAAACTAACCAGATCCAACCTCTCACACCTGCCCTACAATATCATTCTAAAAATATACAAACACACCGTTGAAATCTTGAAGCTACAAAATAATGTGCGATTAATTCAAAACAATGAATAAATAAGCAAAACATTTGACAAAGAAATCTGAATGCAAAAGGGGTTTAACAAAAAAATAACAAAAAAGAAAAGACCCCCCCCCCAAAAAAACCCCCAGAAGGAATGGTCATGACTGGAACAGCTTAAATCATAGGTCTGCTTGATGAGGCAAATCTAAGGCTAGCCAGCAACAGCAACAACATATTTATGTGGAGTGTGCCCCCTCACCCCAGTAAGACAACCTGATATTGTTTGTCTGCCCCTTTACATCAGTGGTTTCCAACCAGTGGAGTGTGCCCCCTCCCCCATTTCCAAGCAAGGTTATATTTCCCAAAGTTGTTAAAAACTCGAACTAATGAAGTGTGGTGTGTCACAGTGGTTTGGGCGTTGGGCTCACAATCATTAGCTCGTGAGATTCTTGGACGGGTCTGTGCATTGTAGCTTTGAGCAAGATACTTCATTTCATTCAGATGAAGACAAGTATCAGCAACAGCTGGTGGTGGTTAATCCTGGTACCCTATTTAGGTGTGTGTGTGTGTGTGTGTGTGTGTGCATGTAGGGGGGAGCCGTGTAGTCTCAGTCACTTTGATGCCATGGAAACCTTGATAAGCACTGGCTTAATGGGCCTGTAGGAGGTTCAAAACAGACTTTAATGAGTCTTCCTTCTCACAAGTTCAATTTTAATTATTGAAATTTTTGGGATTATACCATTAAGTATGTTAGCATTAACCTTGCCATTTAGTTTTCATGCAGAGTGAATATGTCTTTAGGAAATAAATTTAAACTCTCAATAGCCCAGGCCACATGGCTGCCTATATGTACCAAAGAAATGTATGAATCCCTATTGAAATCAGATTATAATATGAAGAGCTGTATGATTGAGTTTATTTTTTTGTTAATTTTGGAATGTTGTAACATTCTAAATAATGTACAGCAAAAAAAGGTCTTAATTGAAATCTGCCTTTTAAGTGGAGAGAGAAATAGAGAGGAAGGGAGAGGGGGAGAACATGAGAGAGAATGTGGAAAAAAGAAAGTGGGGAAAGAGAAAGGGGAAAAGAGAGAAAGGGGGAAAGAGAGAGGGGGAAAGAGAGAGGAGGAAAGAGAGAGGAGGAAAGAGAGAGAAAGGGGAAAGAGGGAGGGGAAAGAGGGAGAGGAAAGAGAGGGGAAATGAGAGAGAGAGAGAGAGAGAGAGGGGAAAGAGTGAGAGGGGAAAGAGAGAGAGGGGAAAGAGGAAGAGGGGAAAGAGGGAGAGATTGAGATTTGGTGGTAATTGTTAGTGACTCACAACAAAAAGGAAAATATTTAAAAAAAAATTAAGACTTAATTTCAAAGAAAATAATTTTCATTAATTTGCAAAATAAAAAAGGGTAACCTAACTAATTGGCATTAAATCACAGAGTGAAATGCTCCTACCACTGGGCCTACAAGTGCGCCCCTCTCTCCTCTCTGAGTCTTCTACTGTAGCAGTAGTTAAGAAGTTCACAATCATGTGGTTTTGGGTTCAGTCTCATTGCATGGTACTTTGAGCAATTTGCTTCTATTATAGCCTTGAGCTGACCAATGACTAGTGAGTGAATTTCGTAGATGGAAACTGTGAAGAAGCCCTATATATATGTGTGTGTGTGTGTGTGTCTCACTGCTCCACAACTGGTGTAAATTTGTTTACATCTTTGTAACTTAGCAGTGTGGCAAAAAGGAGACTGACAGAATAAGTAGCAGATTTAAAACAAGTATTGGCTGTATTCCAATGATTGAAACAAGTTAAAGAATAATTCTAGACCAAAGCCTTTCAATGGGGTCTAGCTCAGCAATAAATACTCACAATGAGGCCCATTTGCTTTTAATGCCTGACATGAATGTAAAAGTTTTCAATAACAATCTATATATCAAAACAAATCATAAATATCTTCAAAATTCACACTGCATTTCACGAACTAAGTATGCAAATATATATGTAAAAAAAAATTAAGATAAAATATACATTTTCTGAGAAACTTCAGTTACAAACAAACATCCTTAGAGTTTTAGTAGTGTGTGTGTATATATGTGTATATATGTGTGTATATATATATATATATGACAAAGGCTGAATGGTTAGAGAATTGGATTCACAATCATGAGGTTGTGAGTTCGATTCCCGGATCGGGTGATGCGTTATGTCCTTGAGTAAGACACTTTATTTCACGTTGTTCCTTCTACCTGGAGTTGTGACCAATAGATGGTATTAGCAATTGAAAGACCAATGGAAAAACATTGTTTCCTCGGTCCGATCTGATGAAAAGTCAACCGACTATTTTTTATATGACAAAATCTTTAGTCAATTTTGTTGCTGTTTAGCTCCAGGTTAGTTCTGATTGAGCAAATCTATGATCAAAGCCATTCCAACAAGATCATCTTTATTTTTTTCTGTCAAGAACTGGAACTACCTAGTCTAATGTTTCCTTTTTCTTTTTATATGATAGTAGAGCATAATTTGAGGAAGATTTAGTTGCTATTTCTAGCAGATCGAGTGGCTGGTTATACAGCGTGTCTTAAAGGGCGATATAATGTCCAGTTGAGGTTTAGTTTCAACTAGATTCGAACCTGAACTCTATCCTTTACATTGAAGATTAATATAAATGATGGTGCCATGTATAAAGCACCCAGTACACTCTGTAAAGTGGTTGGCATTAGGAAGGGCATCAAGCTGTAGAAACCATGCCAAAACAGACAAATAGAGCCAGGTGTAGCTCTCTGGCTTGACAGTTCCTGTCAAACCGTCCAACCCATGCCAGCTTGGAAAATGGATGTTAAATGATGATGATGATGATGATGGTGGTGAAAAAAATTCACCCTGTTACCTCCTAAAGTTGCTCCACTTGAAGGTGAGATGGTGTGTGTTGAGAATTTTACAAGATCAAAATAGAGGAGGTGGATTGATTTTAGGCAAAAATGAATCTTTGAGAAGCACTGGTGCAAGAGGCTTCTTGGTTGAACCGTAAGTCAGTTTTGTTTTGACAGTAAAGTTGGTGGCAGGTGGCAGTGTGTATTTAAGTTTAATTAATGACAGAGAAACAGTGTGTGTGTGTGATGTAACATATTCCTATGGCAGAATTGTCAACCAAGTTCTGAGAAATGTGACATATGTAAGAGTAAAGATCAAACAGCATGAAAATCCTTGTTTATACAATGTGTATGCACAACCCTTTTAATGCCAACCTGCCTGAGACTGCCCTTAGTTCTACAATACAAACTTCCTGTTTAAAAGTTATTTAAATTAAAACCTATCAAAATTTCAGGTTAATTTAGGTTCCAAATACCAGCGTAATAATAACAAAATTCTTTGACTAAATTCTTCATTATTTTCAAAAGTAACTGAAACAGCAGCAGTAAATTTCAACAGAAATATGGTAATAAAAGAGATAAGCTGAATTCACTGGAATTAAATAAACCAAACAAAACAACAGTAACTACTAAACAGTCAGTCAACATGCTAAAAGTAGCAGCCAAAAATCTTCCTCAGATTGTACCCTACCATATTAAAAAAAATGACAGACACACTGGATGTTGTCATAAATCTAGGGACAGGATGGTCGCAGCTGGAACACCTTTGGTCGTAGGTCTCAATTAAGGTTAACATGAGGCTAAACAACTGAACATTATGAAAGAGTAACAAAAAAAGACATTTCTAGTAGTTTCTTAGAAGCACCCAACTATGTCTATATACAAGTTTTTTTAAAATGCAGACACACACATATATATATATATATATATATATATATATTGATCGACTTTCGTCAAATCGGACCAAGGAAACAATGTTTCCATTGGTCTTTCTAATTGCTAATACTATCTATCGGACACAACTCCAGATAGAAGGAGCAACGTGAAATAAAGTGTCTTGCTCAAGGACTTAACGCATCACCTGGTCTGGGAATCGAACTCACAACCTCATGATTGAGAATCCAATTCTCTAACCACTCAGCCATGTACATTCACAATATATATGTGTGTGTGTGTGTGTGTGTGTGTGTGTGTTTGTGTATGTTCTAGAATGCTACTGTAAGGTAAATATAATGCATATTTTCTTTATATGGGTAATTTCAAGGAATTCATTCTTTCTGTTTATTTATTTCATATGAGCAGTGGTTATAACCCCAACTAATTTCCGATTAGTTGTGGAGCACCATCAATGAATAAATATTTCAATTCCACCCACACACATACACACACAAACACACACATACACACACACAAAACAGTATATTCTATACATTGGAATACACTAAGTACACAGTTAGATAATAATAATCCTCAGTAAATGTGAAGCAAGAATAGAGCTAGTCTTGAAGTTAATAACCCATATCCCTATTCCCCACCCCATATATTCTTCATATTTCCTTCAAAAGCATGTGTTCAGTAGTACTTTAATACTTAAACATATAAACCACAGCATACCATGATTATCATAATTTTATGTTTGTTTACAATGGACTGGGTCAATTCTAATTCAGAGTTACTACTCTCTCAGATGAGCCAGAGGGCCTCGTCTTGTTTGCATGTCTCAGTTGAGGCATGGTTTCTGTAGCTGGATGCCCTTCCTAACACCATCTACTTTACAGAATGTACTGGGTGCATTTTATCAGGGCACCAACATTAGAAGGGTTGTTATGTCCTCAGCAACACTAAAGAGTCATCTTAGCCCTACATGGTTCCTGCTTGATTTTCCACACACATCATTGCATGTGTGTGTGTGTGTGTGAGTGAGCAGACATGGCTTTGTGGTTGAGAAGTTCTCTTTCCAACCACATGGTTTTGTTTTCAGTCCCACTGCGCAGCCCCTCAAACAAATGTTTTCTACTATAGACCTGGGCTGGCTGAAGTCTTCTGAGTGGATTTGGAGGATGGAAACTGAAAGAAGCACATTATGTACATATAAATGTGTGTATATATGTGTTCATGCTCACACATGCATGTGTTTGTGTATCTTTGTTTTGAAAATGCATGATAGTTGTAACTGAGTGTCACTGTCATACAAGCACCATCCTTCGTTCCTTCTCTTCTGTGAAAAGATGTCTAGCAATGGGGAAATATTATATTGCTTGGAAACATGTGACAGTTGGTAACAAGAGAAGCATTATATTTACCTTACAGAAGCCGGCTGTAGAAAATCTACTTCAACGAGTTCCATCTAACCCATGCAACCATGCTAAAGTGGACATTAAAACGACGATGGTAATCACGCACACACACACACACGCGCGATTATTAAGTCAGAAACTTAGAACAATAAATATGGATACAGACATCTTGGTAGTAAAATAAGCACCTATACCGGTGTGTTGCAGTGTATGCATGTGTGCATAAGCATAAAAAGAACTGCTAATTTGTGATCAAATTTTGAATCAGCCAACAAGGTAGCCACTATATATAGTCAACAGATCTGCTAGAAATGTCAACCAAATTTCCCTCTAATCACATCCTAACATCTTAAGAAAAAAGGAAGGATACATTGAGTAATGTAGTCTTAGATACAGTCATGGCTGGTAAGATTTTGGTCATAGGCCCACTCAATCAGAACTGAACTGGCGCTAGACCACAACAAGAGCATCAAATGCCTGATAACGTTAGTGTTCGCAAATGCATGTAGAGTACATATACATATATATGCATCTACGTATGTACATAATCTCATAAACACAAATAAATATGCATAGTCACACATCAACACACACATATACACACACACACATATATACACATGCATAAATGTGCACAAAGATACACATATATTTACACCATCACCTTTATACAAAAATACACATTCATACAAACACATACATACAAACTTACACACATGCACACATTTACATTTTGTATATACTTATTCACATATCTATACATATATATACTTATTCACATATCTATACACACTGATATTTACTTATTCATTTACATATAACTAGAGTGTGTGTGTGTGTCTGTGTGTATGTGTGTGTAAGATATCATATTCACAATACTACCCACCAAAAAAAGAAAATGACGAAGTTAAATTTATCATTGTCAACGTGTGTCTACTAAGTTGAAAAATAAACAACAACAAGAACTGCACAATAGCTTGAAAAAATAAATATTTAATTTCTTCTTTCATACATACAAAAACAACACACAAGCACACATTTTGAAATAATAACAATAATAATAATAAATAATAATAATAATATTCATAATAATAATAATAATTTCAAATTTGGGCACAAGGCCAGGATTTTCAGAGGGAGGGGGTCTAGTTGATTATATTGACCCCCCCCCC
>JAOPUL010006364.1:14694034-14707691 GCA_027564515.1 Octopus rubescens | reverse complement strand
CAGTCCGACTTAAGGACCGGGGTACACATAGACCAGGGACAAACAGCAAGAGACAGACACGGCATATAGACCAGAGAAAATGACATTTGTAGACAGAGGGGGGAGGGGCAGACAGGCATGGAACTGTTAGTCAGCCAAGGCCAGGGGAGGAGACATATAGACATATACTCGATGCGGTTGCCTCCATTTTTAGCAACTGAACTCTCAATGCGACCGCTTCCTTCTTAGCAAGGACCTTGGATATACAAAAAGATAGGGGTGGGGTGGGGAAATGTTATGGCATGAGGGTTAAGAGTAAAAATGTGAGATATGTCCCAATAGGAGAAGTGCCACTATGGACCAAACAGTGAACCTCACACAAATCCTGTATTTTCTTCTTTATTAAAGGCAAGCGCTCTATTCAAAAGTTCCTCACAGGACTTACATGGGCATATTCAGTGCAAACCCATTCAACCTGGTCATGTTTGCCAATCTCACTCAGCTTTCAGGAAATTAATTTTAAGACAACATAGTCTTTGCTCATAGATCTTGATTTGGCCTGACATGAGACTTATCAATAACGACATTATTATTGTTTTCAAATTTTGGCACAAGGCCAGCAAGTTCATGGGGAGGGGGTAAGTCAATTACACTGACCTCAGTTCTCAACTGGTCATGTTATTGACCCTGGAAGGATGAAAGGCAAAGTCGACCTCGGCGGAATTTGAACTCAGAATTTAAAAACAGACAAAATGCTTAACAGCATTTTGCCTGGCGTGCAAACAATTCTACCAATATTATTAACTGTAATGCATATTCTATGTAAAAACTTATCTGTAAACTGATATGAAACACTCACGACCCCCACCCACCAAGAAAAAAAAAATGTTTAACCCGATTAAGCAGACCTATGTACTAGCTGCAATCATTCCATCTTCCTTATTTCTGTGTTTGCATCCCTCAAATTTTCCTTTTAATTCTTACTAGACCACTCGTGACCTGCTGGGTCATGTTCACTTACACACACACACACAAATATATATATATGTCTCTAACTTAATTACTTTGATACATACACACACACACGTCTAAGTACATAAACACACGCACTGGTATACATACACATAGGACTGTGAAGGAGAGAGAAAAAAAGAAAAAAAATAACGTTAAGGAAGGGGGAAAGTTAAAATAAATAAGTTAATGCTATTTACGAAGGTTTGCCGGGTCATATTACTATTGGGGTACTTTACAATTATGCACCGTTTTGCTTTACAAAGGTATCTACAAAACCCGCAAATCTCAGGAACCCGGGGTCCGATTTACGCAAAATTTGTTTTATTCCAGTTGTTTTTCCATTTCAGAGGCAACTTGTTCTCAAAGTATTTACCCATTATGCACCCTTTTGACTGTATTACATAACAGACAAGCAAGCACGCACGCAAGATCAGAATTTTCGTAGTATATAAATACTGTCAAACAGTTGTTCTTTACCACCAGGTCAATCCTGACCTAATAGACCTATGACCCAAAGGTGTTCCAGTTATGATCATAGAAAATTTTAGGAGTAGCCAGGACTACCTTATCTAATGTAGCTTTATCCTCTACTTCTTAAATAAACAAATACTACTGTTTAAAAAAAAAAAAAAGAGACATGTTGGATGAAATAATCCCTGCTACGTAAATATCTAAACAAAAAAAAAATACTGGACAAAATCGTTTATATTATATAATTTAATTATTTAATTGACTTATGTAACTATGGTTACATCACTCAAATCTCTATTTTAATTTTTGCATTGTCAAATGGTTATTGCTTAGCTCAAGGTCAATCCTTACCAAGCAGATCTATTCATGACAATCTTGACATAATTTGGGGGATATCTATGATTGTGTTATCAAAGACCCCTCTTCTGTTTTAAGATGGTAGGATATGATCTAAAAAGGAGATTTCGCTATTATTTCTACCAGGTTAAGCAGAGAGGCTCCTCTCAGGGCTTATAAGAGAGATACCTTGTGCCAAAATTTGAAATCAATATTAAGGATTCCAATGTGAATATTGGGCATTTCTAGCTTAAATATTACACTCCAACAATGGAACCAGTCCATGCAACCACTGAACCTGTTAGAAATGGCAGTGAAATCTCCCTCAAAGCTGTGTAGTTAAAAAGTTTGCTTCCCAAAAGTGAATTTGGTAGATGGAAACTCAAAGAAGCCCATTGCGTATATGTATATATATATCTTATCTTGAACTTGTTTTGGCCATTAGACAGTGTACATGCTGGGGCACCGCTCTGAAGAATTTTTAGTCGAATGAATCAACTCCAGGACTTGGTTTTTAAATCCTGGTACTTATTCTATCAGTAACTTTTGCCGAACCGCTAAGTTATGGGGACATAAACACACCAACACCAACACACATCATCATTTAACGTGATGGTGATGATGATGTATGTGTGTATCTTTGTATCCTCACCAACACTTAAAAACCAGTGTTGGGGTGTTTACGTCCTCATAACATAGCGGTCCAGCAATGGGCTTCTTTCAGTTTCAGTCTACCAAATCCATTCGCAAAGCTATAGAAGACACCTGCCCAAGATACCATGCAGTAAGACTGAACCTGGAACTTTGTGGTTGGGAAGAAAACTTCTTACTACACAACTATGCACACACACACGCATATATATATATATATCTATCAAAAACATCATAATTTAATGTCCAGTTTTCTATGCTTGCATGGGTCAGACGGCATTTGATGAGGCAGATTTTCTACAGCCTGATGACCTTCCTGTCACCAACCCTCACCTGTATCCAAAGAAAATGATATTTCCCCATG
This sequence comes from Octopus rubescens, assembly GCA_027564515.1. Classification (NCBI taxonomy): domain Eukaryota; kingdom Metazoa; phylum Mollusca; class Cephalopoda; order Octopoda; family Octopodidae; genus Octopus; species Octopus rubescens. The sequence continues at coordinate 14,704,876 of JAOPUL010006364.1, read as the reverse complement.
GCTAGACAGGTTTTCAAAGAATACTGGAAGCGAATGACATTGCTAGTAACACAGCAACATTCATTTACAACTATCGTCATACGATGTCATAACAAGGAGACACAAACATACATACACGATAGGCTTCTTTCAGTTTCCATCTACCATATCCACTTACACAAGGCTTTTGTTGGCCAGAGCTATAGCAGAAGACACTTGCCCAAGTGGGACTGAACCTGAAACCATATGCTTTGGAAGCAAACTTCTTCACACAGCCATGTGTGTCTCCTGGTCTTGGCATCATGTGATTATTACCAACCAGTGTCACTGTCATACAAGCGTTGATCCCCGCTCCCCCATTTCCAGCCTTGTGTGAAAAACATGTCAGGCCATGGTGAATTATGACTTTGCTTGGAAATAGGTGAGGGGTTGGTGACAGGAAGGGCACCTGGCCATAGAAAAATCTCCCTCAACAAATTTCAGCTGACCGATGCAAGTATGGAAAAATGGATGTTAAAGTGATGAAAGATATATTTGATACTGTAGTTCTAAATACATTATATCTGGAGGAGAGGAAGATGATCATGGTTGTAACATTTTTCATTTTTAGGTCAGTTTGCTCATGGGTGACCTTGGGCTAAACATTATGTCCAGTCTCTATCATAACCCCCCCCCCCGAAATTAGGAACCTAGAAGAGCTTATGTAGTCTACACTTTGCTTTATGTTTTATTTATGGTGCACAGCTGTCCATGGCTGCTGGCCCTTTTTATCATTAACCATTTTACAGAGAGAACTGAGTACATAAGGGATGGCTGAATATCAGCATCTCAAAGGAGTGATTTAAGAGAGATTTGGTTGCTATTTCTAGCAGTTTGAATGACAACAAAAGACTAACAGTCCTCTTCAGAGGAAGTAAAAGTATTTCAGCTCTGAACAACTGACAAGCTAAAATAAGGCCCACAATGGAACATTGGTCCCACATCAAGAATGGCACTACTGCGACATACACAAATATCCTAGATAAAACACTCACCAATACACTCCAATCTTTGTTCCACAGGCACTGTCACCTCATTGTTTCTTACATAGATACTATAACGGCCACTGCTTCTCAGGGTTAACTGCATACCACTTTTTTTTTTTTTTTTTACCTAGAGGTTCTGCATGAGGGGCAGTGCCTATGGCCTTCACAGGCCCTTCTAGACTAAAAGACTGATGCCATTAATGTTCCTTAGTAAGTCAACACTTGTGGGAAAGACATGCGCAGGGAGGGAATTCTAGAGGGTTGATGTTTTAGGAAGGAAGGTCTGAGCATAGGGATTCGTGAAGGGCTTGGACAACTGACATACAATTTACATTTCTCATTGGTAACTTTTTTAATTCCACCCAAAAAAAAAAAAAAAAGTCTAAAATCATTAAAAGAATGCCTGGTGCCAAATTAACAGATACTACTACTGCTGCTTCAAGGGCAGCAAGCTGGCAGAATCGTTTGCATAGTGGGTAAAATGCTCAGCGACATTTTGTTCGTCTTAACATTCTGAGTTCAAATGCAGACCTTGCCTTTCATCCTTTCAGGGTCAATAAAATTAGTACCAGTTGAGCAGTGGGGTTGATATAATCGATTTACCCCTCACACCGAAAATGCTGGCCTTGTGCTAAAATTTGAAACCAATATTACTGCTGCCTCCACTTGTGACCTTAACTTTTTTCTGGAGTTGTAGAGCACCATCAAGATGTCTGGGAGGTCTTAGGAATTTTTTGTACATGGTGGAGCCCATCCCTCTCTAGGTCTGACCAGAGCTGATTTCTTCCAGAAAGAGTGTAAGAAAGACAGAAGATAGTGGAAAAGACAGGAATAACCCCCCCCCCCAATGTACAGGACTGGTTCTGTATTTACAGACCCCAAAAGAAAGGAAGGCAAAGCCGACCTTGGTGGGATTCTGAACTCAGAATGCAGAAGGCCACAACAATTACTGCAAAACAATCTGTCCAATTACACTCTTACGACTCTGCCAATTGGCTGTCTTAATATTACTATTAAGAGCAAGAGAACCTAAAGAACCAGACTGCGAACAATGCAATAATGGTTTCAAATTTTAGCACAAGGCCAGCAATTTTAGGGGGAGAGGGATAGTCAATTACATTGACCCCCCCGCCCCCAGTACTTGACTGTACTTTATTTCATTGACCCCCGAAAGGATGAAAGGCAAAGCCGATCTCGGTGGCATTTGGACTCAGAATATAACGTTGGAAAAAATGCCGCCAAGCATTCTGTTGATAGTCTTAACTCAGCTAGCATGCTGCTCAACAATGCGATAATAATGTGTTGAAGATTTAAAGTCCATTTCCATGTTGGCTGGAAGAAACACTTTACAAAAGCACACATATTCATAGGACTTCAAAAATATTTTTTTTATAACACTTTTGATAGGATTAAAAATAATTGACATTAAAAGGTTGACAAACGTTAAAAAAAAAAAAAAAAAAAATAGATAGTCAGGATATTTCGTGGAACTTTTCGATTTTCGATTAAATTATAGAATCTACGACAACGAGGTCATTTTAGTCTCAGATGTAAGACATTTGTTGAGTCGAGAGGAAAGAATGAAAGGTAAAAAAAATCGTAGTGCTAAACATAAATATGTTATGAAAATTCAAAGAAAACACTAATTCAAAGCCGAGGGACGATAACAGCTAACAACTGTGGTTTAAAAAATTATATAATACAAGGACCGGCTTCTTGCGGAGGCGGGCACGTATGGTTGGCTGATTCGCCAACAGAGATTAGAATCAAGACATACATTACATAAGGGAGCCTCTAAGTTGTCACAGGACTGACTAGCAAGAACTAGCCACAAACCACACTATACTACCGTTTTTTTTTAAAGGAAGGGCACTTGGGTTGAAGTACTCCAGGGTACAGTCTACGTGAAAGTAAAAAAACAAACAAAAAAAAAAACATGCACCCTTCGATCTTAGGCCAGTTCGGCGGAATTTCAGATAGTGTACATTCAACACACAGGATGTCTCATAATGAGGGGACACATTTTGATGGGAAAGTAACAAGCACATTTAAAGATGGGCGAGTACCCTCGAGCTTGGAAATTACAAAATGTATCCCATCATTATGAAACGCCCTGTATGTATGTATGTATGTATGTATGTATGTATGTATGTATGTATGTGTATGTATGTATGTACGTATATGTATGTACGTATGTGTATGTATGTATGTGTATGTATGTACGTATATGTATGTACGTATTGTGTGTGTGTGTATGTATGTGTGTGTGTGTGTGTGTATGTATGTATATAAACGCCCTTAATTTTGTTACGGTGTTTCGAACTCAATTACAAAATACGCCTAAATACTTTTTTTTAAAAGTAAGTAAATATAATAAAGTTGTTTTTAAAAAAATAAAAAAAAATAATAAATACAATTTTGATTTAGGAAAAGTAATGAACACCACCTAAATATATGCTTTACAAAACTAAATTTTGAAGACAGATAGGAACAATATGGTTTAAATTCGCATTTAACTATCACGATAGTATTGATAGTACCATTGTTTTCTGGCTTCTTCAGCACTAATTACAATTTAGTGAACGGACACACAAAGTTATTGGGATCTCAACATACAAAGTCTTATTGTTATTTGAAAATTTCAAATAATGGTTATGTCACAAAACAAATAAAATAAGACAATAAATTCAGTTTTTTTTTTTTTGAAAAAGAAAACAACCTGGTTGATTTTTAATTTCTAATATTCAAAGACATGAAAAATTAGTAAAATAAAGCGAGGAGTATAGGACGATCCGAAACTGCTCTCAGTGCGATCAAGGTCTAGACAAAAATCAAAACAAGATGTGTGTGTGTGTGTATATATATATATATAATATGATATGATATATATATATTATATATGTGTGTGTGTGTTGTTGGGGGAGGGGCATAGTAGAAATTAATAATGTATTTTATTTGGTCGAGTCAGTCTCTTGCTACTCCTTATGTCGCCCGTGTGTATGCACAGGATCTTCAAATAAGCTAAGACATAATTTGTTTGAGGATCCCGTTACACACACGGTCGGAATCGAGAGTAGCAAGAGACCTACACGACCAAAATAAATTATATACACACACGCACACACATAAACAGTACCCTGAACAAAAGGTCGCATGTTATTTCCTCTCAGAGAACGAAAACACCCAAATATCTCCACCTGACAACCGAGATTGTCAATCGACATACACATGCAGTGAATGTGCTTTTTTGTTTTTTAATTACTGAAACAAAATGCCCAGGTGTGTAGGACCAACCAATTAACCTGGCTCATTCCGATCCATATGACAACATAACTTGTTGCAAAAGGTCAACGAAGAAATCTGCTAACGTAATCTCTGAATTTAAGAAAACGTTTAGTTACAGATAACAACGTGATGTGTATGTGTGTATATATATATATATATATATAGAAAGAAATTGTATATAGCGCTCAGGTGCACTATAACTATAAATTAAAGAAAGAAAGAAAAAGAGCCACCAGGCGTACGGTTAGCAAATTTCAGGAAGCATGTAGATACACACACACACACATATGTAGGAGTGTGGGTGTTTTGTTTCAAGGTTGACACTACGGATAAACTAAACAAGAGCTAATTCTTTAAGGCGTCATTTCCTGGCAGTCTTTGGATTGTGTTGAATGAAATTCGTCAGACATACGTGGACTTGGATTTCCATCTCTCTCACCCACCCCCACACACCTATATGTATATAGATATCTGTGAGTAAGTGAGTGCGTCCGCCCGCGTGTATCTACTCATCGTAAACTATAGGAAATCAAATCATTATAATATTGATTTTCTTTTTTAAGTAAGCCAATCTACAATGGGTAGTTGGAAACTCCCCTAGCTCAATAATACACCAGTTACATAAATTTTCAGGATAAGATTGTGTAGAATAATTAATAAAATAAACAAATAAATAATGTGGAAACTAGTACAATATATTAATCCAAATTTACAGTTTTAAAAAAATATCCAAGAACTCTCAAAAATTTTCTTCAATTGCCGAATACCAATTTAAAGTCAAATAAGTTGAAATGATACACACACACACACATCTAAGTGTGTGTGTGTGTGGTAATTATTTGATCAACCAAATTAGAGACGACTATAATCCGAAGTGTGCAGTATGAGAAATTCCTTTCACGTGTCAAATCACTTCAGAGGAAGTGGTCGTGTTTGGCAATCTGTCTTTTAGATGACAAGAAAGGTGTGAGAAGGAAGGAAAGAATACCAATAAAATAGATGAATATTTTAGAAAAATTCTGACAAATAACATATTCTAAGAGAATACATCGCAGAAATTGCCGAGTTAACATATTTTAAGATTACGGACGGTTATATTTAGAACAGAGGCGAACAGATTTAACAATAGCTTCAGTTTAATTTTTTCGAAGAATATTAATATAAGAATAAATAAAATCCTGCCAGATGTTAGAGTCCATTCAATTTAATTTGGAATAATGGGTAAATACACATGGTTTGCTTAGATAAACAGAAACGTGTCCTAACATCTGGTGCAACTGAAAGGTAAGTTTGTGTTGCTTTCGATTTTGTTAACAGGCGAGTGCTTTCCCCCACCATCACACATCCTACCCACAGGAGAGAACAGAACAAATCAACTGTATGGGAGACATTGATGCAATGTTCACAAGAAATTATAGATATAGATGGATTAAAATAACATACATAAAGGATTAAATTAATTATAAAAACCTCAAACGATAATATAGTGAGAAAAATATTGAAAAGAAAAAAAAAAATCTTTGTTTAACCCATTAACTATCAATGAATGGCCGGATTATGTGGGTGGTGTGCTTAAGTAGAAAAAAAAATGAAATTGAAAAACAAAAGAGGGGAAAATAATCGGTTGATGTGGTTTATATTAGAAATCTGTTGCTTTGGTTGTAATTAAATCTAGCTTCAGGGGAGTTCAGATACATCTTGTAGGTCTATAACCACGGGATCTTTAATTTCTTTCTTTCTTTCTTTTATCTGTACGCCTACGATCTTTATATGTAATTTGTTAAAAAGTGTTTGTCATTTTAGAACTGGGATAAAGAAAATAAAATAAAATCAGAGTAGCAAATAGAATTTACTTGTTTCACATCTAACAAGAAGAAATCTACAGTTAAAAAATAACAAAACGATTTAAAAACAATGAGGAAATATTTTAAAACATCTTACAGTATTTCCATCCTTTATACGGAGATCTTTCAAGACTCTTCTGGTTCGCGGACTAGCCATTGTGGCAGGTGAATTTAAACTAATCACAGCTAGAATAAAATGTTATAAACTAAAACAGCTTTCCTAAGCAGTGGCACAAACTGAATAAAACAGCAAAAACAGACATTTAAACAGCAAGGAAATCGCGAAGCCGCCTGCCACACTCACTGCTACATTTGCTGAGCTGTCAACGTCGAAATCACAATGTACACTTAGCAAAGCTAGTTACAAAATATTCGCTTTACACATTTCATAATTTTAATCAGATTGAAAAATGTATATACATATTTATATTTTATAAAACGTTTAAATCAATAATTATTTAAATGACAAAGAAAATCATTTGCAGCAGACTTTTCAAAGTTATAAATATATATATATGTATTATGTTAATTGTTACATGTGCGTGTGTTTATCTGTTGCTTAAAGTTTTCCAATCACTGGTTATTATTTTTTACGTTGAATTTTTTAAGCAACAGAACAGATTTGACTTCAAAACGATTTAAATTAAATTAATTAAAACCATTTTCATTCGGAGACGTTTGTTTATTTGAAATGTTTATTTTAATAATTTCCGTTTAGTCCTTGTTAATAAAATTACCTAAGGCTGCAAATGACACAATTTTAAGAATTAAGAAAGTTTTACATTTTCTGCAACTGAATATATGAGAATGCGATATATATATTTCCTCATCTAATATGTTGTCTGAAGAAAAAAAGCGAGACACCAAGATTGAATGAATTAAATGGTAGAACCTGTATATACATATGTGTGCGTGTTTGAAGCTTTTACGAAACTAAGGCTATGCCAATTAACGAACACCACTTTTGTCTTGAGCGGTTGTTTGTTGTTCATACGTGCTACAGCTACATGGAGTTATTATCATCCCCATATGTATAATCATTTCACTTCCATACCGGCGGGTATTTAGGTTTTACCATGCAGAAATCGAAGAAAGAATCCAAGAGCGAGCCACAACGGCAATTTAAACTATGTACGTATTCAGCTAGATATACCAGTAACAAACACCATAGTAAGATGTAATGATGAAAATAAAACTACGGACATACATATATAATATATACATCTTAAATAAACGCGGTATTTAGTTTATGGTGTGTAAATTAATTGACGTAACAACCCACCCACACATTTTGGTAGAATATTACTGAAACTTATTTTATCGAGTATCATTTTCATCATTATATTATATTATGTTATAAACTAAACATTGTAATGAAAAAAACTCTCAAAGGTTGCTTGATGTAAGGGTTACCTAATCAAAAGTTTTCAATAAGGTGATAACCCACACTATTTGTAATTATTTGATTAAATGCACATAAAAACAAACATTGGTAATTATATTCCAAATATCTACACACAAGCATAGACGAAGTATAAGACGAACAAACAACTAAATACATCTATAGGTAAAGCATTTTAATCAAAATGCTTAGGATTCAACATAAGTTCTCTCTGCAATGTTTTCGTCTTATGTGCTTTCTCAGTTTTGAATCTTAACTGTTTACAGCTCTCCTTCTAGTCAAACCATATACTTTTTCATGAGTTTGTCTTATTGTCTATAGATCACATTATTTGCAATCTTCCTGTTTACCATTTGACATTAAACTTGCATCTAGTTTTGCAGTTACAATAAAGAACAGACTAATAACTTTTACATTCATCCTTACGCCGTTTTTCATAAATATAATGAATATAAATATATATATCTATATCTTTAGAAAATTTCATTTAAAAATATGCATTTTAAAGAAAGTTATAAAGAAACAAAGTCGAGGGGCACACTTCTGTAGTTGTACGTGTATACTTAAGTTGATAGAGAGAAATTCATTTTAAAATTATGTAGACATTTCAAAATATCTTTAAGGAATGCACATATTCTATCAATCTAAAGATAAACTCTAAACGGAAACAGATGTTTCCGTTGTGCCCTCCATAGTTCATCAACCGAATCACTTTGAGGGTGGATTTTTCATCTCTTGTGGTTTATCAGTAATATTCTGGTGTCGAAGTAATCGGTCCTTTCAGAAAAATAACGGCATTACTGATAGGATAGTTAAACGAATCCAAACTTTGACAACATTATGCTTGTGTTTACATTTGTCGTCTAGTGTAATTTGATTATTCAGCACGGCGCCGGTTAATAGACTTGCACTACACTACTCAGAGACAGCTATGCTCTATTGTATACTCTCTCATTGTCTCTAACGCGAGCTGATAAGTATTTGAATAATTTATCAATAACTAATTAATGTTATTGATGGAGCGACCACTCCTTACACGGAAATGATGATGGTGTTCCTTTACTTTTTATATTGGTGGATGATAATCGGTAGAGCACAGCATTAATTAAATACCTTGCTCTCGGTTAAGTTCTGAGATCGAATCCCACTGAGGTCGATTTTGCCTTTTATCCTTCTGGAAGTCATAAATAAGCACTAATCAAGCACCGAGTTAGATACAATCCACTATGCTTTACTTTGGGCTCTCAAAACCTAGTAAAATAAACATCAGAGATGTTTTGTATTACGCAGAAACTGCTGTAGCTACTTAAAGATATTGCAAACTCTTCTGATGGTGACCAAAGCTATTGCAATGTTGGAAACGCCTTTGTATCTTTAATAGGTATCTCAGACTCACAAGCATCCCTCCCCACTCTTTGCTTGTTAACTTTGCCTGAGTTGGGCAGCAAGGACTGAATTAGTCTTCACCTGCAGAAAGATTCCATCTGTAGTCTCGTGTCAACCACAACCCCCTTGATCTGGTTTCAGCTGCCATGGCTAGGGGTGCCATCATAACATACATCATCTTAGGTATGTTTGTACTTGGTGGAGTCCATCTCTCTCTTTAGGTCTAACTGCAGCTGATTTCTTCCAGACAGAGAGAGTGTGGGGAGGGGAAGAATTTACCCAAGTAGAGGACTGGTACTCGAAAGGATGGAAAGCAAAGTTGACCTTGGTGGTATTTGAACACAGCTGGAATGAATACTGTGAGGCAATGTACCTGGCACAGAGGATTTGGTTAATTCACTACCTTATATAATCCACCATAATATCTCTTGGTATTTGTGGTCTTCTGTTTGTGTTAGAAATTTATATTCTTGTTACAAAACTGTTTTTATTGATGTTTTCTTAAAATATACAACTAAAACCAATTGCCTGTGTGGTACCACTTAAAAAGCACTTGTGACGGTGCCACGTAAAAGCACTAGTGCTGGTGGCACGTTAAAAGCACCTAGCACATACTGTAATGTGGTTGGCATTAGGAAGGGCATCCAGCCGTACAAACCACATCAAATCAGACTGGAATATGGTGCAGCCCTGACTTGCCAGATCTAGTCACACCGTCTAACATGGAAAACATGGAAAATGGACATTAAAGGATGATGATGATGATGATGATGATGATGAAAACAAAAAATAATTATAATCATCATCATCATTTAATGTCTATTTTCTATGCTGGCATGGACTGGATGATTTGACAGGAGCTGACAAGCTGGAGAGCTGCACCTAGCTCCACTTGTCTGTTTTGGCATGGTTTCTATGGCCAGATGTCCTTCCTAATGCCAACCAATTTACAGAGTGTACTGGATGCCTTTTACATGGCACTGGCACAGGTGCTTTTTTTTGTGGAGCCAACACCAGCCTAGTCGCCAAGTAACTTGTAAGACAAAGACCTCTTAGTTGAGAGAGGGAGAACATTCTTAAAATTCAGATGAAGGGGCTGTGCATCTCTAGACCATTTACACAGCCCCTTCTTGCTGACCAGGTGCACAGCCCCTTCCCCCAGACCAGATGCACAGCTCCTTCCTCCAAACCAGATGCACAGCTCCTTCCTCCAGGCCAGATGCACAGCTTTCTCCAGACCATGTGCATAACCCCTTCCTCCAGACCAGGTGCACAACTGTCAGATCTGTCTAAGCATAAGTCGCCCTTATCAATGGGAGAAATCAAGTTGCAATTGGAAGATTTATACTGTGATGAAGAAGTTTTTTCTGACTCAAATGAGGTAGGTGATGATGATGATGTAGATAGCACAGAAGAAAGTTATGCTTCAACTAGCTCTGATTTTTCTCCATATGTACATTCTTTTGACAACAACATTGCAGGAATCTCAAATGATTTTATTGCCCTTTTGTCTTTAGTTTTATAATCTAAGAGAGTTGAAATATCATTTTCATAGTTTTTGTACTTATTTAAAGTGAAAATTAGTATAAAAATGACCCTTAAGAAAAAAAGATTTTTTTTGTTTTTTTTTGCCTATTTTGCATACATATTCATATAACATTTTCCTGTTGTTTAAGGGTTAAACACAATTGTGATTGTTTTAAAAAAGTAATTCCAGATGTAGATAAAGAAATATTAATAGATGTTTCTAAAATTCACAATTAGATTAAAAAAAAAAGTAGACATTAGGCACGGCGTGGCCGTGTGGTAAGAAGCTTGCTTCCCAACCACATGGTTCCGGGTTTAATCCCACTGCGTGGCATCTTGGGCAAGTGTCTTCTACTATAGCCTCGGGCCGACCAAAGCCTTGTGAGTGGATTTG
>JAOPUL010006364.1:14381363-14383032 GCA_027564515.1 Octopus rubescens | reverse complement strand
GTTTCAACACACGGTTTCACATCAAGTATCTTGCAACACAAATTGATAAACGTATATATATATATATATATATATATGTGTGTATGGAGAAGGGACATTAATATGTTAATTGATGTATCAATGTTGAGTGACTGTAATGATGTGTAGGAGAAACTTGAGAAGTTAACGAACTAGGACTTATGCTGATGTTAAAATGATGAACAGAAAACATTATGGCAAGTGAAGAAATGTCTGTTCGTCAGCCTACTTTTGTAATTATTAGTACAGCAGGAATGGTATATGCTCAGTTCTATATTAGCAGATACTAAGAGATGACTGTTTGAAAATAAATATCAGAACCATTTCAGCTGAGACAGTACTTTTAACGGGGACTTTCCCAGGGGTTTCCCAATAATGGCTACTTGACTTTCTAGAGACAACAACCAAAGGTCTCCCTCAAATCACACCCTACAATCTTACAAAAGGACAACAACAACAACAACAAAAAAAAAATCCCTATGTGGTGTTTATCTTTTATCTTAAACTTGTTTCAGTCATTGGACTGTGGCTGGTCATGCTGGGGCACCACCTTCAGGCGTTTTAGGCAAACAAATTGCCCCCCCCCCCATCCACCAAGACTTTTTAAGTCTGGTACTTATTCTGTTGGTCTCTTTTGCCAAACCTGATACAGGGATGTAAGCAAACCAACACCAGTTTTGAAGTGGTGTGTATGTGTGACACGCACACGCACACACACACACACATATGATAGTCTTCCATACAGTTTCTTTCGTCCAAATTCACTCATAAGGCATTGGTTAGTCTAGCGCTATAGTAGAAGACACTTGGTCTAAAGTACTGCACAGTGAGACTGAACCCGAAACCATATGGTTGCAAAGCAAACTTCTTAACCACAAAGCCATTACAACTATAAAGGATATTAACTCTGTTTAAAACAGAGATGAGTGCATGCACTGCACTTAGTTGCAAAAAGAGATGCACATTTACTGATGCAGCAGTGAAAAAAAGAAAACCACTCAAATTTTCTAAATACCCTGGCATTTTCTGACTCATTTCAAAAAGCTCGTGGAACACCTGTGGATTCCTGGGGAAAAGGTCAACCATAAATAATTCTAAAAATATAGTTTAGAGTATTTACTGAAATCTAAAGCATTTCTAAATTTTTACTATATATAAGTAAGACTTCCAAGAAAAATACTGTATTATCTGTGATGTAAAGTAAAGTGTTAGATCAATCTCCTCAATAAAATGATTAAATATAAATATAATCATCGTCGTCATCATCATCATCATTTAACATCTGCTTTCCATGCTGGCATGGGTTGGACAGTTTGACTAAAGCTGGTAAGCCAGAGGACTGTACCAATCTCCACTGTCTGCTTTGGCATGGTTTTTACAGCTGGATGCCTTTCTTAATGCCAACCACTTTACAGTAGTAATGGTTTCTAAGTTAGGTACGAAGCAAGCTGTTTTGAGGGACAGGAACTAGTTGATATCACCAAGCCAAAATAAGAGATGTGACCCAAGTATTTGCAGCAGAGTGGACTCTGTAAAAGTCACCCCAAGGCTAGATGGTGATGTTAAACAGTTATGGTATTAAGTCAAGAATATGACATTTTTGGTACAAAAGTTGGTAAAGAACTGACTGAATCTCTCTGTCCCTCCCGAG
>JAOPUL010006364.1:14371363-14376363 GCA_027564515.1 Octopus rubescens | reverse complement strand
TTCTTTCTATACTGGGCAGGAAGGCCCAACATTTTGGGGGAGAGGATTTTTATCGACTCCAGTTCGTAACTGGTACTCACTTTATCGACCCCAAAATTTTGGGGGAATCTATTTTTATCGACTCCAGTTCGTAACTGGTACTCACTTTATCGACCCCGGAAAGATGAAAGGCAAAATCGACCCCGGCGGCATTTGAACTCAGTATAGAAAGGATTATTATTTTATTATTCGCTTTTCTTATTACTTACATCATTTGTAAGTGGAACTTACAAAGGTTTGAACACAAAGTATTTACTCGAGCTGAGATATCATTTCCACCCATACACCAACTTATCCAACACATAATGTGTACACTCGGTGTGCGCATGCGAGTAGAAACAAGCAAGAGGGATCAACTATACTCATAATAAAATCCTATAGGGAAGTTGAATGGAGTAGGCAGTTCACGCAGGAATCTACACTCATATGTGTATATAAGTTGACTTATATGCATGTGCCAACCAAGAATCTAAAACAAAACCGATTCTACATGGATCTACGACGGTTATACATAGTCTTTGTCTTAATATTGGTTTCAGATTTTGGCACAAGGCCAGCAAGTTCAGAGGAGAGAATAAGTCTATTACATCGACCCCATTGTTCAATTGATACTTATTTTAATGATCCGAAAAGATGAAAGGCAAAGTCGACCTCGGCAGAATTTGAACTCGGAACGTAAAGACGGACAAAATGCCGCTAAGTCCGGTGTGCTAACGATTCTGTCAGCTCGCCGCCTTAGTCGGTTTCTTAATATTATAAAGAATTAAATGTATAAATGCATGAATAGGAGAGTTCGTGAATATGAGCGAGTATGTGCAAAAATACTGGCAATAATTACTTACGTGCCAGTGTTTTTTGGCGCATCTTCCATCATTATGGGCCGTGCAACCGTAAGACGACCAGTTTTGCTATCAATTTTGAATGCATTGTCTTTAGTATTTCCGCCACTAATGCTGTAAGTCATCACAGAGTTGGAATCCTCGTCTGTTGCCTGAAAATAAAATTTCAGAAAATGAAGTGGTGTAAAATATTTCTGTTTTATTCGGTCGTTAAGAATGAAATGTCTGATTTCGAATTGAAAGTTTATTTTATTTTATTTCAAAAAAGAAACAGTGCGCCTAAACTATCAACACAATTTTGCCATCATAACGGTAACTTATTTATGCCGGTAGCGAAGAAGCCTGGTGGGGGCGATGAAATCGTGAAAGGCTGTTTTAACGGCTTCTTGAGAATTGAATGTTTTATCCTTGCAAGAAATAGTCCAATACCTGGAAGGCGTGATAGTCCGTTGGTACAAGGTCTGAGAAATATGGTGGGTGACAGACAATTTTCGTGTCCAGCTTCTGGAGTTTGAGTAGCGTTGTTTGTACGACATATGGTCGAGCGTTGTCCTGCAAGAGGATTGTCCTGTCTCTATTGATAATCTCGGCTGTTTAATGGCAAGTTCCCTCATCATTTCAGTATATATCTGCTGTAATCGATTGACCAGGTCTCATAAAACTGTAGTGGATGATGCGAGCGCTTTACCACCGAACAGACACCATTAGCTTTTGGAGTGAATATTCTGTTTCGGATTGTGTTTAGGCACTTCATCTTTATCTAACCATCGTGCTGAACGCTTGTGATTGTTGAAAAGAATCCATTTTTCGTCACACGTAACAGTACGATACAAAAATGGTTCGACTTTATGCCATGACAGCATAGAACAGCAAGTTTCGAGACGATTTTTCATCTGACGCTCATTCGATTCATGCGGGTCCCATTTATCCAGCTTCTTTTATCTTGCCGATTTGTTTCAGATGGTCCAATATTGTTGGAATAGTAATATCAAACCTTGCTGCTAATTCACGCGTAGCTTGAGGTGTACCCGCATCCACCACATTTTTCAGCTCATCAATATCCACCTTGGTTATAGGTGTCCCATGTGGCTTACTTTCAGGATTAAAGTCGCCAGAATGAAACTTCTCAAATCATCGACGTGCTGTGCGTTCATTAGCCACATCCTCGCCAAACACCTCGTTGATGTTTCGAGCTGTCTACGATGCATTGATTCCACGACGGAACTCATATTCAATAACAACACGAAATTTTGACATATCCATGGGTTCACAAAAATTGATCTGAAACAGACAATTCAAAAGACAATCATAAACCAAAAATTGCGTTTGAAAAGGTGATGGTGTATCTGCACAATAAAACAAAACCAAGAACTGTGGAGGTGAAATGTTTGAGCTAGCGACTCTCAAATTTAGTGCTTAAAACAATTGGACATTTCATACTTAATAACCTAATATTGTATCTGTTTTATCATATTTTAGTTTGTTTTATCATAAAGGATGTCATCATATGTTATGTTGTATGCTTGGGTAACAGACTTCGATTTCACAAATCTAGGCCGTTTGAATACTTATCATTTTCTACCCAGCTCGGCGCTCCCTCTCTCTCTCTCTCTTTCTCTCTCTCTCTCTCTCTCTTTCTATCTATCTATCTATCTATCTATCTCGACAACAATCTCGGTCGGAGTGCTCACATCAACATTAAAGCGGATATGGCTCGCAAGATGAGTTCCTAGATCCTCATAACTTTCCGGTCCAGAGAACAAGATGTCATCATTCCCCTTTTCTCCGCCTTCGTACGGCTACACCTAGAATACTGCTTCTCCCTGTGGTCTCCCTACATCAAACAAAATATTTCGAGAATTGAGTCAGCCCAGAGAGCAATAACTCAAAAAATAAAAGGCATGACTGATCTTGACTATTGGGACTGCCTTAAAACATTGAATCTTTATTCTTCCCAGCGCCGCCGTGAGTGCTATATCATTTGCACAATGTGTAGAATATATACCACCAGCATTACCCAAACGACCCAACATCATATTCAGAATTCATCCAAGGTTGGGGCCACGTGCCATACGTCCCCTACACATTTCAGGCTCAATACACATAAACTCATTGCAACAAAATGTCTTTTCTTTAACAGACTAAGCTTTATTTAACATTATCCCAAAACAAATCAAAGAAGAAAAAGATCCCATCACCTTCAAACGAAACCTGGACAAATTTCTTCAAGAGATACCAGATAAGCCACCTATGCCTGGATACATCTCAGTCAATAACAACTCCCTTCTTGAATGGGCCATGATACCACAAACTTGACTTAAATATGACTTAACAGATCCTATCAGGAAGTGCTATTAAGTTAGACATGGCCTGGGCCAATCTTTTGCCAAAACATATCTATTTTATGAGCAAGACATTGTCCCTAGCCCACTATGAGGAGTGGCTACAGCTACTCCTACCAGGAGTTTGACTCAGACATAAAGAAATGTAACTAAAAACTGAAAATCATTTATTTCCATAATTTTATTTGCTATAACTTGGGGTAGTAATGATTTCAAAAATAGGTATATGACTTCAGATTTAGGGGATGAGTTTAATCAATTAGATCCACCCCAATATGGGTGACAAAATAAAAAAGAGAGTTGAGTGAATGAGAGGGACTTCAGTGGAGGTGACATGGGATCAGCTCACATGAGTCTGGAACCCAGAACCATAAAATGTAAAAAGATTAATGGAATAAATTATAACTTTTAAAGCTGTTATTGATTGAACTTAACTGTTTTTGCAGATAAACCAAATATAGTAACACAGAAAAATATTTATAGGTACAGGTGGGGCTGTGTGGTAAGAAGTTTGCTTCCCAACCACATGGTTCCAGGCTCAGTCCCACTGCATAGCACCTTGGGCAGGTGTTTTCTACTATAGCCTCAGCCGACCAAGGCCTTGTGAGTGGATTTGGTTGACGGAAATTGAAAGAAGCCCATCGTATGTGTGTGTGTGTGTATGTAACTTAGCAAAAGAGGCCGATAGAATAAGTACCAGGTTTCAAAGAAATTATGTACTGGCGTCAATTCATTCGATTAAAACATCTTCAGTATGGCCAGTCTAATGACTGAAACAAGTAAATAAAAAATATGTATATATAGGCGCAGGCATGGCTGTGTAGTAAGAAGCTTGCTTCCCAACAACATGGTTTCGGGTTCAGGCTCACTGCATGGCACCTTGAACAAGTGTCTTCTACTATAGCCTTGGGCTGACCAAAACCTTGTAAGTGGATTTGGTAGACGGAAACCGAAAGAAGCCCATCATATATATATGTATATATATATATATATATGTGTGTTTGTGTGTGTGTGTGTGTAAATACGTGTGCGTTTTTATACAATTACTCGTGTATCAATGTGATTTCGAGTGTGTGGTTGTGCGACTCAATGTGTGTATCTATTTCTATTTCATTTTCCCCTCGTCTGTATTATTTCTGGCAAACGATAAAAATTCTAACATTATACGTATCACAGTTCGGAATCTCAAGTGTTCACCGAACGAAATATACGAGAATAATTTTCGACAAACGTAATTACAGAAGTTTGTCAAATATTAATCTTATTTTAGCACAGCCAGTTTCAATGCATTCCAATTTAGTAAGAGACAAAAATCTGATAAATGCTTAATTTTCATTTCTTTCGGATTTTCAGTGCTTTGCATTGTATGATTATATTCATCATTGATTTTGTTGTTATTCTTGTTCTTCCTGATGTTTATTGTCAACTGTTGTTGAAGTTCGTATAGGTTGTTCTAATACGGTCTTATTATTTTTTATGTTTCTTCCGCATTCTCGCAGACAACAAGCTTCCTATAGTCATCGAAATTACATTACACAGCATTGAGAAATTAATATTTTAAAGACGTGACGACATTCACTGTCATTTACACCTCTCTCTCTCTCCCTCTCTCTATCTCCTTCATCACATACAATCTCTTTCTCTCTCTCTCTCTCTCTCTCTCTTTCATATATCAATGAACACATATATAAGTATAAATGATTGTATGTGTACATACATACATACATACATACATACATACATACATACATACATACATACATACATACATACATACATA
>JAOPUL010006364.1:13537792-13549786 GCA_027564515.1 Octopus rubescens | reverse complement strand
CTGGGGTCGATAAAATCGACTACTCCCCTCCCCCAAAATTTCGGGCCTTCGTGCCCAGTATAGAAAGGATTATTATTTTTCCAATTTGTATGGATATCCTTGTTTTTATAGTCTTACTATAGGCACGTGGCCTAGTGGTTAGGAGTGTTTCACTCACGATCATGACGGCATTGGTTCAATTCCTGGTCAGGACGACGCATTGTTCTTTGTCCTTCAGCAAGGCTTTTCATTGCACGTTACTCTAGTCTACTCAGCAGTAAATGAGTACCAGTTGTGCCGCTGATACAAAGAGTAGGAGAGTCGAGAGTCTGTAAACGTCTGCTCGCGACTATACAGGAATATAAAACAGTTAGCGAAAGCATGGTACATGTCACGAAAACCGAACACATGTCTTTCAACCAATCAAGTGATGCTGAACCGTTTGCTTTAAGCGGTTCCAAATTCAATGTTGTTGAAGACTTCAAGCATTTAGATGGTTGGGTGAGCAGTTCTGAAGCAGATGCATGTCGGAGATGGCCCGGATCCTCCCCTTCTCCATATTGGCCCCTATGTCATGGAGTTTGTCGGCTCCTTCATCTACCTGGGCTCCATAGTCACCAACAATGGAAAACGAAGCTCCGCTTTTACAACGCATATCAAAATCAGGAAGGCACAAGCATGGACAACCTGTCACAAACTAAAGAAGGTCTGGAACTCCAAATTTAGTCTTGTGGAAACCACTTCATGGTGATGTAAGGAGAGGAAAACATCGTCATACTTACACTGACAACTTGATTGCAGACACTGGCCTGGAATGTATCCAGGACCTAGAGGCAGTGATGTTAGCGAATAAAAATCAAGCTGTTCATTAAAAATGTCGAATCAATGCTATTATATGGCAGTGAAACATGGACACTGACAAAAAGATTATCAAACGGGCTAGATGGATGCTACACAAGGATGCTACGAATGGCCCTAAATGTAAAATGGCAGCAACATATGACAAACGAATGCCTTTATGGAGACCTGCAGAATGTTAGTCGCAGCCGTCTTTGCCTGATTTTCTCGCTATCTGGTCACTGCATGCACCACCCTGAACTGGAAGCATCCAAATTAGTCTTGTGGAAACCACTTCATGGTGATGTAAGAAGAGGAAAAGGTTGTCACACTTACATTGACAACTTGATTGCAGACATTGGCCTGAAATGTATCCAGGACTGAGAGGCAGTGATGTTAGACCAAGAAGTGTGGCGGGTGAACTTTGTTGCTGCGGCCTGGGATGGAACCCAGTCATAATAATAATAGAGATGTATGCATCATTATGGGGGTTTTTTGATGTTGTTGTTGTGGGAGTGCAATCCCTTCCCATTATTGTATCAGTTTGCTTTGGTAAGGGTTTGGCTTGAGTCATTTGTTGTATTAGTGTTTGTGTTGTGTTATATGTGTTATATGAGTTGTGTTCTTCTGTTGGGTATCTAACCTGTAAAGTACCTGTTGTGGTGGTTATTTCATTGGATATTTACTGTATGTGTCTTGTGTTTGTGAATTGTTTTATTTGAGTTGTACTATTAAATTGATAGAGTCTTGTGGGGGATATTTTATTAGTGTTTGCATCGTGTATTGTGTGTAATGCAAATTGTGTTCTGTTGGGTATCCGCCCTGTAGGGTACATGTTGTGGTGATTGTTTATTTTATTGGTTATTTACTGTATAGAGTGTGTCTTGTGTTTGTGGATTGTTTTGTTTGGGTTGTACTATTAAATTGATAGCATTATTATTCTAGACATTGCATAGTATCCAATATTGTGATGTTGTAGATTGAAGATATTGTGTGTACAGGGGATTTGTATATGGGGGGTCAAGTCACAACAAGGACCTTAAACAGATAGTACTTTACGCAGTGTGCGTGCAGTTCGAAGTAAAGCCGATTTTTGTAATACACCAAGATTGTAGGGTATTTTTAAAGTGTCCAGATGTTTCTTCAGGTTCAGTGGTATTGAACCCAAAATGCTCCGATGACAACAGAAACAATCTTTATGTTTGACTCTCACAGCTGCCACATCTTGGCTATCTCAATTTTCAGATCTCCATATTTGTCAACTTTTATTACTATTATTGTTGTTTCACAGTATGAATGTTGCATCCAATTATGCTATGCTTGTTATGGAACTACACTTCATGATCCAAGATGAGATTCTTTTTTATTATTTGAGAAAATTCTCTTGAATCATGGGTTAATCTAATGAATTGATAGCGCCTTGCACAATATGTCGTCTCTTCATAGCAGAGCTATTTGGAGATGGGGGGCATGGGCAGTGTGTAATTTTGTGAGCCCTACATTATTATTATTATTATTAGAAGGCGGCGGCGAGCTGGTAGAATCGTTAGCATGCCGGGAGAAATGCTTAGCGGCAATTTTTCCAACTTTACGTTCTGAGTTCAAATGCCGCCAAGGTCGACTTTGCCTTTCATCCTTCCGGGGTCGATAAAGTGAGTACCAGTTACGAACTGGGGTCGATAAAATCGACTACTCCCCTCCCCCCAAAATGTCAGGCCTTCGTGATTATATTATATTAGAAAGGATTATATTATATACTGCATAGCTCGCTTTTATATGGATTTCATGTAAAATAGATGGACTCCGGAAACATCTTTATGTCCAAAACACCGCCTCTGGAAATTCCTCAACCTGTAACCCATCACTTAAACTCATTCAGCCTCTCCTTGGCTATCACCACCTATCTGTGACTACTTTAAATCCCACCGGAAACGATGATATAAGTACCTATAATATACTTGGAATCGGTTCAAAAGACTATACCTAGTCCCTTTAAATATGTGTTCTGGTACCAATGTTAGAGATTTATATACGCTTTTATACTTTTACCGGTTTCAATCAACATTGGACTGCGGCCATGCTGGAACACCGCACCGCCTTCGATTTAGTCGATCATATCAATCCTAGTACTTATTTCAGTTTCGTTTCTATTATTTTATTGAGCTTTAAGGCGGCGAGCTGGCAGAATCGATACAGAACTGAGCAAAATGTTTAGTGGCATTTCATCCATCTTTACGATCTGAGTTCAAATGCCGCCGGGGTTGACTTTGCCTCTCATCCTTTCGGGGTCGATAAAATAAGTACAACTTGAGCACTGGGGTCGATGCAATCGACTTAGCCCCGTCCCTCCAAAATTGGTGGTCTTGTGCCAAAAATCTGAAACCATTATTTTACTGATTTCTAATATTTAAACTGCTAGGTTACGGAACATAAAAACGACATCGTTTTTTAAGAGCGGCACACACACACAAATATATATATATATATATATATATATATACATACAAAGGCACGCAGGTATACACATATATTCATACACACGATTAGCTTCTGCACAGATTTCGTCAACCGAATTTCACCACTCACAGATATTGGTTAACCTAAGATTATAGTCAGAGGTACTTGCTCAAGTACGGTGCAGTGGGATCCATCCCAGAATCTCGTATTTATTAATCACACAGCCAAGCCAACCTTATATATAAGTAATACGTTTTAATCCAGTCATTATATCTGTAAAGCCCTATTACACCAGTATTTTATTGTTCAATATTTTATCCTTCAAAATCGGTACATTGAGACAGTTGACAATGTCGTTATCAGACTCTGGTTAAAGAAAAGAAATTCTATTTCTTTTACTCTCTTCAGAATTTATTTAACTTCTGGAGAAGAACTAATAGTCTTCGATCTAAAGACTCAATTCTTATAAAGGTTGATAAAAATAAAGCCTTCGAAGTATTATATATATTTTTGGCATTATATTTAAAATATTTTCTTCGATTTTTAGATCTTTTATCATTAAAATCTTCCATACTAATGTATGGGAGGCTTTAATGATAACACACTTATTTCTATTATCAACTATCTACGTATGCTACAGCTGTTAATGTTATCAGTGCATGGCTCTACCTCGATAATTACATAATTACACGACGAATTTCACTCATTGTCCTCACGCACTTGCATTATCAACAGTTGCTTATCTAAACGGAATGAAGTACTCCCGTCTGGATTCAAGGACAATTACTTTGATTACGAAATACAGTTGTCTACTTTTTGTACTTTAAGGAATGCGCATTATCTACTACTACTACTACTACTACTACTACTACTACTACTACTGACATCACCATCACCACTACTCCTGTGTTTTTCCACTTTCTCTATCAGCAATAACAGCATGGTCTTGGCCATACGCACTATGGGCGCCACCAATGTTACTACATTAACTATGGCCTTGGTACAGCAATAACATTAACAACTATTACAACAAATGTGTTGCAAAAAGAAGGCTCTTTTGCAAGAGCATAAAACATACTTGGAGCTGATCTTATGAGAAGACCAGAAAAAAGAGTTGAGAGAGGTTAAAAGATGCATCCAGGGAGTGAGCAGGAAAACCTTATTAATCGTACCATAGGAGCTTCTGCAACAAACCGAAACGGGAGCAGTGTTGTACTAATGTGTGGCGATGAAGGGCCAGCGAGTAGAAAACATCACACAGACCCACATAGAAAAGTGCCTGGCGAGAGCACATGGAGCAACATAGACTGTGTCACTGTTTGCCAAGTGATAAAGGATGGTGAAGGTGTGATTCCTTTCAGAAGTTTACATGCAAAGAGATTTCATTTTCCCGAATTAGAAACACCTTTTTAATTTCAACCTACATATGTTGGTGAGTGGTGAAGGTGGAGGTGGTGGATGTGCTGTCAAATCTAAACAACAGGCTCTGGTGGCACTGGAAGAAGGGGTTGCAATTCTGGACGTGAATATCCCTCTAGAAAAAAACTGGTCGGCGAAAGGGCTGGGTGTCCTAAATCAAATAGAACCATAAAAATCTTAACAATTCCTGACTAGACAGACCAACATGGGCCTTCTGCTTGTTATTTGGAAAGAAGAATGCTTAGGTATCACAGTTGCGGTACCAACAGCGATCTAAGGGTCTTTTGTCCACAACAGATGCTACAAGAATGACGTATGTATCGCTGCTGATGCCTTAACACAACTCCAACACAACAACTACATCAACAGTATTAATAGCAAATATAGAAGCAACGAAAAACCGTTGTTCTCCCACATCTTTGACGTTTTCCGATCTGGCACCTTCGACATCTCCCTCTCTGACACTTCCTCAAACAACGAAGACGAGTTCGCGAACATATGACATGTGGAGACGAAGCTGAAGAGTGCGAGAAGAAACATTCCGATTAACACGGTCGTTAAATTTCGAAATCGTGGAGAGCTGAACAGACATAGCCCAACCTATCAACTATACACCAACCATTACGACAATTAAACCTACAGGCACAACGACAAGAACAAAATAAAACAAGAAAAACCGCAATAACAGCAACTGAAACATCAATCAAAACAAACCAGAACAAGAAGAGAAAAAAATACCTCAACAAACAGCAAAAAACAAGAAACATCGAAATCACTAAATCAAAAATAACAGTTGCAACAACAACAGCTACAATAACATACAGTCATACCTTACTCCGAAAGGAGAACGAGGAGTTGGGGGAGTACGTAAAACATAGCAAATAAATTTTTAAAAAAGGGAGTTGAACAGAGTTTCTTTAAGAAAACCCGAAGACTAGATTATCCGATCATCCCAGATAAATATAAGGGACCTTGTACCTAATATGTTGGTAGTGAGAGATAGTTGTGTAAATGCGTTTGGCCGCCTGGGGTCGACTTGGAAGTAAGGTCGCTTGATTTACGTTCTCAGGTGACTAGATACAAATGTGGTAGCTTTCAAAGAGACCAGGATTTCCGAGATTCACGCACTTATGCTTCCTTTTGAAAAAACTACTAGGCGTACGCAGTTTTTGAACAAATCTGTCTGAGACACATGCAGAAACGAAACCGTTCCGAATGCATTCATTCAGTGTCCAACATTGCTGACCAGCAGAGGGATGTTCAACAGTTATTGTCTGGTATATGACGTATCCGGCTATCAGTAGACTTCATCAGAAAAATCACTCCACCACCTTCACTTAACGGGAATGCGCAAATGGTGTACCTTTGTCTGGTGATAATGGTGGAAGAGTTTTTATGCTGGACAAAATTGAAAAGATCGAGGGTAGACACTTTTCTGTTCGGTCAAGTCTCATTCAATCTCTTCACTTAAAACTCAGAAAGAAATACGAGGGCGGAGATGAAGGTGCTGCTCTCCAATAAACTTGATAAAAAGTGAGTGAGAGGGTGATCATGTGAAATCTTAGTTAAGAGTTAGTATGCTAAATGTTGATATTCTAAATATCTTTACTAAAAGTTTTGTGAACGCTTTAAAAGGGTGAAGATATTCGAAAGAAGGTGGCAGGTGACTTTTAAGTGCAATAAAATGGAAGGTGTTACAGTGGTGTAGACCTTACATAAACGGCACAAGATGTTAACTAGGCATAACGGGAAAAAAGCATTAAGCTTGAACAGCATCAAGGGCCCAGAAAATTATTTAAATACTAGATCAAAGGCTGTCGCAAGATATCCTCACTTTGACAAAACAGAGTCGACATTTTTGACGCTTAAATCACCATCGTACAAAACTGTAAAAATCAGAAACACCAAGCCCTTCAGCCGAAGGCTGTTACCTTGATGTCGTCCTACATTTTCATGTAACCACGCCTGCTACCGTCCTTTATAGACCACACATGTTCAAAGAGTGCCTGGCATGTCACTCTGGATCATATCTTAAATTTCTTTTAGCCTAACCTCATTAAGGTATCTCTTCTCCCTTCTTCGTACATTTTTTTGTGATTATATTGATAAAGAAGGCAGCAAGTTCACTGTAATTCCAACAAAATTCTCCCAAGAAATTGAAATGGAATTTCAACAGCGAGAATCTGAAATGAAAGCAAGGACAGCAGCAGTAACAAAGGACTACAAATGGTACATCTGTCCATCAGGGTTAATAGTTATAATGACATGTCACATATATCTGTGAATCCCACATATCAAAACAAATATCTGATTCTAGCCAAAATAAAATGTAAATAGGGCAGAAACAGGAGCAATATTTTATTTGGCTCATTGAGAGGATCATTTCAAATTCAAGTCCTTTTCCAACTATAATGATTCTTCATAAGAATATTTCTAGATTTCTGAAAAGATTTAAGGCTGTCTAGCAAACATCGGGGTACAAAATCCCACTAGTCTGAAGGTACCAACCTTTACTACTGTTAACGTACAAACTCACATAACTACAATCAGGGTCCAGAAAAATCATTCTTAGCTCAAAATACAAAACTTTTCAAAACTTCTCTACCATTCCACTCGGTCTGGACCGAATGAAAGATACACACATCGTAGTTGCTTTCAATGCGTACAAGCCGGGAATCTTAGTCTCGCCGAGGGCTAATACATATTGACTGATTGTCCTTAGATTGTTCGACAAAGGCTCTTTATTCGAAACTGATCTCGGGTCATATGTATTAAGGCAACCTATTGTTACCACCGACATGTTACGATAGTGGGACAAGCCAATTACTTTTGTGAAGAAGAACAGATAATCCGGTTTCTTAAGAATCCATGAAGAGCCACCCCCTATTCGGTCTCTTATTTGTCTTTTTTAACGGTCCAAAATTTAAAACGTATTTTGTGCAAGGGTGATGAGTTTGAAGCGAACACAACACCTTGCGGTATTTAGTTATGTCGCTCTAAATTGAGAGTTCAATCCCGTTGAATGCACCTTCACTGTTCATCCTGTAGGAGTCGATGAAATAAAGTACCAGTCAAATACTGTCAGTGAAATAATCGACTGTTCCCTCCCATCAAATATGTGGCTTTGCTTCTGTGTAAGAAATCAATATATACACATGTGTTCGCGAGTGTTTTTCTTTTATTATGTCAAGTAAATAGCTTTGTATATACACACAGCTTCTATCGATTTAATCATAAATATATTTAATAATTATTACGTGTGTGCAAATTCATATTTTTTTAGAAGATATGAATGAGATTTTGTGATGTAGAAACATAGATACCATGGATGAAGGATCGATACTACACTGTAGACTCGATTTGCACGTTGTTAGATTTTGCTCTGCGTTCATCACGCGGCTTCTATCGCTTTAATTTAAAATGTTTCAATTTAGGCACAAGGCCAGTAATTTCGAGGGGTGAAGATCGACCTTTGACTGGTACTTTGTTATATTGAGCTCAGACGAGTGAAAAGCATAGTTGATCGCGGCGGGATTTGAACTTAGAACGTAAAGAGCCGGAACAAATACCGGAAAGCATTGTTCCATGCTCTCAGGATTCTGCCAGCTTACTGTTTTAATTTTGCCGTTTCAATCTTTTTTCTGTTTATTATAGAAATAGCATATATTTCTCTTGTAGAAAGACCTGACATTTTTTGGTGAGGAGGAGGGCAGACGATTATATCAACCCCAGTGCACAACTAGTGCTTACTTTATCGACCCCGAAAAATGAGGAAAGACAAAGTTAATCTCGGCGGAATTGAACTTAGAACGTAAAGCAGGAAGAAATGCTGCTTAGCCTTTTTGTCTGGCGTTCCAGTGATTTTGTTGGCTCACTGCCTTAACGCCCTCGCTTTAATTAAAAATAAAATGAAATGTAGTAGCAGAATAGACAAGAAAAAAATCGATATTAAGATTAATACAGAAAAAAAAGCAACGTTCGCTTAAAAATTCGTGTTGCTATTTTAGTAGAAGATAAGTTAGCTGATAGAAGGATATAGCCGAAGAATTGATGAGAATAGGCGCAAGGACGTGGGTGTAGGGAACTGGCGGAGATGTAGAATATTTGGCCAATATGAAGTATTTTATATATGTTATTACCACATTATCAACAAAATTCTGTCTCGCTTGTCGGATGTAATCAGTATCGATTTTGCCCAATATCGATTTAACCCCTTCAAGCTCTCACCTGTCAGAAGCAATCCTAATACCATCTCGATGTAAACATTCTAACTGTAAATCCTATTGTTATTGAGTTAATATTTCCAAGATTACATCTGCTGACAGGACTTGTAATAATTACTATACATATATTCTACTTGTACGTCTCACAGTCAATTATTTAAATCTTACAAGAATATGGGTAGCTGGTTAGAAATACAATGATATCTCGAAACAAGTTGGTCTTATGGTAATATTTTTTCTTCTTCAACAGTTTAATATTGTCAAGCATATAACTGCCGACATTGCTACAAATAACTGTTTGGAAATACAATAGCTCGAAACGAGTTGGTGATATATTAATGCATTTTCTTCCCTAACAGTTTACTGTTTTCAAGTATCTAACTGACGACTTTGCCGTAAATATCTGTTTGGAAATACAACATCTTGAAACAAGCTGGTCTTATGTAATGTATTTTCTTCTCTAACAATTTAATATTTTTTTAATTTGTAACTGCCGGCACTGCTACATATAACTGCTTAGATATGTTATCTCGAAATAAGTTGGTCTTATGGTAAGATATTTTCTTCTCTAACAATTTAATATTTTCAAGCTTCTAACTGCCTACAAATGAAATAGGAAATGCAAGGATATTTCGAAACAAATTAGTCTTATAGTGATGTATTTTCCTTCTTATATCACCGTCATCGGCTTCTCTTCCTTCCCGAGTATTTCTTTCTTCGTTTGTAGTTCATTTATGTCGGTGCCTTCGATGACCAGCGCGGCCGATTTTAGCGTGTAACAATTGTCCACAGAGGTCACATCAATATTCATCACCAACAGTTTAACATTTTCAAGCTACTAACTGCAAATAAGAAATACAATATCTCGAAATAAGTTGGTCTTATGGCAATGAATTTTCTTTCCTATATCGCCGTGGTTAGCAACGTTGACCTCAGCAGGATTTGAACTCAGAATGCAAAGAACCAGACAAAAAGATTGGCTTCAAATTTTTGGCACAAGGTCAGCAATGTATATAGAGGGTGCTAGTCGATTTACATGAACCCCAGTGTTCAACTGGTACTTATTTTATCGACCGCGAAAGGATGAAAGGCATAATGGACCTCGGTGGAATTTGAACTCCGAACATAAAGACAGACGAATTGCCGCTAAGCATTTTGCCCGGCGCGTTAACGATTCTGCCAGCTCTCCGCCTTCAGAACCAAAAACATATTGTGAAGCATTTTCCCAACGATACTACCGGCTCGCCGACCTATAGTTAAGGAAGAATTACAACAAACAGTACCACTTGTTTCTTAAAATATATTTTATGATGAATTCTCAAATTTTAGTCTTTTTGAACACAGGGCAAAGGAACACTGCCTGCCCTTCCTTGCCAAAGAAAGGTGACGAGCAGTCTTTACGACGGATTCAATTGATAGCCAAATAAATCCGTTCTACACGCTACAACAAGTGCTCGACATAACTCCACAAGTCTGAAATACTTGGACTCCAAATAAGTCCCTTAAAAAAATTCTGTCAATCCACCACCCTGATAAAAATTCAACAATTGTAGGGGGTGCGGGATTAGTCAATTATATCTATCTCAGAACTTCATTGGTACTTTATTTTATCGACTCTGAAAGGATGAAAGGCATAGCTGACCTCAGTGGGATTTGAACTCTAAACGTAATTAGTCAGAAGAAATGCCACTGAGCATTTTGTCCGATGCGCTAATGATTCTGCCTGCTCTCTGTCTCGTACTTTCAAATGTTGGCAGATCAACAATTTTAGAGACGTAGAGGGGGTAGATTTAGACCAATGGTTTTTCAACCGGGGTCCGTATAAGATTTTGCTGTTAAAATTTATGTGCAATAAACTGGTTATACTTCTTCAATGCACAGGCAATTTTTCGTTTTAGTCAGCAAATCTTCGGTAATGTCCGTAAATATTGTTTACTTTTTTTACTTCCGTTTCCTTGACGTGTAGACGGCGTCGTCTCACTCAGTCTATGTCTCTCACACACACGCACATATACATACCAAAAAGCAAACGTCGCTTTCAACGTCAAAGTAAATAAATAATAAATTTCTCCGGACATTACCGAACAATCAGCTGATACCAGCTGATCAAAAAGTGACAGATGTGCTGGCCAATGCACAAAATATTTTAACAATTTTATTTTATACAATTCTTAATAATATTTAATTATAAAAACGTAATAGGATTTTTTTTTAAACATCGAATGGCCATGAGGGTCCAGGAGTATAAAATAGAAATCAAAAAAGGGATCCACGGGTAAAAAAAATGGTTGAGAATCACTGATTTAAACGATTACATCGACCCCAGTAGAGGACTGATATTTGATTTTATCGAACTCGGAGAAATATGAAAGGCAAAGTTAATCTCGGAGAGATTTGAACTCAACCCTCAGGACGTAAATAGCGCAATTGAAATATCGCAAGACAATGTTCTAACTTTTCTGAACCGATCTGAAAATTAAAAACATGAAAAAATACTTTATCAATACAAGATATTAGCTGTTCTACTTACATTACATTTCTGTGCGATTTCAAGGGAAGAACACCAGAGGCTTGGAGGCAAGTTACAGCTTTGGCAGGCCACAGTTGCAACCATAAAAGACAAGCAAAAAACGAATGTCAACGCAGACATGATTTCTTTACTTCTGTATGCCTATTGCTATGTTTATGAATATTTGTTGTTCTAGCTTCCGTTGTTTCTTGTGTCTTTCCAGATGACTAACCGTTCGAAAATTCACCCTCAAAAGAAGTATTTTCTATTATATATATATATAGGTGTGTGCGTTTGTGTGTATTTGTACACATATATATATATAATATATGTGTGGGTGGGGGGTATGTATTATGTAGGTAGGGACGGAGGAAGGAGGATATGCATGACTGTTTGTATGTATGCATATTTGTGTGTGTATATAAATAAATATCCTTATACAATATATATATGTTCATGTGTATATATATATATGTTATATATATATATATATATATATATGTTCATGTGTATATATATATATGTTATATATATATATATATATGTTCATGTGTATGAATGTGTGTATAT
>JAOPUL010006364.1:13410300-13420742 GCA_027564515.1 Octopus rubescens | reverse complement strand
CTCTCTCTCTCTCTCTCTCTCTCTCTCTCTCTCTCTCTCTCTCTCTCTCTCTCTCTCTCTCTCTCTCTCTTTCTGTCGATACATATGTGTATATATATATATATATGTAAATATAGATAAATAAATAACAAACAAGGGATAGGTGCCAAACCATTACACCTGTTTCTAACAAATTTTTTTTTATTGATTAATGAGTACATTATATCATTATAAAAAACAGTTTTCTGCAGATGAATACAGAAATTATACAATTAAGGACATATATAAGGAATTATATAATTTGGTTATAGAAACCAATAGAATAAGTACCAGACTTTTAAAAAAAAAGACTACTGGGGATGCAATTTGTTTGACTAAACCCTTCAAGGTAGTGCTCCAATATGGCTGCAGTCCAATGACTGAAACATGTAAAAGACATATACACACACAAACACGCACACACACACATATACATGTGAAGGCATCTAGCCTAGTGGTTAGGGTACAGCACTCATGATCACTAGATCATGGGTTTGATTCCCAGATGGAGTGGCACATTGTGTTCTTGACCAAAACACTTCATTTTATGTTGGTCCAGTCCATTCAGCTGTGAATGGGTAACCTTGTGATGGAATAGCCTTCCAATCAGGGGGAATGTTGGCCTGCTCACCTAGCCAGTGGGATGGCGTCATTCAAAAGCTAAAACAATGTGAAGCGCATCATGACCAACGATGTTTAACAACATGCGATAGTCTGGTTGATACCATGATACCGTGATATATACACATATATATATATACATATATATATATGAGGTCTGATCAAAAAGTATCGGGATTAATGCAATGAAAAGAAAAATAAAGCACATATCAATTTGGTATTTTATCTCCTTCAAAGTAGTAGTTCCCTTCTGAAGCCACACACTTTATCCAGCATCGTTTCCATTGATGGAAGCATCCCTGGAACTCCTTTTTGGGGATGGTGAGCAGCTGCCTCATCACATTCTCTTAGATTTCCCTGACATATTGAAATTTTGTTCCCTTCAAGTGGGATTTGACTTTTACTTTGGTTTTGGGGTCATAGCCATAGACCCATGATTTGTCACCTGTTATGACCATTTTCAAAATGTTTTTGCCTTCCTTGAAATAATCAAGAAGATCTTGCATGGCTGAAACCTGATCTTCTTTTTGAGACAACCACATTCTACACATTTTACTTCCAAGATACTGCTATAAACAATAGAAGTGAACGAGAGTGTTATAACTTAGTGTGCATCTGCAACAGAGTTCAAGAGCTCACTCTGCATACTTTAGCTTCATTACCCTAACAACAGTCCCAATACTCTTTGATCAGACCTCATATATATATATATTTACATATATATATTAAGATTCAGATGAATAAGGTACTTAAATGGTAAGGCACCGGGTTAGGTCAGAATTAAAGTGCACACACAGTGACCATAGACGAATACCAACATTGGTACCAAAGTACAGGCTGAAATATATTCCGGCTATGTATACAATTAATTATCCACCTATCAACAAGATGAATACCATCCTCATTTCCCCCTTTCTCCCTCTCCAACTATAATAGAAGTATGGTATTTATGTCTCCATCAAACATACTCTTAGTAATAAAGCTGGCATGGAAGGGATCTTAAATAGATCATCATCATCATCATTATCATCCTTTAACGTCCGTTTTTCCATGCAAGCATGGGTTGGACGGTTTGACCGGGGCTGGCAGGTCGATATATATATACATATATATATATATATACATATATATATATATATATATATATAGGGGTCTGTGCAGTAGCATAGCTGGGATGGGAGGACGATGAGGGCAGTCTGCTCTAGGTGGTGCTTTAATGGAGGTGGCAACACTTTAGAGTCTGCTGTATAAGCTTGTATAGGACGGGTGGGGGAAAACTCTAGGGCTGCCTCAGGTGGCACACATTCTACCTATGCCCTTGGGTCAGTCAAGATCAACCATGCATTCTGTACATGGATATGCAGATGCATGGGCAAGATTTTTTTTTTTTGAGGAACACTGGAAGTTATGAATGCAATGCTTTCCATACTCTCCATAGCATCAATGTTTAACCAAGAGGAAAGCTTCTGACTTTGGCCAATACAGCTCAGCTGCCAGTATCCAAACAGGTGTTGCTGTTAGGACACCAAAGGCATGAAACAGATACTGCAAGGCATCTCAGCTGACCCTCAAACAACTCTCTGTCACTCAGGATTTGGGTTGTTGTTTTTGTTATGCACTCTGAAATGATGAAAGGCAAAGTTCAATCCACTACTATAACCTCACAACTACAAAGTCATTTCACACAGCAATAGAGACAGAGGAGTCCACAGAAAGCATCTCAAAGACCAGCTGAAACATCAGCTCACCCAGGCAGGGATAGATCCCCACAGAGTGTGAGGGTGTGGCAGCACAGAGGGAGGTGTGGTGAGATTGCATCTATTTCACTGCAAAGAACTTTGAGAAGGCTGCAGTAACTGTGGTGGATGAGAAATGCCAAAAGAGGAAAGAGTCATCTTCATGACACCCATCTGACCAAAGCCCTACATATTTGCCTATACACATAATGAATGAAGGTTATGTTGATTAATGATGACCAGAAGGAAAAATGAGGAATCTACATAGACAGAACACATAATTCATTAAATCAATCACCCCAACACCATAAAAATTTTAGTTTGCAAGAACACTACTTACCCGCCCTGTACACTTTCAGCAAAAGAAATCTCTTTCTTGGCGCCAGGTTCTGAATTGCTTCTCTTTATACATGATTTCAACTGCAAATTAGGTTCACTGAGGTTACCGTAAGAAAGAGCATGCCTATTTTCAAAACTTGTTCCTCCATCGTGACTTAAGTCTGGTTCACTTCCAACTGAGGATGAGGTAGTTACAGTCTCAGTTATTCGGAAAGAGTATGTTGAATTTCCAGGATCCCATCCACTACTCTGAGAAAATTCCGTGTGCATTTTATTAGCATCTAAACCCAACATGTCGCTCTGCCTGTTTGTGAACATTTCCATAGCCAATTGGTTGAGTTCTGTCTTGAGGGAGTCTGAAGAGGACATAACACTTTGTGGACAGTCACCAGAAGATGATTTAGTGTCTGCACTGTCAACAGAAGATGAAACACTATCTGCACAAATACGAGATGAAGACACACTGTCAGGGAAGTCTGCAGATGAACTAAGGTCTTCCAATCTTTGAGATGATGATGATGACAGGGAAAGTGATGCAGCCACTGAATCACTGTCTGTATTTGATAGTTCAATATTATGGCTACTCTCTGAAAGAGAAGTACTTAACCCAGATGTTTGATGAGACTCTATGCTTTTGTCATCTTTGAATTCTCTTTGTCCAATAGGTATACCTGAAGAATGAGTATACACCGTCTTTTTTGTATATACATTGCTGTTATTACAAGAATCAGAATCTTTAGATATTCTTGTAGAATCAGAGAGCATAGGTTCAAATACTTGCCTTTGATCTGCTGAATCACCCTCACCACTATGTAGAACTTCAGTTACGATTGGCCCTCCTGAAGAACTGCTGTACACCATTTTCTTACTATACACTTTGCTAGTACTCTGAGAAGATTCTGGGGACTTATAGATTGTTTCAGTAACAGAAACTACAGGTTCAGAGGCCAGTCTTTGATTTGTAGAGTAACCTCCACCACTTCGGAAAATCTCAGTTACAATTGGTGACTCTGAAGAACTACCATGTGTTGTTTTCCTATTATACACACTGCTAGTACTCTGAGAAGATTCTGGGGACTTATAGATTGTTTCAGTAACAGAAACTACAGGTTCAGATGCCAGTCTTTGATTTGTAGAGTAACCTCCACCACTTCGGACCATCTCAGTTACAATTGGTGCCCCTGAAGAACTACCATGTGTTGTTTTCTTACTATATACTCTGCTAGTACTCTGAGAAGATTCTGGGGACTTATAGATTGTTTCAGTAACAGAAACTACAGGTTCAGATTCCAGTCTTTGATTTGTAGAGTAACCTCCACGACTTCGGAAAATCTCAGTTATAAGTGGTGCCCCTGAAGAACTACTATGTGTTGTTTTCTTATTATACACTCTGCTAGTACTCTGAGAAGATTCTGGCTCTGTTGATATTGTTGTAGTTGCAAAGAGCCTGGATCCAACTACAAATTCTTGATCTGTTGAACTAGCCCCTGCACCGTAGACCATTGCAGCCATGGCTGGGTTTTCTGAAGAACTAGAATCTGTGATCTCGTCATCAGGAATACTGTCGAAAAGCTGTGACGATCTTGGAGTTCTGTAGAGTATCTTAGACGAAGAGACTTCAGAAACAGGTTCGGAAACATATCTGATGCTTGTCACCAGCGACTGATGAGAAAATTCATCACATGGACTTTTGCCAGAAATATATCCTGAAGAAGCTATGCCAGTTCGATAATCTGACCCTGAGCCATAAACATCTGATGAATGTGTGGCAGTGTGATGTTTAGTTTGCTTTCTAGTTTGATCTTGTTCAGAAGGCACTAATGTTTTGAGCATTGTTCCCGTGGATGATCCAGAGGACTTACTGTACATTGATCCAGACAACATTTGAGTCCCTCCACTCGATGCATTATCTTCGATTGTGTCTACCTTACCTTGGCTACTAATAGTCCTAATCTCTTGCTCTTGTGATCCTTTACCAATATCTTTAGATCTTAATGAGTCAACGTGTTGTATGTTTACGGTCTGAGCAGAGATAGTATATTCTTGAGGAAAGCAGACCTCAGAATCAGAGACACTACTTCCAGATGATCTGGTCACTATCTTTTCATTAGCACCACTGCCCATATACCCTCTTTGCCCAGTTTCATGTGACACAACTACATTTTCAGCTGAAGATTTAGAACTGCTGCTAATTGCTTGATCCTTGGTTAAATTTGAGCTAGCAATCTGAAATTCACTGACATTTGAGTTGAATGAAGAATCTCCAATGACACTTGAACTAACTAAATGTTCTCCAGAGTTTCTTGAACTGACAGATTGGCCTCCTGTTGAATACATCACTTGACCTCCACTGACACTTGAACTAACTGATTCGTTACCAGTGGAACTTGAGCTAATCAAGTGATCTCCAGTGAATCTTGAGTTAATTTGCTGATTTTCAACAGCACCTGAGCTAATTCGCTGGTCTCCTGTGGAACTCAAGATAAACTGGTGGTCTCCAGTTGTACTTGAGCTAACTCGTTGATCTCCAGAAACACTTGAGCTAACCCGTTGTTCTCCTGTGACATTTGAACTATATCGTTGATCTCCAGTAGAACTCATGCCATACTGTTGGTCTACAATGGGACCCAAGCTAACTTGTTGATTTCCAGCAACTCTTGAGCTGACGGTTACATTGGCACTATCAGCTTGCTTATGTCTGGTGCCTGATATAACTGTCTTATCTTCAGTGTTAGTGTCTGTTAGACCCATCATTGACAATTTTGCACTTTCAGCCATATCCTTCAGAAATGCACTTCTTTCAGCATCTAAAGTGGAAGACTTGGAAGTTTTAGAGTCAGAATCAAGAGCATCTGTCTGAAAATATGTAGTCGTTTTTACACTTGACGAGGAGGACATCATGTCTGGAGCCTTCAGCGACCGTTGCTTCACAATCACACCTTGAGTGCCACCATGTCTACCAGAAGACTGATCATCAGAAGACTGTCCCCCTGAAGACTGCCCCCCTGAAGACTGCCCCCCTGAAGACTGCCCCCCTGAAGACTCATATGTGACAGAGGATTTAATTGTATTGTATTCCCTTGATGGTGCTGAAGTTACAGACGATGACGATTGTAAAGACTGACCTTCAAACTCACCCTGTTGTCTCTCATGAATAGTAGTACCATCACCATACTGTAAGAGGTCTCCTGACTTGGTAGTCTTGCTTGATTGCGAAAAAGAACTTTCACTGGAGCCAGAAATAGTTTTCTCAGAGTATGTTTGATAATGTTCGATTTTTTCTTTTATATTTTCGATTGAGTAGATATCGAGTTCATAGTTGGATGTCGATAGAGTAGGCCGTTGAGTATTGATGCCAATCGTTCGTATATTTGGAATATCTGTGTTACAACTGCGATTGCAAATCTGTTCAAGAGCCATGAAAATTTTGACATCTGTTTGACAGCTATCCGTTCTGAACTTTGGATTATCAGTTATTGTCGAGGAATTGATACACAGTGCTCTGTGTGTGTTAGTGAATCGGTGCTCTACATTCAGAGAATCAGTGAGTGTACCTTGATCCGCAGTCCATCCTTTATCAGTTAGACAGTAACGGTGCGTCATAGTGGGTTTTGCTTCGCAACTAACAGAAGATGTACGAACAGGTTTCCGTGGCTCAGCGGGAACATCATCTACTCTGTAATTACCACAACCTATGTTACGAGTACTCGCTTCCCATCTGTACTGTGTTCCTGCCTCTTTACCCGATGCATGCATGTGACAGCTAACTCCTACACTGCGAACATTTTTACTCAAAACTTGACGTATAGCTGTTGTGATCTCTTCACTCTTGAAATTAATATTCCATGTGGATGAAAGACTACCATCGGTGCCAACACCTACTGAACGCATAGAAGGCTTCAAGTCATCACAGATATAAGAAATACCAACATCTCTGGTTGATACCTTGCACTCAACACCAACATTACGTTTTGCCAGAGAAGTTGATGGTTGACCGATAATAAGTGTGCGCAGTTCTTTCTCATGAATATGGAGACCAGAGTCAGATTGGTCGTAGACATTTCCATCACCAACACCTACAGTTCGAGTAACTGGTTTGGGGCATCTGACAGCAGCTGGGCTCGAGGAAACAAGATGTTCAGTTGATGTAGAAGAAACATGTTGGGCAAGTTGAGAAGCTTGAGAAACTTGAGAAACTTGAGAAACTTGAGAAGCTTGAGAAACTTGAGAAACATTAGAAATATGGGAAACCTCTGTAAGAACTGGCTGCAAAATAATAGTTTCTTTTTCCCAAGTCTCAGTATGAAAATCTGGATGTGTCTTTGTGAAATATGCTGAACTCAAGTCAGGTTGGATGTCATAAGGAACCTCAACCGCATGGTCTCCAATTCCTATGGAACGAGTAGTAGGAGTCTTAATGACAGCAACAGTCTGAACTGTGTGAAATTGAGGTTCAGGGTATAGCTTATGTTTTAATTGTTCATTCTGTTTTGGAGGCTCTACATGAATACGGCTGGTTATTTCTTCTAGAGTCCTACAAGTTCTTTCTGAAGTTG
Source organism: Octopus rubescens (assembly GCA_027564515.1). Lineage (NCBI taxonomy): Eukaryota > Metazoa > Mollusca > Cephalopoda > Octopoda > Octopodidae > Octopus > Octopus rubescens. The sequence goes on along the minus strand of JAOPUL010006364.1, from coordinate 13,413,472 downwards.
CTACAGTTCTTTCTGAAGTTGCTACAGTTCTTTCTGAAGTAGTTGTGCTGTTGCTAACACCAATGCTTCTTTGACTGAGTTTGTTGCTCTGAGCTTTCAGCTGCAGCATCAGGAGTCGTTTTTCTTCTTTGAGAACAGAAATCCGAACTTGCAGAACTGGAATTGCTTTCACTTGTTCTTCCAGCTCTCTCATTCGTTGGAGGCTGACAGCCATTGCTTCACGAATTGCCTCTAAAGATGCTTTGCTGATCATTGTAGAATTTTGGCTGTCAAAGGTTACAGAATTATGGCCTGGGCTAGAACCATTCTGTTGTGGAAAATGTGTTGCTATAGTTGCTGCCAATTCCGATGACGTTACTGTGGTTGTTCGGAAAGTACTTTTTGTGTGCTGTGAGGAATGTTCGTACATTGTGTTAGTTGTGGGGTAATTTTGATCACTAGAAACTGTCGACACAGATGAGATGGAACTCACAGAGTCAGTACGGCCCAACGTACTGGGAACAGAAGCTTCTTCCTGGACAGCATTCTTGTGAGGAAAGGTACCAAATTTAGCATGTAGTGTTTCACTGGTATCATTGTTGTCATAGGAAGAATGCTTCATGTAAGAAGACATCTGCTGTCTTCCAGCCATTTTAATCTTGGCATTCACTGACGAATCTATTTCCTCAAGAATGTTGCGTGTAGCTGATGACTCATACTCAACAATATTTAAAATACGGCTAGCATCAGTTGAGTGGATAATGTCAGGTGGAAGTTCGCCAGAGTTTTCTATCGCCGTCCCACTTTCCTGGTCCAATATGAATTCCATCGATTTACGCAACTTCTTTTTGTTGCGTTTGATTTTCTTGAGCTGTTTAAGTGTGTTGCCATTTGACATGTTTTCACAGTACTTGAGAAAATCCAAATCAATGTGGTATCCATATGGACAACATGAACAGGGATCATCTCCACTTTCACTGCTTTGACTTTTTACAGCTCGGACTTGCACTTGATACGTTGGGGTTAGCGGTGGCCCAGCTGCAATGGAAAACAAGGGATGAAGATGATGATGATGGTAATAACAACAACAACAACAACAACAACAACAACACCAACACCAACAACAACAACAACAACAACAAAGATATTAATAATTATAATAACAATTTCCAATTTTGGTGCAAGGACAACAATTTCAAGGGATGGGGTAAATTGAGCAGATCAACCTCAGTGCTCAACAGGTATTTATTTTATTGATCCTGAAAGGATGAAAAGCAAAGTTGACTTTGGCAGAATTTGAACTCAGAACGTAAAAACGGGCAAAATGCCCCTAAGCATTTTGTCCAAGACGCTAACAATTCTGCCAGCTCAGTGTCTAAATAATGGTTTCAAATTTAGGCACAAGGGCTGCCATTTTGGGGGAGGGTTTAGTTGATTACATCGACCCCAGTGTTAAACTGGTATTCATTTTATCGACCCCAGAAGGATGAAAGGTAAAGTTGACCCCGGCGGAATTTGAACTCAGAACGTAGAGACGGACTAAATGCCAAGCATTTAGCCAGGCGTGCTAACGATTCTGCCAGCTCGCCGCCTTATAATACTCTCTCATCACCTGAGACCATACCCAAGATCTCAGGCAATTAAACACATAATTGTGTACACACACAGGGTGACAAAAACCTTGTGAGTGCAGTGGGGTGGGTGGAAACTAGTACCCAATCTGTGTGTATAGTGTAGGTATATCATCATCATCATTTTACATCTGCTTTCCATGCTGGCATGGGTTGAATGGATGGTCACAGTTCAAATAGTTTCTTATTGAGGGCTACTGCTCTCATCGACTGATACTTGTGTGTGTCATTTGGCTTGATTTCTTTCTACAGCTAAATGCCTTTCCTATCACGAACCACTTTATACAGTGTACTGAATGCATTTTCTTGTGGCACCAGCACTAGAAAGGCTGATAAGTCCTTGGGAAGACAGAAGTATAGAGACTTCACAACTCTACAGTTTCTCTGTAATCACACAATCATACACACACACATGCAATCACACATGCATATACACACATTTGCATATATACACATGCGTTTGAAACAGTCACTTTTATAACATAATTATATGTGAATGCTCACAACAATTTCTGTATAGATGTATGTGCCTTCATACATACACCTACAAAACTGCTCAGTTTTACAACACTACTGCTATAACTGTTATCTGTTCCTATTCTATGCTGTGTATCTATTTACATCAAGACAAATTGAGTTAGTCAAAGGTTAAGTGTCTAAATATATAGTATGGTTACACACTCTCTTGACTCAGTTGATTGTACCCAATGTCATGTCAACCATGTGTGTGATTTGAATATATATGCACAGAGAAGAAGAGAAAGAAAGAGAGAGATTGTGAGATAGATAAACTTCCTCACATAACCAAAGAAATCTACAATTGAAACTTACACTGTTAAAAATAGAGTAGATTTATTTTGTTCAATTTTTTCCTGCATCATGTCCATTATGTTTTAACTATTGTTTCATCAAAAATAATTGATATAATTTAATGAATTTGTTGTATATCATGCATTACAAATATAACAGTTTTAAGCCAAATAGGAGTTATATCTTTAAAAAACCAGAGCAGATCGATAGAAATTGATAAAATGAAGAGAAAAAAGAAAAAAAGAAAGGAAAGAAAAGAAAAAGTGAAGAAAGAAAAGATATGAAAGAAAAAACAGAAGTGAGACACTGATAGTGGTAAAAAGCTGGTATCCTTATCTATTCTTTCTTAGAGTGTATATTCGAAACATAAAAGTCTTTTCCTTTTATTTTTCCTATTTCCTGTTTGTTTTTTACCTTGTCTTCATAATATACTTTTATATGTGTTGCGTGTGCATGTGTGTGTGTGTGTGTGTGTGAGTGTGCGTGCGTGTGTGTGTGTGTGTGTGTGTAAGCAGTACCATGGAATCTAAAGTCTTCAGGCTTTAAATGGACCAAAATTGTACTTTTAGTTGGGGTTTCCATGTTTCCTTGTCTTTCGTTATATTTTTTCTATTAATCATTTCCCTGTTCTATTTTGAATTTTATATACATATATACATACATATAGGCGCGGCATGGCTGTGTGGTAAGAAGCTTGCTTCCCAACTACATGGTTCTGGGTTCAATCCCACTGCGTGGCATCTTGGGCAAGT
>JAOPUL010006364.1:13218541-13229880 GCA_027564515.1 Octopus rubescens | reverse complement strand
ATGTTTCATTATGATTGTTATTATATACTGTATATTCTATGTCTATCATAAGATATAATTATAATAATAATAATAATTTGTAATATATATGTCCAGATAATAGGAATTTTATAATTCCCTAATATTTATATATATATATGTGTGTGTGTGTGTGTGTGTGTGTGTGTGTGTGGTGAGCTTCTGCACAATTTCTGTCAACCAAATTCCATTAACAAGGTATTGATCAATAGTATTATGGGAGAAAGCACTTGCTTAAAGTGTCATGCAGTAGGATTGAACTCAGAACTGCGTAGATGCAAAGTAAGCTTCTTTAACCACAGTGCCATGCTTATTTTATCAACCACGGAAGGAGATGAATATTAAAATTGTGCCTAGCGAGATTTGTATTATGAACTATAAAGGGACATAAATGAATGCCATAAATCATTGTCTCTGCTCAGTTACTGATTCTACTCAGCCCAGGGTGACAGTTTAGAGAGAGAGAGAGAAAAAAAAACAACAAATAAAAACAACAAAAACCACAGCAAACAAACAATCAGAAACGAAGATAGAAACGAAAACAAACAAAAACAGTTATAAATAAATAAAAAATTGAAATTAAATTTGTTGGAAGAAAATTTTAGTTTTTTTCTCTCTTTTTTTTTTCCCCTCCCTCTCACTAAAATGAGAAAAAAAAAATTCACAGGTAGGCAGACATTATACAGAATATAAGAAAAATGTACAATATCATTTCCCCTCCTCATGGGACAGCCCATAGATTTTCCTTTATCATTTTTTGTTTTGAAATTTTTTTGTTGTTTTTGTTTACTGATCACATCAAAAATTTATTTGGCATCCTTCATTATTTCAAATATTTCCATATAGTTCTTTTTTTATTCACTATATTTCATTTAACATCTTTCTGAGGGTATTTTTTTTTTATTTATTTTATTTTTTCCACCTCAATTTTTTTTTTATTTATTTATTCTTCACATTTTTTTGCATTTTTTCTTTCTTCAAAAAGTATTTTCTTTTTTTTTTTTTTAATGTTTCTTCTTAATTATATTTGTTCCTCTTCATGTGATAAGGTTTTTATCATCTCATTTTCTCGCTTTCATTCAAGCCTTCTCTCTCTCAGTCAGTCATCTCTCACTGCCACACTGTCTCAAAAAATACACACACACGTCTGCACACATGCACACACACACACATCCACACACGCACGCATACACATATACGTGCACATACACACACACACAATCTACCACACATTCAGATTTTACTAACATTTTTATTTCATCAACCAACGTCATATCATTATTATTATTATTTATTATATTATTATTATTACATCATAATCATTATTTAATATGGCTTTCTTTTCCTTAATTTTGTTTTCATCTTTCACACATTAAGTTCCAAAAAAATGTACATATACATATACATATACATATACATATATATATATATATAAACAGAAAAAAACAAACAAACAAAACTCCGCAACACACATTGTCACGTTGTAATCAAACAGGTCACACACAGACGTGATGGCCCGATACAGTCATCGTGACAAAATGCACCACATTTTTTGCACATCACCATGGCCTTTAGACTGCAGGCACAGTTGGGTGACTGCGCTATTGCGCAGCTGCCATTTGGGACAGGAGCTGCACCCGCTGCTGCAGCGGCGGCAGCGACCATCGATGGCAAGACGGTCGACTGAATCATGTGCATTGGGTCACCAACATTGGTGGCCGTTAGCACGTGTACAGGGGTACTGCCGGCGATAATGGACACGGGTGTGCTCAAAAGGTCAGATATATGCGCCTCCACATTGTTTGCTAAGCTTAATGCGATGTTCTGGACACTGTCTACTGTGTCTGGCGGTAAGAGAGAGGAATTGGGGGATTGTAAAGGGTGTTGGGTTGGGGTGCCAGACGCGACGTTGGATGTTGTAGTAGTAGTTGTAGTAGTAGTGGTGGTTGTAATTATAATGGTGGTGATGGGCGTTGAAGCCAAGGGTGAGGGTGCTAGAGTAGGTAGCAAGGTAGTTGGGATATGATTACTACTAATTACGTCGTTTGATACAGAAGTTGAGTTACTTGGAGGCTCCTTCTGTTCGGCTGCAGTAGCAGTGCCAGCTCGCGATAAAAAATTTACCTCTTGTTGTGTTAGATAAAGTTTGTGTTCAGTGTCAACCTCGTCGACCGGGGTACTCGACGTTTCCGACACTGGGGGCAGCTCATCATCTTTCAGTTGATTGCTGCTGCTGTTGCTGTTGTTGTTGCTGCTGTAAAGAGCATTGATGCTGGTGTCCACACTAGCCGACCGTGCAATGTTCTCTGTGTTGCTGGCGGCGACGACTGTGTGGCCAGGCGTTTTAGTGGACAATGTAGTCGGAGGTGCACTCGATGACCGTGGCGGTGCAACAGAAACCTGACCATCAAGCTTTCTACTTTTGGAAGAGGGTAACTGACTACAATCAGGATTCATGTTGTCCATAGAAGAAGAAAGGGAGGAAGTGGACGATGAGACAGTAGGCGGAGAGCAAGAGGAGGAGGAGGATGAAGAAGTAGAAGTAGTAGTTGCAATGGTTGCCGTAACTGACTTTGCTTTAGTAGCTGGTACCACAACAGTAGCTGTTGTTGTTGTTATTACTGTTGTTATTGTTGATGTTAACAACGCTGTAGTGGTACTAGGGTCAGTCTGAGAACAGGCCAATGATGTGGTAGTGTCCATGGTCTGTGACGTTGAGTCAACCAGATGGCCAGGGGCGGACACCACCGCTACCTTGTCAGGGGGTAGAGGCGGCGGTGGTGGCGACTCCGATGCCATTTCACAGTTTTTATCTGTCCGTTCCAATATTCTGACCGGACAGACAGAATTTATAGGGGGCGCTAATAAAGCCGTAGCTAAGATTGAGGTTGTTGTAGTAGTAGTATTACTAGCAGTTACAGTTGCTGTTACTGCTGCTGCTGATAATGTTGAAGGTGTTGTCTTCAGAGCTGCTTTCTCACTTCTGCTTGTTGATGACAGAATCTCTTGATTTGGGCTTGTTTCCTCAGCAATACTTGAGGCTGGTGTCGAAGCAGGCATAGTAGTGGTAGGAGTTGTAGTAGTAGTAGTAACAGAAGTAGTAGTAGTAGCATTAGTAGATGTAGCAGTTGAAGTAGTAATGGCTACAGGAGACTGACTAGCTGCAGAGAGAGCAGAAGATAAAGTAGAGGTTAGAGCTACAGTTAGTGTAGGTGAAGAGCAGGTGGTAGATGTCATCGCAGTGGTGGTGGTTGTCATAGAAGACAGAGACAGGGATGTTCTGGGGCTGCTGAGTGATGTGGTGGTGGTGGAGGAGGAGGCGGGTTGCGATGAATTGGTTGGAGCAGAAAGTGCTGCAGAACCTTCGACTCTGGAGAATGCTGAGGTGGTGGTGTTGGTGGTTGGCAAACTCGATTGTACTAACAAGTCTGTCACAGCAGATGTTGGCACCGTGTGCATTTCTTTTTGCTCGGCGGCTGTTGTTGCCGGTGTCGCCGCGGTGTCTGAGGAAAGCGACGCTATGGATGCAGATGGTAACTCCATGCCAACTGAACTACAAGCCGAGTCATTCTGCATGTCGGAACTGTCGTCCTGCTTGGAATCATTATCTTTACTACTGCCGTTATCACTGTTGTCTTTCACTCCCTCGTTACTTTCTTCGATGGTGCCTGATGATGATGACGGTGACAGCATCGAAGACGTGCTGCTCACAACAAATTTGGAACTTGATTTCGGGTTCTGCAACTGAGCAAACAGATTAGAAACAGACTCCGACTGCGAGAACAAAATTTTTGAAGATCCTAATTGGCTCGAGGAACTTGTTACAGGAGTGAGTTTTTGTTGATTGGAGCTGGTGATGGTTGACTGGGGGATAATGATGCTTGGTGCCCCAAACGTATGCTGTTGGAACTGATTGGTTGTCACTTGAATGGCCACGTTACTTGATTTCGGCAACAGTGATACCATTGTGCTCTTGTTCAAGTTACTCCGGCTTCTCTCAAACACAGCCTGGCAGATTTCATGCGAACGTTGCAGATTCACAGTATCATTGTTCTTTTGTGATGGTGCCAGACCACTATCTGATGCTGGCATACTTTCAGTTTTGTTTATATTATTATTACTATTTGAACTGTCCTTGGTGGTGGTGGTGTTGGTGTTGCTGTTAGGACTGTTGCTGTTAACAAAACTAATAGTTGATGTTGCCACTGCTGCTGCTGTTGTTGTGGTCGTCGTCGTCGCTGCTGCTGTTGCTGTTGTTGTAGTTGTTGTCAGCGTCGGTGACGTAGCAGAAGCTGTTACAGTACCTGAATCACTAGAACTGGAGTTACTGCTGCTGCTGCTGCTGTTATCATTGTTGTCGTTATTGTTATTACTACGCAACTTTCGAAACAATGCAAAAACATTCTGACGATACTCGTTGGACGGTGAACTCGTGTCTGGTTCGGTACATGTCGCAGCTGTCACAGACGTTGTCTTGGACTGACTCGAATTAGTGCTGTTTCGAACAACAGGTTTTGATTTTGGTTGAGACTTTACCAATACCGTGGCAGCCAAGAACTGTGATGGTACCTGGAGTTGAGCAAGTACACGGGACTGATTTGTAGGGGCAGAGTTTTTAGAAGAAGCATCAGTGACACAGCTGTCAGCAGTACTAGTACTACTATTACTACTGCTAGCTGCAGCAGGGGGTGAGGACTTTGATACTTGCAGTAAAGCAGTCTGAAGGCGAGGTGGGTGTATTAAAGGAGTGTTGGATGCTGTTACAGGAGAAGCTTGTTTCTCTTGAGGACTGCCTCCCCAGGATGAATGCAAGGATTTTGGTTGTCGACTACTTTCAGCCGACGCTTTGGTTTGGGCAAGAATCCTCGTACTGCCAAATTTCTGACTGGGAGAATACTTTTGACGTTTAGAAGGGCTTACACTGTCGATGTCAGCAGAACTACCCAGATCACCAGTTAGGTCTGTAGCCACATATAAGGGGCGTTTCAGGTTGCTGGCAATGTCCTGGGAACCCGGCGAAGGTAGTCGGTCGTCCACCTGGGATGTTTTGATCACTTCAGGGACACTGCTGATCGCTTGGTCACTCAAAGAGGTGGTCATTGAGGTAGCCGTGGTAACGGAAACAGATACCGTAGTTGCTGCTGGCTTTACACCTGCCGCCGCCACAGCTTCTGAACTGGACATTGCAGCAGCTGAGGTCACAACAAGGGGTAACTTTGTATTGCTGTTGCTACTGTTTCTGCTTCCATTACCACTACTATTGCTGCTGTTGTTATTACTACTACTGCTGCTGCTACTACTATTACTACTGCTGCTACTACTTCTATTACTACTACTAACACTACTACCACCACCACCAGTCACAGCCAATGAACGTGGTTTGAATAAACTGGAAACTCGCTTTGTTTTGCGACGCATTGGAGAAGTAACTTGAGGTGAACGTGGCCGAGAAATAGGAGTTGAACTTGTAGCTTTGGGAACATCTGTGAGATTTCTGAAAAAACAGAAACAGAAATAATATTAAATATTTTTGGATATACAAAAATTATATTTAAATATTTTTAAAAAAGTAATCAAGCTTATTGATTTTATGTGTTTAATTTTAGAAAAGTATAACTTTTTTAAAGGTGCAGGCATGGTTGTATGATTAAGAAATTTATTTTCCAATTACATGGTTTTAGGTTCAGTCCCACCGTGTGGCATTTTGGCCAAGTGTCTTCTATTATAGGCCGGGCCAACCAAAGCTTTGTGAGTGGATTTCATCGTCATCATTTGCAATCTGTTGTCCATGCTGGCATGGGTTAGACAATTTGACTGGAGACTGGCATGCTAGGGAGCTGCGCCAGACTCCAGTTCGTTTTGACTTGGTTTCTACGGCTGGATGCCCTTTCTAACACCAACCACTCCAGAGAGTGTACCATGTGCCTTTAACGTGTCACCGGCATGGATTTGATAAATGGAAACTGATAGGAGCCCATCATACGTACATATGTGTGTATGTTTGTGTTTCCTTGTCCTGACATCACATGATAGTTGTAAATGAATGCCACTGTCATTCATTTCCAATATTCTTCGAGAACATGTATGCTCATGGTGAAATATTACCTTGCTTGGAAACAGGTGAGGGTTGGCGACAGGAAGGGCACCAGGCCATAGAAAATCTACCTCCATAAACTCCATCCAAGCCATGCGAGAATGGAAAAATGGACATTAAGAAGATGATGATGATGATGATAACTTTGCTGGCACTGGTGCAATAGTCTGCTAGTTTGAGCACTCAGTCATCAGAAGAAAGGAGGTAAATGAGAAAGCTAACCTCGTTGCCTTCAGTTCAGATTTTCATGCCAAACCCTTGCCTATGGTAATGAATCTTGGGTAGTAAACCAAACGAATACAATCGCAAATACAACCAACCAAAATAGGGTTTTTTCCAAAGGGATGCTGAAGTAACATTATTCGAAAAAGTGCATAGATTGAAGATTAGGGAGATGCTCCAGGTTGAGCCACAGCTGCAGCATTATTGGTATGTGGTAAGAATGTCTAAAGAAGGAATCGCTGGACAGATTTTACGAGCAAGGCCAACTGACAGGGGGCCTAGAGCAAACCACAAGCAAGACAGTTGGATAATATCTATAGCCTTGGGTGATCCAACTGGAACATTTGCTGATGGCTGCTTCTGACAGGATCCTCAGGAGGGAATGCCTGGGGACCCCCCCCCCCCCCAAGGAATAATGGGCAATGAAGAAGAATGGATGTCTTGATGCCTGAATTAACCAAAGCACTTTAGCAGCAAAATTCATGCTTTAACATCCCAGCATTGAAACAGACAAACCTGATCATTGCAAAAAAAAAAAAAGTACTAATATTAGTCCAAATCAGCCCCACTAGTCCTGCTGACAAGTTAAGGTGAGCATAATTTTTATTAAAATTCATTACTATTAGAAAAACGCTGTAGTTTGCTTGAAGCATTGTAGTACAGAAGTAGAAAAATCTTCTGAAGATAGGCCTTTGCGCCCGAAATATAAAGGGTTTTTTTGGGGTTTTTTTTTAAAAACTTTCTGCATTGTTAGAAGCTTTCCTTATTTTCTCATTTCATTCATTTTTCTACTTCATTACTATTACTATTATGAATACTAAATAGTCGTTTGTTAACATATTTCTTTTAAAATACACTGCCTTTGTTTCTATTAATTTAGAAAATAATGAATTTAGTTGAATGACATTGTCATTATTGTGTTGGTGTATGGAACATAAATTAACATGAAATTTTGAGGATGATGATGATGATGATGATGATGAGTAAGCTGGTATCTTAGAACCATGGGCAGTCTCAAGTGAGTTGGTGTCAAAAGGGTTAAACAAGGCAGATTATTATAATTGCTGCAGTAAAGTAGGGGAACAATAGATAAACTTAGTATGGAAAACACCTACTTCAACAAGCTCAGCAAAATAATTCAAGAATGAAAAGAAACTAAGGCCCTACTCTCTCTTACATAGATGGAATGAACAACCCCAAGATGTGGACTTTACAAACTGTGTCACAGACAACTCATCCAGAAAGGCAGTAACCCCCAATAAGGACAATACAAGGTAGAGGAGACTCGTTATGAGACAACCCTTCCAATGCCACCTGTTGGTGATAGGAAGGGCATCCAGCTGTAGAAATGGAACATACAAATGAATAGTGAATGCCACAAGTTACATCACAGATTCTTCAACTTGAGGGAAGAAACTATAAGTAAGAAATGATACAAGGCAGAAAGGACTCGGTCCTTTCTCCTTACATGAGACAACCCTTCTAGTGCTAGTGGCATGAAAAAATATCTCCAGCCTACACTGTAAGACATACACAATAAAATTGGCCAAGTTTCACTGCTGCAGTGTGTACCAGACAACATGCACTGCAATAATTGACCACCTAACCCATGCCCACATTGAAAAACAAACATATCTTTTACCTTTTACTTATTTCAGTTATTGGACTGCAGCCATGCTAGAGCACTGCCTTGAAGGGTTTAGTCAAATTGACCTCAGTACTTATCTTTAAGCCTTATTCTATCAAGTCTCTTTAGCTGAATTGCTAAGTTATGAATAACAAATTCCCATGCTGGAAATTGAACTCTGGCCAATGGTGTTATGTTATGATGATGATGATGTCACACGTTTTTACCCCACTATTTTTACAATATGGTGTATGGAATAATTGGATCCTACTATTTCTAATTATATACAATAATTTAATTATGCTACCCCATTCAGACTGGAGTCTGGTGCAGCTCCCCAGCTTGCCAGTTTCCAGTCAAACCGTCTAACCCATGCCTGCATGGAAAAACAGACGTTAAAGGATGATGATGATGATGATGATAATACAGTGGGGGTCTTTGTATATAAACATAATCCATTCAGGAGCCCTGTTTGTTAACCAAATTGTTTGTTACATGAGTAAATTGAAATACATACAAATAAGGGTTATCTGTTCCAAGCCATACCCAAACTCCACATAAAGGCATGAAATGATGTTTTATTTGTCCATCCATCAATAGCAAATACATAAATATTTACATATATGTATATATGTGTGCGTGTGTGTTTTTACCTTTGTCTTCCTTCTGTCAATGCATGGTTATGTTTTTAGCAAAAAAATATGAGAAATATTATTTCCTATATAAAATAGGAAAATTTGCAAGCTACATGAAGATACATATATGTGGCTTCAATGAACCATTTGTACACACTCTCCTAGTCACTTTATATGCATGCATAATCTATTTGTGGTTTGTTGTTCAAATATTGGTCCATTGGCTGACTATAATTTTCTTCAGTTAAACTGTTTGCTATACAATTTGTTCATTTAGTGCACCATTCGTATATGCTCTTTCAACATGTATATGTGTGCATAGTCTAGTCATGGTTTGTTCAGATTCCAGTTCGCTAATTGAAGGGGCTCCCAGTAACCTATACGCATGTGTAGTCTGCACATTGCTCGTTGATCAAATATCAGTTCATTATGCAAGTTTAATTTTCTTCAGAAAAACTGTTCTTCATTTAATTTGTTTGTTTAGAGAACTGTTCATATATGAGTACTCCATTGTATATTGAATATTATCTGCAGGATTTGTATTTTGTTGTGTTAAGAGACAGAAATATCAAATCATTTTTTTTTTTTTCAGAAATTAACGAATGCAGCATATGCAAAATTGTTACCAAAAGCTCAAGAAGCTCTACCTTCTCATTATTTCTGTTCTTTACTAAATATATCACTGTGTGAAGTGACTGAAGATTTAGATGAGGTATGTTATTTTATTCAAAATTGACCTGATTCTGGAACTCATAATTTTCACTTAATTTTTAAAAATTTTACTTAGAAACTTGACATAAAGCAAAAAAAGCTTTTTTTTTTCTTGGAAAGTACTATTTCTATACTTCCATGAGTTGTTTTGAAATAAGGAATTATGATAGTTACAGGAAACTAGTATTTAATTTAAATTTCAGCCAAATAATGTTTGTTCCTCTGGAGGAACGTGGTGTTTAGTAAAGTCTTGGAACTGAGACAGCATTGTTGTTGGTGGGTAAAATGACAAATCTCTTTAAGAGAGGTTATTGTGAGGAAGAGGAAGTGGTTGATGTCGTATTGGTATATTTAGAAGATTATTGTTGTTTATTAACACTACTCAGGTTTGCTTGAGATTTGCATGGATCATAGAAATAACCAAGTGAAATTATGAGTAACTCGTATGTCCAATATCATATGTACCTTGATTTATTTTGATTAGGGACCAATAGAAGAGAGAAGAAAGAATACTTAATATAGATTAAATACTTTGTTCAATAGCTTTCTCCTTAGAACTGTAATGCTTTGAACCCACTTTCAACCAAGTATTTCATACAATCTCAACATGTAGAAATTTAAAATGAACATCAACCTTGTAAAACGTACATGTCTGAGAAGGCTTGCAAAAGACATGAATGCCCTCCTACTCTAAATAATTCTTTTTTCTATAGGCACAAGGCCTGAAATTTGTTGGGAGTGGGTTAGTCAATTACATTGACTCCAGTACTCAACTGGTACTTATTTTATCGACCCCGAAAGGATGAAAGGCAAAATTAACCTTGGCGGCTTTTGAACTCAGAACATAAAGACGGATGAAATACCGCTAAAAAAAAATAATTCCAGTGAATTACAGATGGCTCCAGTGGATTTCTCAAATACATTATGAAGATATTGTTCTCAAATGCTTTCATGGAAATGAAATTTCACCTTCTGACACCTCAGTAAAAATTGTCATATCAAAAAGAAATTTAAAAATATATTTTAATAGCATATGTTCCATTAATTAATCTTATTTCTACAATATTTATCATTATATATGCATTAATTTAGAGATGATTTTTCTTTTATGAAATTGATATTTAACTTAACAATAAGTGAAATGTGACACATTTATGGTAAAGCAGTTGAAGTTTCATGAAAGTAAATTCTGTTAAAGTTCATAGAATATTTATTTAGCTCTGTAATTATTTTATTCTTCAAATACACCAGAATAAAATATTCTGAATTAGTTATACCAAGATTTGATTTTAAGTTTGATTTATGTTTTATAATTCCAGTTTGCTGTGACTCTATACAATCCATTGGCACAACTTGTATCCCATTGGGTACGGTTACCGGTTCGTGGTTCTGGTTATACGGTGCTGGGACCAGACTTGAAACCTGTTCAAACTCAAGTAGGTTTATGCAAATTAATTCTTGTTTATTGATATGTTGCTTCCATGAGGAATCTATTTGTATCAATTCATTTTGTTTTTCTTTTCATATTTTCTGTTCTGTGCTGCATCCATGGATGGTTTTAGTAACATATCAGTTTTCCTATGAGAAGGGGTTGCTAGTTACTCACTCAATCCTTCTCCATTTCTGGAGAAAGGAATGCTGTGAATGGTGCTCACCTCCTCAAACTTTCTTGCAGTGCAGGGTAGCCAATTCAGAAGGGTGGGGTGGGGGAAGAATCATCCTAATACTAGACTGATACACCATTTATTGACCTTGGAATGATGAATGGCAAAAGTGACCTTAGCAGGATTTGAACTGTGGGTATAGAGAACTTGAACAAAATACCACAAACAATTCTATCAGCTGGTCTAATGATTGTCAATTGCCAATCCACTACCTTGTTTGCATCAGTAATATATATTATTTATTAATTATCTATTATATAATTTAAAGCATATAATATATAAGCTTGCTTCCCAACCACATGGTTCCGGGTTCAGTCTCACTGCGTGGCACCTTGGGCAAGTGTCTTCTATTGTAGCGTCAGACCGAC
>JAOPUL010006364.1:13185618-13198453 GCA_027564515.1 Octopus rubescens | reverse complement strand
ACATGCATACTTACATACATACATACATACATAAGTATTACAGTAGGCACACCCACATACACACACACACACACACGTACACACACACACATATATATATATATATATACAGAGAGAGAGGGAGAGAGAGAGACTTGTTAAGGGCATCTGTCTTCACGGCATAACTGGAAAAGACTGTCCTCACCTTCACTGTCCCCAATATCAGAGTCTATGGTCCTGACCCGAAATACGGTTGCACAAAAGGCAACAGGTTTGCCTTCTTCCATCCTGCACTGTGTCAGAAGTCTCTGGCCCTAAGCATATCTCTGAATCTGGAATGCAGATGCCACCATTTGAAAAGCACAAAAATAAATGCAAAATAAACAGCTAAAGAGGAGTGAAACAAAAACGAAAGCAAAACATAAATACACCATATTCCACCTCCAAACACTAACAAAGTAAAAAGAATTATGGGAAAATCGTAAGCATACGCAATATATCAATTTATCAAATGGCTAACCAAAGTAGAACTTCTTTTCTAATGACTTACCTAGAAAACATGAAGGCAGACCTAAGCCTGGCTATTCAACGGGCTATCAACAGCCGTATAGCTCAAACTCTAGGAACACTCTAAGAACACTCACCCACCATCAAGTAGAATATCACGCCACTCATACAGCTCCGTACAAAAACTACCCTCAGTGTTGCCACTGAGCAATAAACCACATAAGACAAGGCATTTAAAACAATACAAACAACAAGCAACCCTCGCTTCGATATTCCTGCTAAATATACGAGGGATCAACCAATCACTCAATGCCCTGAACAATGGAAAATACCATACATAGAGAATTGGCTTGCCGAAACGACACACTGCATTTCATTCTTCATCCTTACGGAAACCCATATAAACAACACTCACATGGATGCCGATGTGAACATTTTAAAAAATCACCATCACCCGTGCAGGTCTTACAGACCGAAATAAAAGAAGAACAACAATTTTTTCCATGATTCCTTTACAATAGATGCCAAGGACATATTTTCCATTGGCTACTGTGAATCCATTTCATTATTCAACAAGGTTAATGACATAACCATTGTTGGTCTCTCCAGACCTCTCCAAGCCCCTCTAAAGTGCTTTGAAAAATGCCTCAACAAAATCAAGTCCTTCCTTCAAAAATACAACTCCGGAAACATACCGATGATGGGCGATTTTAACCTCCCATATATAAACTGGCTTACAAATATTCCGACATTAGGCAGCAGCACTACACCAGATAAAGCAGCAGCAGAATTAAACTTTAATTTAATGGATATCTTTTTCGTAACCCAACGAATGCGTAAACCAATAAGACAAGATAAAACGATCCTGGATCTGATATTAACAAACAACTCTATCTCCATCCACAGCATTTCAATTGAAAAAACTCTCCTCTTGTAACACGACATGATACTCTGCAACCTTAGGATCCAGCATACCAAAACCAAACCAGTCACTCCCACCCCACAACACGTATTTGACATCATAAAGTTTCACAAAGCAGACTGGGGATCAATTAGAAAGATCTGTATTTTATCCACCGGTCCTTCATTCACAGTTCCTCTGACAATGAAGCAACATGGCAGCGATTTGAGAATATAGTCACCTATACATGTTTAAAACACTCTCCTACAAAATTCACAAGAACGAACAGAATTAGGCTCCTAAGTGAGAGAGAGAGAGAGAGAGAGAGAGAGAGAGAGAGAAAACACACTCATCAAGAGCATCAAAATACTTCAATAAAATATCAACCAATTAATATACTCCCACCAACAGATATCGACATTCAACAATAAGTAAGCTTGAGTTGGAAAAATATCATTTGCAGATCAGCCTGAAACCTGCATAGAGCTGCAGAGGAAAAGTGGGTAATCTGAAAAATCAAACAGAACCCAAAAGCATTCTATTCATATTCCAACAAGCATATTCCAACAAGCACTGTCTCCCCAGTTGCTCCACGGAATTGATGATAACAGCACTCTTCAACATGACGATAAAGAAATGGCAGAAGTACTGCAGAAACAATACTGCGCTGTCTTTGGTGATCCCACTGATATTGACACAAGAGATGCGAACGAATTCAATCCTCAACATATTAACGCGGACATAACTTTTACTGCTTCAGACATCATAGCAGCAATAAATGATACCAAATATTATTCTGCTCTAGGCCTTGATAGATTCTCTACTTGTGTTCTATGGAATGTAGACACCAACTTGAAATACCTCTATCCAGTCTCTGGTGAAATTCTTTAGACTCAGGCTATATACCTAAACAGTTCTTATCCAAATCTGTCATCCTGGTTTTCAAAATAGGAAACAGATCCCTCGCAGACAACTATCACCCGATCTCACTCACCTCCCATATCATCAAAGTGTTTGAAAGAGTGGTGAGATCAAGTGTAGCTGGTTTCATGGAGAGCCACAGCCTTCTAAAGTCTAACCAGCATGACTTCCGCTGCAGCAAGGCTGTCTAACACAGCTCTTACATCACATTGATGATATCTTTAAAACTTTTGGGATCAGGTTCGAACTCTGATGTCATATATCTTGACTTCAGTAAAGCGTTCGACAGAGTCGACCCACAATATCCTCCTATGAAAATTATCAAATATTGGAATCCGTGGAAAACTGCTTCACTGGATTGAGTATTTCCTCGCTAACAGAACACATCTTGTGATCTCTAGAATCAACCCAAGCCCAGAAAAAGTCACCAGTGGTGTCCCCCAAAGGACTGTCTTGAGCCAGCTTCTGTTTATAGTCTATACAAACGACATCTGAAGCGTCGTTAAACACAGCAAAGTGAAAAATATTCGCAGATCACGTCAAGCTACAGAAAAATTATCAACGGAGAAGACCGAAAAGTAAAGCCCATATAGCTCGCAGAATGAGATCCTAGGACAACAACGAACAAAACAGAGCTACAGCTGACACAGACAACAACAGCATTTAGTTATAATAGTGTTATACTATTAGGGCTAGCAATATTAGTAATGAGGATAGTAGGTAGAAGTGGTACAGGCGATAGTAAGTGATGAATTGATAATTTGCCAAAAAGGCAATAGTTTACATGTAATACAGTGTAACAGTAACATGGTCGGACCGTCGGCGACTAAACCAGCAACCCCACTACGCTTGTTTGGTGAGCAGGGTGAAATATTAATTTCGGACACCCTGCGGGATAAAATATAAGAACCCGGCAAAGGGCAAAGGAATTCAGAATTAACAATGCCCATTCAAAAACGGGTGGACAGAATTTGATAGCCTGTCTAGAAGAAGAAACACTCTGATTTAAAAACTGGGTTAGATAGCTTTGCCCCATGGAATGAAAGAGCTCTTCAGTCTTGGCTGAATATCTTTCTAGAGATGATGTCTCGAAAAAAAAAACAGTGGTTGGTGGCAAACCTATAAACACACCTCATGAAAGAGTGAAAATGTCTAATAATAATTATAGAAATAACGACGTTAACGGTACTGGAACCAACGGTGAAGGTGCTGCGTCTGGTAGGCGTTCTACTCTTCTGCATGGTAGACCCGACCGTGATAAACATACTGCGAGGCGTGTGTGGGATAAAAAGATATATTCTGTTGTTATAGATGCTACTACAGGAATAGCACAGTTAATGAAAATGGAGCCATAGGGATATGATTTAGACAGAGGATATTCCGAGAATGGTCTGAGAGAGAGAGCTATTCGTAACAATGGAGCAGAGGCTGAGTGACCAAGCTAGAGTTATACGGAAAACCAATATTGGAACTCGAAGCCATGAAGTTCAAATTGAAGAACCAACTGAAGGTGAATGTAATGAATAAACTATGAGTGATGGAGCCATAGGAGGAGAAAGAAATGAGATTCATTCTGAAACTGATATGGCATTAACACATGGAACGAAGAGCAACAGAATTCGAAAGAGATCATAGAAATTGCAAAGAAGGGAGAGTATTCAGAAAATAAGAACTTCAAAAAGATTAGTCAAGGAAGATTGAAATAAATAGTGGATAGAGTAAATAAGATAATCGATCATGTTACAGATATCGATGATCTTATGCAGGTTGTCAGTACATATGCAGCTAAAGTGATTGGAATGAAAGACTCAAAAGGCAGAATAAATGATGGACCATGATGGAAGAGAAGAAACCAAGATTCAATGAAAGTACTCAGAAGTGATATCAACTTATATTGGAGAGACAAAGAAATAATCAGTTGAGTTCAACAGGAAAGTACAGAGATCTTGATTGTAAATACAAGATCAAGAAAAATGGATTAGGTAGATTTTTGGAAGAAGTAAAAGTTGCTAAAACTGGTTGCTAAAATAGCCAAAGTCAAGAAGTACGAGCAACAAGTGAAGCAGTTCAGCCAAAATAGACTTTTTGAGGTAGACCAAAAGAAACTATATCAGGAGTTTAATGGTGGAGACCAAGATGAAGACATAATTCGAAATGCAGAGGAAAGTAAGATATTTGAAGTAAGCTGTGTAGTAGTGTAAAGACACACGAATTGGAGGCTGATTGGAGTAATGAATTGAAACAAGATTCAACAGGTATGGTATGACACATTTAGGATCACGGTAAAGTTAGTCAAGATGCAGTGCAGCAAGATCCCCTTATTGGAAAGCTTCTGGACCCGATGGAGTTCAAGGCAACTGGATCAAGAAGTTTACGACATTACATAGAAATATCACATTGGAGTTTAATGAAATCGTAAACAGCACAGAGCCATTACCATCATGGATGGCACTTGAACGGACAGTGCTTTTTCTGAAGGATGCATCAAAAGGGAATATTGTAGACGATTTCAGCCCTATTTCTTTCCTTCCAATTCATTGGAAGTCATGCACAGGGATTTTGACAGAAAATATGTATTCCTTCTTGGAAGATAAAAACATGCTTTCAGAAGAAAAAAGAGGTTGCAAACGAAGATGTAGAGGCAGGAAGTATCAACTCTTGATTGATAAAGCCATTCTCAGAGGTTGCAAAACAAAACATACGAATCTTTCTATGGGATGGATTGACTACCGAAAGGCGTATGACCTCATTCCTCATTCAGTGATATTAGTGTGTCTGGTCCTTTTTGGAGTAGCCAATAATATAAGAGAATTTATTCAGCAGAGCATGCAAATTTGGAAGCTTGAGCTAACGTCATCTGGTAAAATGCTTGGAGAGGTCACAATCAAGAGGAGCATTTTTCATGGTAATAGCCTAGAACCACTTTTGTTTGTCCTGTGCTTGATTCTTTTGTCTATTCTGCTGGAAAAGACTGGCCTTGGTTATGCGTGGAGACGACGAAGCCTTAAAGTCAACAATTCGTTAGTTATGGACGATTTGAAGTCGTTTGGAAAGAACATGGGATTGGGGTTTGGGATAAGTAAATGTGGAGTCCTAATACTTCAAAGAGAAATGGTGGTGACAACTGAAGGGATAGAACTACCAGACGGAAGTGTCATGCGGGACATTGACAGGAATGGTTATAAGTACATTGGTATCCTGGAGACTGACAATAAAAGAAAAGGAGATGAAGAACATACACAAGAAATAGTACATGAGACGATTGTGTTTGATTCTCAAATCAAAAGTGACTGGAAGAGAAAAAGTAACTGCCTTCAATATGAGTGTTGTATCAATACTAGGACATGGAGAGGGCATATTTAAATGGATAAAAGAAGAGATAAAACAGACGAACCGATAAATGCGGAAGAAAATGAAAATGTATGGAGCCTTACGACCCAAAATGACGTGCATAAAATATACTTACCACAAAAAGATGGAGGAAAGGGTATGATAAGCAGCGAAGATTGCATAACAAGT
Organism: Octopus rubescens; assembly: GCA_027564515.1. Lineage (NCBI taxonomy): Eukaryota > Metazoa > Mollusca > Cephalopoda > Octopoda > Octopodidae > Octopus > Octopus rubescens. The sequence continues at coordinate 13,192,626 of JAOPUL010006364.1, read as the reverse complement.
GAAGAAAATAGTCTTGGATGGTATATTCGGAACAACACAGGACCATTACACATAGAGTTAAATTGGCTGGGATCGTAGAAACAGAGTCGTGCATCATCAAAGAAGAGTTACAAAAAAAAAGTTGAAAAGAAGGCTACATGATAGAAAGACAAGGTATTATAGTTCCAAGGAAGAATGGACAGTTCCTACGAAGAATGTACAAAGAGTGCAATGCTGGAAAATTCGATAGGCATCAAGCATGGGACTGGATAAGTAAGGGAGAGTTGAACGAATGAACATAAGCTCTTATCTATGCTGCCCAGGAGCAGGCATTAAGGATTAACTACATAAAATTAACTACGTAAAATTCCATATCAACAAAACGATCGAATCACCACTGTGTAGAATGTGTGGGAGGTTGGAGAAACCACAAGCCATATTGTATGTGAATGTAGCACTCTGGCACAGTGACAGTACAAGAGACGGCATGACAATGGTGCTCGAATAGTTCATTGGGAAATACACCTTGGAACGATCTGACAAGTGGTATGAACATCAGCCACCAGCTGGTAGAGAAGGAAAAGTACAAAGTAGATAGGTACCAAGATTTGAAGCTTGATATATCACGTTTATAGAAACTGAGGGTTGTGAAGATTATACCCGTTGTGATAGGGCCATTTGGAGCAATGAAAAACCAATTTCAGAAGTGGCTTGGCAAACTTGAACTCACTATCAAAACTGGGATGCTGCAGAAAAGGGGCACTACTTGGAACAACTAGGATTTTGAGAAGAGTTATATCAATCTAACTGGAGTGAGAGAAATGAAAGTATCCATGGTCACTAGTTATGATCCGCTCCTGATCAAGAGAAATCAACATACGATCACTCTGATAAATGTGATAATAATAATAAAAACATGGGTGGGGCTAGCTGAAGGAGCACTGAAAAAAGCGACTTAACGCACCATACTGGCAGCGCAAGACCAAGCTTTGGCCACAAACTGGAGGGTCATCCTTAGGAAGGAACAAGTATCTCCACTATGCCGCATCTGTAATAGAGTGGACAAAACCAGAGCGCGTATAGTGAAAGAATGCTACAAACTTGTCCAAAACCATTGCAAGTTGTGGCGGCACGATAAGGTAGCGAGTGTGCTACATTGGAAACTATGTTAAAAGTGGGGTCTAGAGAGAAGCAAGACGTGGTATAAGTAAGGACCGCGAGAGCGACGGAGTCGGAGAACTGCAAAATCCTGTAGGGTTTTCCAATACAAACAGATCAGTTGCTACAGCATAACATACATTAATTAGTGGTGGTAGATAAGGGGAACCACATGTGCGATATAATTATTGTTGCCTGTCCCTTTGAACCACGAATAGTAAAATAGGAAGGCGGAAAGATAGAAATATATAATCCCATTAAGTACGAAATAGCGCGGCTATGGAAAATGAAAAAGCTGAAAATATTGTTAATTATAATTGGGTCCTTGAGGACATTATCAGAAAGCTGCACGAGTTATATAAAGGAAATCGGAATAGAGTGCTCAGTAGAACTATTACAAAAGTTTTGCCTCCTCGGCACTGCCAGAATAATCAGGAAAGTATTAGATAGTTGAAAAGAACAGGTAGTATGGTACTGTAGGCTGGTGGTAGTAAACCAGCTACGCATGCAAGACTACTGGAGTTCCAACGAAACCTGAGTTAAAAAATGAATAATAATACAAACAGCGGTGATGGTGTCACCTCACCGCCAGAATTTTCATGAGCGAAAATGTCAATTACAAATGTATTAAACATCGGTATGAATGAGGTTGGAACTGAAAACAGTGTATACGATTTTAGGTATGGACTCTCTGAGACTTGGTTAGTATCCCATCTTATGATAGTGTCACGATAAAAATACTTGTGATTGCACAACCTTACAAATGCTACCTCTAAATGAATGGTGTCAAACTAAAAAAATAATCACAACTGCGTTAACGGGACCGAAACTGCTAACAGTGAAGGTAGCGCGCACGGCAGGCAAAGAGTGTATGATCAATCTCCCGCAGGTCGTCTCCAGGCCATTGATCAGGCCCAGAATCGAAGTCAATAATGCAAAAGTTAAAATAAAATGAAATGGGAAACAGAGGTAAATAAAATTGTAAATGAATGCTAGTTGAGAAGTGAGCCAAATAAAAGAGGATTCATGAAACGAATGAAATTAATATGGGATGAAAAAGGAGTTTTTAAAAGTGTCCGCTCAGCGATTGATGGATCAGGCAAGGGCAATTCGTAGGAACCACTGGGTTATAGGATTATCATCAACATATAAAAAAAAAACTACATCTGCATAATTGTAATATAAAATATAATACACGGATCCATTTTAAGGAGGAAAAATACTTCATGGAAATGTGAATCTTTGGTAGCCAAAAAATCCGGTGTGCATCAAGGCGACTTTAAAAGATGCTATCTTCTTTCAGGCACTTCGACAAAAGCAAAATCACCAAGTTGGCTAGTCACGTATGGGGGTTGAATACCAACACCACCCCACCTAGAATCAAGTAGAAAATCGTAGAAAAAATAATAATGGATCAAACAAATGCAACTTATGCGTAGCTGAAAAGTCGCTTATCATTTTGCGATCTAAAAAATTCACCAGGCTACTGAATTCCAGATCAGAAATATTCAGCAAATGCAAACATATGGACATATTTCTTTTAGCGAATTGGAGACACCACCTTCTCCGGGTTGAAAAGCTGTATCGGAGAATGTGGACCCCTCCCAGTTGATTCGTTCTACACCAACTACCATCGTTATGGCTTTACGGCCAAAGGGGACATAACACTCAATGAAGTGAAGAATAGGAGAAAAAAAAACAAAAATGAAATTCAAAGAGAACACGATAGATAGATTGAAGAGAAACCCTTACATGGCCAATTTTGGAAAGCCACTGAGGAATTATGTGTAAGAAAATCTGGGCTTGGTTAAAAAGAAAGCAATTGAAAAAAGAAATAGAGAGCCTAAGTATAACAGCACAGGATGAAGCGATAATAACAAACAACTTGAGGAAAAATGTATATAACGAGAATGTATCAGAAAAATGTAGAGTCTGTGGAACACGGAACGAGATAGTGGCACACATTGTTGCAGAGTTTCCCAAGTAGGTCCAGGAAGAATATAAGAAATAGAGGCGGGACCAAGTTGTCAAAGTTATACACTGGAAACTGTGCCAGAAGTGGGGGTTCGAAGCTGGAGGCACATGGTATAAACACCGAGTCGAAAGAGTGCTGGAGTCTGAGGAATGTAAAATATTGTGTGACTTCCCTATCCAAACGGACAAGAAATTAAAAAGTAGTAGACCAAACATAACATTAATAGACAAGGAAAAGCGAAGTTGCTTGCTAAGTGACTCAATATGCCTGTTTGATCCTAGGATGGTAAGGAATGAAGAAAAAACAAACAAACTAAAAATACAACCCCTTAAAATATGCAATTTCAAGAATTTGGAGTATGAAAACTGTAAATGTGCCTATAATAATAGGTGCATTGGGAATTGTAAACAAAGATATAGACAAATGCTTGAAGGTGATAGGAATCCAATGTCACGTAGAACTTCTACAGAAAGTTTGCCTCATGGGGACAGGAAAGATTATTAGGAGTGTTGTAAGAACTTAAAAGACTATTGAAATCTTGTGGATAACTAAGGTTACAGATACTAAACCATTGCCCACAAAAATCCTAGCAGGAATAAGAAAAAACATGTGTGAAACCAACAATAATAATAATAATAATCCTTTCGATACTGGGCACGAAGGCCCGAAATTTTGGGGGAGGGGAGTAGTCGATAACATCGACCCCAGTTCGTAACTGGTACTTACTTTATCGACCCCAGAAGGATGAAAGGCAAAGTCGACCCCAGCGGCATTTGAACTCAGAACGTAAAGTCGGAAAAATTGCTGCTACTGATCCTTATTAATATTAATATGACAAAGCATTAAGTTCTTCACAGATTGAATCTGTGATGCAGTTCAGGTAACAATTAGAACTGCGTTCACTTACAACACTTGGTGAGAGCAGAATACCTTCCATCATTTTCCCTTTGCTGAACATTGTATAACATATCCGCATGCACGCACACACATTATAATACAAAAGACACACATTAAAACAGACGTTAAATGATGATGATGATGATGATGATGATGATCTAGCTCTATTTCTAGAGAATAGCTGAAATGCAGATGTATAATACAAAATTCATGGAGTTAATTGGGGTCGAAAAAATTAATTGAAATGAACAATTTAATCAAGAAAACACAGTCTATATTACAGCACCATTTCCAACATAAAGTGTTGCCTATTTGATGTAACAGTAGAAGACATAACAAAAGCAATGCTGTTGTTGGAAGAAAAGGAAACCAAAGTCAACAGCTTAGCAATAATCTCACCATTACAGATATGTAAAATTTTCGAGATTGGTGGTCCTCAGTCTAAATAAAACACATAGGATATTTCTTAACTGTGATCCAAACAGATTTCAAGACATTAGACAATAATTGACTAACCAGACTACATTATAATGAGAGAAGATAACGATCATTTCAAATCACAAAACCCAGCAATATCATACATGCATCTATTATTTGGGTCTACAGAAAATCCACAACCTATTTTTATTTATTTATTTTTTTCAAAGCTAAATGGTTTAACTTATAAATAAATAAATAAATAAATAAATAAATAAATAAATAAAACCTAGGTAATTTTAGTGTTGGAGTCCTAAACTCAGCTTTGCTGAAGTAGACATATGGACATGGAGTGACCAAATGAATGTTTGGGGCTTTCCCACAAAAAGCTCACTTTGTAACAATGTGGTTTCGGTTCAATTCTACAGCGCAAGAAGTGTGTTTTCATTAGCCCTGGGCTGACCAATGCCTTGTGAGTGAATTAGGTAGATGGAAACTGTATGGAAGGAAGCCTATTTTATATATGTGTGTGTTTATGTTCGTCTTCCCCGCCACTTGACAACATGTGTTAATTTGTTTACATCCAAGTAACTTAGCAGTTCAGCAAGAGATACCAATAGAATAAGTACCAAACCTTAAGAAGAAAAATACTGGGGTCGATTTGTTCAACTAGACCCTTCAAGGTGGTGACCCAGCATGGCCACACTCCAATGATTGGAACAAGTAAAAGAAGATAGCCTCAATACAACTTTTAATGATGATCAGTTGTAAGAGATACATCATAGCAGTAAGGAACATGCTAATTCTTTGTTTCTTCTATCTCAATACACACACTACCAAACACTTTGATGCTGGTTGCAGTGAAGACAAATGTAAAGAGTGTGTCCCTCTCTTGTATGTTAGTTACTGGATTGTGCCAAAATGACAGGAATGGAACCATGCAGTGAGGAAAGATATATGGCATTATGTCCTATTTTGTTTTTATATGACATTTTTATTTTTATATTTTTACTGTTTCAGTCATTAGACTGCGGCCAGGCTGGGGCACTGCCCAGAAGAATTTTAGTTGAATGAATCAACCCTAGTATTCCATTTTTTAAAAGAATCTGGTACTTCTATCGGTCTCTTTTGTCGAACCACTAAGTTACAGAGAAGAAAATACACCAACACTGGTTGACAACCAATGGCGAGGAGGGGTCAAACACACACACACATATATAAACACAACGAGCTTCTTTCTGTTTCCGTCTACCAAATCCATTCACATGGCTTTGGTCAGCCCGAGGCTATAGTAGAAGACACTTGTCCAAGGTGCAATGCAGTGTGACTGAACCCAGAACCATGTGGTTGGGAAATAAACTTGTTACCATACAGCCACGCCTGTGCCTATAATTTGGCAAATTGTGAACAACAGTGTCAGTGGTTACAGGTTTTGAATGACACAGTGCCTCTTTCACTGAATATCTAACAACAAGGGAGTGAGTGTAAGTCAGTGTAAAACAAATACGGCAAAGGACTGTTCAGAAAACACTGTTCCTTTTCAGTTTTCCCATCAATGTTAACATCCTTCACAAACATACACTGACAAATATATATCATCAACATCGTCTAACCCATGCCTGCATGGAAAAACAGACGTTAAATGATGATGATGATGATGATGATGATGATGATCTTATATTGGTACTTTTCCATGTTGGCATAGGTTGGATGGCTTATACTGCCCTCCTAGATGAATGTACAAGCTTTACTTGTGCATTCCTCTAGGAAGGCAGTGACTTCTGTTTATCAAATTTCACTCCCAAAGTACTGGTCAAAATCAAGGTAAGGTATAAGACACTTGCCCAAGGTGCTGTACAGAAGCAATGAATGGATTTAAACCCAGAGTTATGTGGTTGTAAAGCAAACTATTAACCACACAGCCATGCCTAATAGTCTATGGCAGATGAATAAGTAAAAAAAATCTAAAACTATAAAAATTTTAAGATTCAAGCCTTTGTTTATTTCAATGATCCACAATAAAATAAATTGTAAAATATTAGCTTCTGTTAACCCTTTGGCATTTAAACTAGCCATATCCAACCTACATATTCTACCTGTTTTATGTTCAAACCAACCAGATCCAGCCTCTCACACTTACCCTACAATTTCATTCTAAAAACAAACAACAATCACATCATCAAAATCTCAAAGCTATGAAATAATACATGGTTAATTGAAAACAATGTGAATAAATAAACCTTACATTTGACAGAGTAATCTGAATGCTTAAAGGGTTAAACAGGCACAGCGTCAGTTTGTACTGGGTGAAGTTTATAAGATGTAGATCTAGTTCATTACTGGTCTTTATTTTATCAACGCCAATATCGGATATCTCTCTCTCTTTCTTTCTCTCTCTGTCTCTCTCTCTCTCTTTCTGTATCTCTCTCTCTCTCTCTCGCCAGGTAACCAGTGTTCCATTTACAGCAAGACACCTGTATCTATCACTATAACCTTCCCCAAAGTTTCTCTCACCTTCTATAGGGCCTTTCTTCCCCTTTCCCTCCTAGATCTTGCAGGTCCCTGGAAACCCTGGCAGTGCA
>JAOPUL010006364.1:13168769-13183764 GCA_027564515.1 Octopus rubescens | reverse complement strand
CACACACACACACACACACACACACACACACACACACACACACACACACACACACACACACACACACACAATGAGCTACTATTTATAGCTGAGTTTGCATTTGAGATACATTGTTAAGAGAAGACTTAGATATTTCTCGATGCTTTTATGCTTACTTGTAAATGTAACCATATATATATAACAACTGTATTCCTTGAAACCTTCTGAGTGCTTTCTGGACTTTTCTATTTGTGGCACCTCTCTTACTCTAAAAGATTTCAGATTTTAGATAAAGGATTATTAACTGATCCCATGTACATGTACACACACACACCTAATAATCATTTATTCAAAATCCCAAAAATCATTTATTCATAATTCAAAATCTTGAACTATTTGAGCTAAAGTAGTGCCACAAATTGAAAATCACAGGGCACATTTGGGTATGTGCTGATGTTGAGAGAGAGAGAGAGAGATTATAGCAATAAATATCTTGCAAATATAACAAAAATATCTACCGACATTAGATATGTTTGCAATGAGATTTAACAAAGCAGGACCAACACATAGGATGATATATGAACAAGTGAGCAATTTTAAAAGAACAGGTTCTGTACATGATGGTAAAAAAAGAAATGTGGACAACCCTACATTGCCAGAGGATATTAGGAGTACAGTTAGTCGAATTGTCAATGATGATCCTTACTCCTGTATTCATGCAACAAACACACAGACTCACTTTTACAAAGCCATCAATACATAAAATTCTCAAACTATGTGTAAAAACAGCTATCATTTGCAAGTTTGACATGATTTACACAAGGAAATTTTACTGCAGAGAGTGCAAGCAAGTACTGGTTTTGTAGATCACATCCACAATGAAAATTTTATGGATAACACTATTTGCAGTGATGAAATAATGTTATGTACATGTGAGAAAGCAAAATCCCTTGAGCCTTAGTTAACAGCAGATGAGATAATTAGCATTGATTCATTTCAACAAGATGGGACACCTCGTCATTATTCCACAAATGTTCAGGAATACCTACAAGGGCTATTTCAAAATTGATGAAAAGGATATGAGAATAACAGATGAGTCAATTTAGATGCCCAAATCAAACTTTGGCTTTCTTTGCCTGTGGCTTTCTCAAATTGCAAGCCAGTCAAACAAGAATTACGACTCTGGAGAATTCACATGAAGATATATGAAATGCTGCAAATAACAATGTTAAGGACATGTTTGGAAATCCTACTACACAATTTGAGCTGTACAAGGGATACTGATGACTGCCATGTCAAACTCTAACCTTCAAACTTCCAACAGTGTTACTTCTCTTTCATTCTATAACTATATATTTTAAATAATTTTAATGTGTTTCATTAAAATAGATAGGGACTTTATGGACATGCTGTATATCCTCCCACCTCTCTCTCATCACTGGTCTTCCAACCATAAGATTATAAAAATATCCAGTCAGTTCTACAAACAAGACAAAATAAAACCTAGACATTTTTATTTTATTTTGTTTCCCATATAAAAGAAGTAACATATTATTTCTAACAGTGCAAAAGAAAACATGCACAGGCATACCTGCATATGTGTGCTGTACTCCTCCCCAATGTGTGTGCATGCATGCATGCACATACGCGCGCACGCACACACACACACACACACACACTCACACACACACACACACACGAAAACTTAACCCTTTAGCATTCATATTATTCTGTTAAAGTTATTTATTCACAATGTTTTCAATTAATTATACATTATCTTGTAGCTTTTGAAATTTCAGTGATGTGGTTGTATATTTTCAGAATGACATTATAGGATAGGTGTGAGATGCTGGATCTGGCCAGTTTGAACATAAAACAGAGAGAATATTTTGGCCGGATATGGCCGGTTTAAATGCTAAAGGGTTAAATCTATCTGAAGTGACCTCAGTTTGTCATTACAAAGAGATCAACTACTGTCCTCAGAAGGTTACCTTCAACAAAATACACATATGACTACACCACTGTGACAAGTATTTAAGTCAGGCTTTCTGTGAAGTTGATTTTCTTGTTCTACAAGGGCAAATACTTTTAAAGACTTTTTGCAATCATTTTTATATCATTCACAGATTTTTGCATATATAAATAATGAAAAACACCTCAATGCTAATTTGTTGTGAACTGTCAAAAACAAACAGATTTTCTTAATATACTAGTTAAGTGTTGATGAAATCTCGATACGACTAACAGTTATTAGCAACTTAACTAAGCTGGGGTGGGGGGTCATCAACGGAAACTACAAAACCCACCACATCAGTCTTTTACCTAGTGGTAACAATTTCAAATTTTACTATCTTTATTTTCTACCCTAACTAAACTAGAAATGAATTGGATTAATTTGTGATATTTTACAATGCATCTCTGGTGCTTGATGCAGTCCTTGCACCTGTTAACATTCAAGCGAACCATCCAACCCATGCCAGCATAGAACATGAATGTTAGATGGTGAAGATGACAATGATCTCTAGTTCTGCTGCCACAATACAATGCACCCATTCCGCTCTTTAAAAGGGTTAGCTCAACGAACAAAGAAAACATGAGTTGAAGAGACACTTGTTGAGGACATGACCTTCTCTAGTGCTGGTTGCCACAGTGAAATACACCAATTACACTCCGTAAATTGGATGGTGATAGGAAGAACATCTGGCTGTAGAAACCAAGCCCAAAAATGAAATGTGCAAGTAGGATATGGTCTGGGTAATAAAAATAAAAAAATTAAAAAAAAAAAAAAACATTTTTACTTATATTCTGAATTCTGCTGAAACACACAGACAGACCCATATTTAATAAACAAATAAATAAAAAATGTACAAAAATATACCATCTGATAGCAAATTATATAATTATTTAGTAATAGTGGTATTTGAAACTTTTTTTTAAAATACTTAATTTGAACTGAATTATATAATATCAACGGTGTTCTCACTGATGCTGGTGCCACGTAAAAAGCACCCAGTTACAGAAACCATGCCAAAGCAGACAGTGGTGCTTGGCACATCCCTTTGGCCCACCAGCTCTTGTCAAATTATCCAACCCATGCTAGCATGGAAAACAGATGTTAAATGGTGATGATGAGGATGATGTATCCACTTTTATCACACTAGTAAATTAACTGAATTCATAACCGTATGCACTTCTACTCATCAATTCACAGTGCCATAAAAAGTGTCACAAACTGAATGAGAAGACAAATTCAATAATTCAGGTTGCCAAATGTTCCTCATCGAATATTCTAAAAACAAGAACTAATATCGACTTTTAATACTGAGTTCATAAAAGAACATTCATTTCTGTCTTGTGCATTTCACCTGCTAAACATCAAATGACTAAATAGTAAAAACAACTGATGGGAAAGAATACATAGATATCATATTTGATATTTGATGTAATAAGCATTGTTATGATTATTGCTAATCAACTTATTTGGCATTTCAGAATATGCAACAAAATAAAGTCTAGGTTTACTCATTTTTGTTTAGTATCTCGATTTTTCATGCTATTCAGGAGTGATGTGGAGTTTTACAAATTTGGATATCATCATTATCATAATTTAATGTCCATTTTTCCATGCTTACATAGGTCAGACAGAATTTGTTGAGGCAGATTTTCTATGGCTGGATGCCCTGCATGTCACCAACCCTTGTTTCCAAGCAAGGTAATATTTCACCTTGGAAGACAGGGAATTAACAACATCACTTGTATGACAATGATGCTCGTTCACAATCATCACATGATGTCAAGATACACACAAACACACGCGTGTGATGGGCTTCTTTCAGTTTCCATTTACCAAATCTACTCACAAGGCTTTGATTGGCCCAGGGCTATAGTAGAAGATGCTTGCCCAAGCACACATACACAAAACTGGCTTTCAGTTTCCATCTACCCAATTCATGCAAGGTTCTGGTTGGCCCAGGGCTATAGTAGAAGACACTTGCTCAAGGTGCAGTGCAGTGGGACTGAACCGAAGACCACATGGTTGGGAAGCAAGCTTCATAACCACACAGCCTCACCTATGCAAGTTGGTGCCTTTTCTACTGCTCACTATCCAAAAGTAGAAGTCTTAACTTGTATTGCAAGGGTTTTAAACTAACAAGTAAAAGGACATATTTGGCCTAGAATTACTAAATAATAATAGCAGGGCTTGCAGTCAATAGTTTAGATTCACAATTACTTTTGCCTTTACTCCTAAGATATTAAAAGGGAGCTACAAAAGCAAACTTTAAACTGCTTTGTTATTACCAGAAAGAATTAAATGAAATTTGTCTATCTTTGGACTTGAGAAAAGTTTGACAGCTGAGCAGATTTTCCTGTCTTTATCCTTCTTTTGTTAACAAATTATTTTTTTATGGAAAATACTGTCTCCACCTTTCTCTAAAATAATAAAGGTCAAAATAGTCAACCAACAGACAGAATTAAAAAAATTACAAAAATAATAAAATAAAGAAAGAATTTTTAACTTCATTGCTAAGCAAATACTTAATAGTTAACTAGTAAGCAAATTGCATAAAGGATATAGTTTAAACTGAATTTGTAACCCTGTTTTGCAATGGATAAATTCAGCTAAGAAATCATTTAAAATAAACTTTTTTTATTATCAGCTGCAAAACAACTTGTAGAATCTAACATAGGCTCAGTAAAGCGATAATACTTGAGAAGTATGAGGTCAGTGATGGCTAAATGCTATTAATACTATCTACATATTTCTTTCAATATGTGCTAAGCACCAGAATGCAGCATACAAGCCTTGCCTGTTTACTGGAAATTTTAAACTTCTGTTTAGTTTATTAGCAAGCAACAGAAGGAGGAAAAATATAACCAGTGAAAACAAATAACAATAGAATTTGAAAATGAGATCTAGCTTTAAATTTCTCATGCATACAAATAAAATATGCACAAGTAAGAGAAATAACATCTTATGGGTAGAAGTAGCAGATGGGCAGTACTGAGAGAGGGGGAAGGATAATTAAAATGTGCAATCCCAAAGGAGCAATACATTCAAGAACAACCAAAATTGACACTTCACTTTCTCTTATATTTTCTCATATAAACAGTCTGTACTAAAATAAGTTTGAGTTATTCTACAATTTAGTATTGTTATTGTTGTTATTCATGCTGACATAAATTGGGCAGGCTTCATTCAACAGCGGAGGCCCTCAGTGTTTCTAAACTCTATCTGCAAGGTAATACTGTCTGAGCTCCAATATAAATAACGTGCAATGTCATTTTTTGCTTTGTACATGTCAAACTTGTAGCACATTTTCATATAAGACACATGAAACAACAGTGTTAATAAAATACTCTCTCAAATTCATATTTGTGTTGGTTCTATCAAAGAGGCTCTTAGAAGTTTGAGGAAATGAAGCTCAAACACATTTATAAAAGGATGGAGACAGCACTGACTAAATGGTTTAATGATGAAGCACCCTAGTGAAATCAAATATTTTTTCAAGATCTATTATATAAAAACATATTGGCCTTCTGTATCATTGTTTTAGTTGTCTTAAAACTAGACGTTATGCAGACCCCACTAGACTGGAAGATAACAGCTCAGTTGTGAATCAGTTTTAACTTTTGTAGATTGGGATTAGTGAGAAACATATGAACATGGAGAGTGTTCTTCAAACATAGTGTCTTGTCATGGGATCAGTAAAGATGGTAAAATGAGATGAGATAAAGCATATCAAGTAGGTTTGGGCAGATTCAGAAAATTACAAGCTAAACTTCAAAAGCAAATATGACATTAGTTTTTTTCCTCAGACAATCTTGTGCAAAGTAGAACATGACATATCTCTCTCTCTCTCTCTCTCTCTCTCTCTCTCTCTCTCACATACACACACTGGGCTCTCATATAGTTTCCTTCAACTAATTTCATTCACAAGGCATTCGTCAACTTGAGACCATAGTACAAGGCATTTGTCCAAGGTGCCAAGCAGTCAGGAATGCACCCTGAGACCATGTGATAACAAAATAAACTTCTTAACCACACAGCTATGCCTGTGCCTATATGATAAATATTGAAATAACAAACCAGTATTGAATAAATAGCATAACAAGGAGCAACAAGAACATCAACATGGAAAATTCAACTAGAAGCTTAGGCTAGCTTCTGGTGGAACAGCTCAAGTTTCTTAACAGAATGGTTATAAAGAAATATAGTGCCATTTATGGTGCCAAAGCAACACAACAGTAATGAATTAGCATAGTAAGTAGCTGACTGATAGGTTTAAATCATGCATAATAATCTTACCAAAATCTATTTTCAAACAGGTCTCACTTGATAATAAATATCTAACTTTACAAAAACAATCTAAACTGTATTAGTTTAGATAGTTTTGCTAAGTGTATGTATGTGCATGCCATAAGAAATGAGCATAGTTACTCCCAAATATTGCAGACACTTATATATGAATATGTGGGCATGCACTCAATTGCCTGTGTGTGTGTGTGTGTGTGTGCATGGACATATGCATATAAAAAATCTCGATGTGTGCAAGCATGTATCAAACTAAGAAAATAAAATAAGATATTCTAAGCTTCAAGAAATACTACATAAGATGTTAGTTCTTGTTATCTGCCTGCAAGTATTAAACCAATGGAATGGGGAGATAGACAGACAGGTGGAGAGAGAAGGATAGACAAAAGTGGGAGGGAGTGGGGGGAGAACAATAGATTTAATGTGCAAGAATCCAATGCATTATCAGCAAGCCAAACTGCATTCCAACTAAATAACAACCAATGTCTGTTAATCATGATCAGAATCAAACATTTCAACCACAATAAATGGAAAAAAAAACAACATCAAACAAACTAATAACAAATAATAAAAAAAAAATTAAGGAATTTCTTTTCTTTTTTTTTTCCTGGGATAAAAGATAAACAAACGCGTAAAATTTTAATAAAGCATGAGTTTGCTGGTTCTGTTCACAGTCACAAAAGATCAAAGAAAAAAATGGAAATAATTGGAATATTTACATCGCTTAGGTCGCAAAGCCTGCCTGATATTTCGTCTGCCAGGGATGTCTGACACAGTTGGGGTGCTTGCTATGGGAATTGCTGCTTCCTTTACAGTATCACCTCCGTCCGTGCTGGCTGGTAAAGTCCTGGGAACTGTGGAGATCGAACTACAAGTTGTCACGTTGGACATGGTAACCACACTGGCTGGACCCAAGGAAGTGACATCTTTGGATTCAGTACCAGTCACCTGAACCGGCTGCTCCCCATTCGACTGCTGCAGCTGCAAAACGGGAGACGTGGTCACAGGCAGCTGCTGGACTAGGACTTCCTGAGATTGACTATCAGTACTGGCTAAACTTTCTCCTCCCTCTCCCCCGCCACCTCCACCTCCTCCACATACTGTAAGAAGAAAAAAAAACAACAACAACACAATGGGTGACCACCTTTTTTTTATGATAATTTGGAAGCTGGTAATCCATGGAAACTTGGATTAAATGTTCGCAAAAAAAAATATATAAATATATATTTGCCTTGAAAAGTTAACAGTAATGTAACAAGACTAGCTAGACCTTTTCCCCCTTAATATCAGAAAAATCTGTCAACTATTTCTTTATTTTCATTTACTTATCCAAGTAACAATTTTATTGTGAGATATGAAAATATCAAAGGATTTTCAAAGAAAAAAAGAAAAAAAAAGAGAAAGAAAAGTCTGGTTATCACACTGGAATAGATGTCGATATTGTTATATTTTCCAAATATATTATCTAAGATGATATATGTTATTACAAAACAAATAACTCTTTCCCCCCCCCCCATCTTCTTTTCCTATGGCTGCTGTCAAAACAGTGAATTAATAAAAGAGATGAAAACAGTGGATAAATAAATAGGAATATCTAATCACTAAGTAACTACATTGCCACTGCAATACAAAAATTACACAACATTTTGAGAACAACTGAGCGAGCTAGTGTGCACAGAATATTAACTCAGATCAATTGGAGAAGCTTTGTAACATTGTATTTAAGAGATGATGTCTTTGTTTTAGTCAGCAATTATTGCTAGCTGTGATGATGCTCTGCAACAGTCTGTGTTGTACAACCTGCTATTGGATCACCATGAGGTATTTCAGTTGTTGGAAATTTACTGGTGAATTCGTACACACACACACACACTTCTAGATTTGTATTTTATTTTGTTTTGTTTTTTTTATTTTATCAAGACCAATTTAATGTTCTTCTAACGAATTTTTCCCTGATTATAAACATCTTTGATTTTTCTTTTGATATTCTGTTAGGTTTCTACTGTTTTATCTGAAATTCACTTTCAAATCAATACAAAGAAACTTTCAATTATGGAGAGAGAAAAACATAAAAACAGAATAACAATATTTAATAGTTATTCCATGCATACACTGTATTATTTTACTTCAAGTTTATACAGAGGAGGAGGGGGTGTCTGAATTACCTCCCTTGGACATCATGCGCCCTTGTGGTACATTCTCTTCCTCTAAAACAACATTTGGAAGACAAGTTTGTGCATCCCTTCACCAACATCACACACACAAAAGACTGATTTGTGATTAAACATCACAGCTGTTCTGCAATGGATGATGAACGGAATGTAGACATTGTATGTGCAGACATCGAATCCTTAGATAGATGCCAGTTGCTATTACATGACTATGCTATTAGATTAATTAGGGGGGGGGGGCTAATTGCAGTGAATGGAGATGACAATCCAATAGTAATATCATGGAGAAATGTTAGGTTGTTATAAGAATAAATCATTGTTGCTTGATTTTTAGTTATATTCTAGCAAAATTTCCAATTGGAGTGTGTAGTCATAAATTTTAACGTTTTGTCTGACAGTTCAATATCACAGTGTGATGATAGAGAAACCATTATATATTAAATAAAGAATATAAACTGCAGCAAAATAAAAATATTTTCTTTCTGTTGTGTTCAACTAATTATATATCAAATGTTTCCAGATATTTCTGTGCATATAATGAGAGGTGAGACAATCTTATGGAATTAATAATGACAAACTGTGTTTGTTATTTAAAATTTTCCTAGTGGTCAATTTACAAAGATTAATAATTGGTTTCAATAATTCTCTTTCCTCCCATAATAGAGTGTTTCCAACAAGCACAAACAGCGTATCTTCGATGACTGATCATTAATTTCACTTCTCTTTAATTTACATGAAACCAATTCTTTTCTTCGTTATAGGTTTTTAATGAAAAGATAAAAGTGAAAGCTCTAGGTGGTAAATAGCATTTGCTGTACAAATTAGAGCAAAGCAAACATTTAAAAGATAATTTATTGCTGCTAAATTGTAACATGAAAAAGAGTGCATCCATAAAACAAAACGCGCTTTGCAATAAATAAATTGAATCATGTTCTTGAACAACATTAAGAAATTTGCAGAAAATACTTCCTTATTATTCAGATCTACAGGATCACCACTGGTGATTGTATTTATGTAGTAGTGTATCTAAGGTAACTCAACAGTATCCATCCCCCTCACTCCATTATAAGCTAATGCAACAATTATCTATTTTATACCCTTACTTCAGTTAACAGCAAACAACTACATTACACTGCGTGGAGGATTTAGAAGCTGAGTACAGTTTCTTCATGAAGGTCATAATTCAAAGCTAGTGGTAAAACATGAACTGCTAACCTCTTGCCTATCTATCTTAGTATTCTATCAATTCAGCCTCTGAATTCCCTGTTCAGATCTATGCTCACTTTAAATTTTATTTCCTGACAAACGTCTTCTTTTTTTTTTTTTTTTTACATTTATGGAATGCATGTGTAGAGAATTTATAACAAAAGCTGATAAAGGATTTACTTATTTTTAAAGAGGAACTACACCTAAGTGGTGGTTTTCAACTGGTATACCCCCAGTTAAATATCTGTACAGTGTGTGTGTGTGTGTGTGTGCTTGGTGCGTGCGCGCAATGATTTTAACTTGCAAACACAAACTGGCTGGTTCTGAATGTCTGTTGTGATAGTTTGAGTGCTTTCGGTAGAGTAGTTGTAGAGTGGGGAAGTGGAAACATCTGGGATCAAAAGAATCAATGTAACCAAACAAATAATGCATGCTAAGTGAAGAAATGCTCCAGATTATAATAGTAGGAAAGGCGGCGAGCTGGCAGAATCGTTAGCACGCTGGGCAAAATGCTTAGCAGCATTTTCATCCATTTTTACATTGAGTTCAAATCCCACCGAGGTCAACTTTGCCTTTCATCCCCCATCCTTTCAGAGTCAATAAAACAAGTACCCCCCCCCCCATTTCAGGCCTTGTGCTTAAAGTAGAAATGATTATAACAGTAGGAGGAGCTAAAAGCGAACTGCAAGCATGAACAGGCCCTCGATGGACAAGCCTGTCTAAAATATGTTACACTGAATAGGGTATCCACACTGGCTGGACCCAAGCAAGTGACATCTTTGGACTCAGTACCAACTCCTGAAACATTTTTCTTTTAACCTTTTATTTTTAAAGAAGAAAAAAATCAAACCTATGTAAAACACAAAGAGTACAAACCAATGAAGGAGCATCTACATAGTGGTTCAACCTGTTAGAAATAATAACCAAACCCCCTTCAAATATACCCTACCACTTGAAGAAAAAGAAGAAAAAAAGATGAAATGCATTGGATGAAGTGATCCAAGATACATTTTAAAAAAAGAAAAAGAGCCGGTTGATCACAGCTGGAATGTCTTTGATCATAGGTCTGCTCAATCAGAGCTGACCTAGGTTAAACAAGAAGAAAATGTCAGCATAAAGGATGTTGACCATAATGTTAAGCTACCCATAAATTCACATATCACACTTCATGAAGGAGGAGTAAGACATAATGTTAGATATCTGACTGAGGAAAGTAAATAAATAATGTCTAGTCACACAAGATTTGAACCCAATTTCCTTTGAATTATCACATCACCAACATAAATTCACAGGGGCTAAGTTCCGTATATTTACATAATATGGCATAGGCATGGTTGTTGTGTGGTAAAAAGTTTGCTTCCCAACCACATGATTCTGGGTTCAGTCCCACTGTGTGACACCTTGGGCAAGTGTCTTCTACTAAAGCTTGGGCCAAGCAAAGCTTTGTGAGTGGATTTGGTTGATGGAAGCTGAAAGAAGCCAGTCATATATATATATCTGTGTGCAATGTTACTGTCTCCTTGCTAAGACATTGCGTGATGGTTTGTAAATGAATGTTACTGTCATGCAAGTGGTGTCCTTTGTTTCTAATCTTCTGTGAAAATATGTCTGGTTATAGGGAAATATTACCTTGTTTGGAAGTAGGTGAGGGTTAATGACAGGAAGGACATCTGGCCACAGAATATCCACCTCAACAAATTCCATCTGACCCAAGCAAGGAAAAGTGGACATTAAGGTGATGATGATGATACCATGTGAAAATATTTTATTAAATGTGAGCCAGAGACAGACATAGACTGAGAGTAAATAAATTGAGAAAGTAACAGGATTAAACAGGTAATGGTTGCTGACAGAGTAGACCTATGATCAAAAGCATTCCAATTGCTACCATCCCCCTTCTTATCAGACAATGCGTATCTAGGATCGCATTATCCAATGCATCTTTTGTTTTTGTGAGATAAGCAAGGTCAGGTTAAGAGGTCACATTTCTAATATGTTATGAGACCACGTAACTGATTTGTCAGGCAATGGTTAATGCATGAAGGAGAGAAAAGACTTGAGCTGTCATAACACACTACAAAGTAGATGAAAAATATAGATTGAAGATGATTTGAGGCTGACGCAGTTAGATCAAAATTTAAATATGATTAAATTTTGACATGCCACAGCTGGAGAGGCTCATAACAGCAATGTTTAGCACCAGATTCAGTAACTCCAATAACATTCCAAGAAGGTCCTACACTATTAATTACATAGAGGCAAAGTGGTTTAAATATCTTACTCAATAACCCATCAAAAGCTATACTACAGATAAAAAGTCACATGCTACAAGCTGGCAGGCTAATATTGTGTCCATTCAGCCATTCCATCCACAGAAACACATACACGCATGTACACACATCTTACAAAAGCTGTATTTTCCACTGATGCAAAATACAGAGCAGAAAATTTAGCTAGTTGATATATCTGGGGGGTTGTTAATTGCAGGAACTATCATCAGACATGAGAGTTAATCTTTGAGGAAACAAGAAATCACCAACTGTTAACTGTGGAAGATTTACAGATGGCATTGATATTTCCATAAACTACTACAATATACTATGATTGTTTTGTGACAGAGCAAATTAGAAGCACTTTAAAAATAAACTTATATTTTGTCTTAATAACTACAACAATAAAGTTATTAATACTCCTTCCCCCCACACACAAACTTTTTACGACCATTTTTTTCCTATTTCCATGCTTGTGATGGTTTATTCGTTGGAGAAATTCCGTTTTACTAATGGATCCCCACCCTTCTGCTAACCATGCAACGACCAACAAGAGTAGAACTTCTATTCATTAAGGAAAACTGTACAAGCAGAGTTATGTCTTGTCAGATAACAATAAGGTTTCAAATGTTGGTACAAGGTCATCAATTTCAGGCGGAGATAGCAAATTGATTACATCGACCCTAGTACTTGACTGGTACTTGTTTCTTTTTTCAACCCTGAAAGATTGAAAGCAAAGTCCAACTCAGCAGAATTTGAACTTAGAATGTAAGATGCTGCAAGAAATGCCTCTCAGCATTTTGTGTGATGCAGTAATGATTCTGCCAGCCTGCCACCCTCATAAAGACTAATAAGATTTGAATTTATGATCATATTGTTGAAGAGTACAGTATCTTAACCTCATGGCTACTACATCATGAAATACTGCTTAATAGAAATGCTGAGTGTTTTACATAACCTCTCTACATCTTAGATTTTTTTTATTACACCTGAAATACTATTTTGGTTTGAAGTGGAGAGGAGTGGATTCTCAGAGTAACAACAAAAACTCTGGCATGATCTTGCTAAGAATGAAATAACCAGTTAAAAGAGAGAGAAGGAGGAAACTAATACTGAGCTTTTTCAAATAATTTCTTTTGCATTATCAATTTGCTTGATTTGACAGATTGGCAAATTATCTGACTATTCCATATCTAGGATAACTTGAGAGCTATTGCTATGTGTATTAATTTGTATCCAAGTAATTACATTTATATTTCATTTCATTTTGATATTGACTTTGTTCTGAAAAGATGGACATTGCTGCTGTTACTGGCATCTTTACAAAATGAATATTTAACTTAAACATTTTTATTTCTAGTCTGGTTGGCAAGGAGTATGTAATGTGCTTTGAAATATATAAATATGTAAATATGTTGGCAGAACTTGAACACATTGCTTCCAAGTCAGAATTCTGACATGTTAACCACTCACACTATAAAAACTGTTTTATATTTGGTGTGAATGGCTAAATAAAATATGGTGACAGCCATAACATGAAAGAATATCATAATTAAAAAGAGAGAAAATCAATCAAGAAATGAGGGAAAAAACATGTCCTATAAATCAATGCAGGCAAATAGAATGACAGAGTAGTAATGAAGAGGTAGGTCTGTGACTGGTAACACACTTTTATACCCTACAGAGACTTACTACACTCTACAGCAATAAACATATGGACACTTAGAGCAACAAAACCAGGACTGAATATACTTAATAATGGATTGGTTTCAAAATAAATCAAACTAAAAGAAACCTCTTTAAGCAAACAACATATTCCAATAAAAACAACTAAAAATAAATACATAAAAAAAAAGAAGACAAAACAGACACATATGCAAAGCCATCAATATACCAACAAGACTGTCTGACAGGAATCTGCAGCTGACAGCTACAACAGTCCACTAAACCACTACAGAATGTAATAAATAACAGATCTGGGGAAAATGGGATCCAGGAACAACAGTAATTCATATCTAGAAATAGATGAATAATTTTCCCCCATGAACCATTTTATATTTAAAATATAGACCTATTGTGACCAAGAGTACTTTGCAATTAGGGTGCTAACATACCATATTCCAGAAATAAAAATGGTTCCAAAGGGAAAATGTGAGTTTGGCACATTAATTTTTATATGACTTAAAAGTGTCTAGTAAATAAACAGTTGCAAAACAGTGCTCAACAAGTGACAGGTCTAAATAGAACCAGAGGGGGGGGGGGAATACATTAAAAATAATACAAATGCTTGTGCCACCATGGAAGAAATGGCTTTTCCAAGAAGTTATAATGTAAATTACATAGCTATAATGGTGTCCTATCCAAACAGACCTAACTGAAAAAAAATGGGGAAAATCATATTCTTATTACACAAATATGAAAATAAAATGACATTTGTTATCATACAATACTCTGAGCACATATATCTAGTTTTGTGTTGATGTTGCACCCTTTCTTGAATCCTAATATAGGTTGGAAGATGTAAATACTTCACATGAATTACTAGAAGAGTTGTAAGAATTAAATAACCATCCTAATGCCAATAACTAATGTGTAAATTAGGTAACAACATCAATTTATTTAGCACACTTAACTAGAAGAACTAGAAAGATGTATCTCTGAATGAATTTAAAACTGAACAAGAAAACCTCTCTTCCACTGATCGCTATTAAGTTCTAGTTCTCCAGCATCAAACCGGCTTTCATCATCATCATCATCATCATCATCATCATCATCATCCTGGAAAACGGACGTTAAATGATGATGATGATGAAAGCCAGTTTGATGCTGGAAAACTAGAACTTAATAGCGATTAGTGGAAGAGAGGAAATTTAAGAAAGAGAGATTACACTGAAAGTGTTGGAGAAGGCATATTATTTAATAGGTGCAGCGAGTGACTTTACAGGATAGGGAAGAAAGTTAGATTCACTCTGATCGTCCTCGGCGTGGCTGTGTGGTAAGAAGCTTGCTTCCCAACCACATGGTTCTGGGTTCAATCCCACTGCGTGGCATCTTGG
>JAOPUL010006364.1:13019170-13037292 GCA_027564515.1 Octopus rubescens | reverse complement strand
ATGCCACGCAGTGGGACTGAACCCGGAACCATGTGGATGGGAAGCAAGCTTCTTACCACACAGCCACGCCTGCGCCTGTAAAAATAAGTTACATACTACATTAGCTTAGCAGAGCGTAGTTATGTATATATATATATCATCATCCTTAAAGGATGGTGATGATGTCCAACCCATGCATGCATTGAAAAACGGATGTTAAAGGATGATGATGATATATATATATATATAGACATAGGTGTGATTGTGTGATGAAGAAGCTGATTTCCTAACCCTATGGTCTCAGGTCTGGACTATAGTAGACGACACTTATCCAAGGTGCCATGCAGTGGGACTGAGCCCAAAACCATGTGATTGTATCATGAGTTTCTTAACCGCACAACCATACTTGTGCCTATAAAATTATTATTTTATAGGCACAAGTATGGGATGAACATAGGGATCAAACTCATGACCCCAAGATTAAGGGTTTTGTGCTCAACAGACTCAGCTAACCAGGAAGCTTATGAGTTCCCAAGATTTTCCAACTCATTTGTTTTGCAAGTACGGGACATGTTATGCAACTTTCAAGCAGGTATTTTTTTCTCTTACTTGTTTCAGACAATTGACTGTGGCCATGCTGGGGCACCACCTTGAGGAATTTCTTTAGTTGAATGAATCGACCTCAGTATTTATTTTTTCTTGTTAAGCCTAGTACTTAAGCTATCAGTCTCTTTTGCCAAACTGCTAAGTCAAGGGATGTAAACACACCAACACCGGTTGTCAAGCAGACACAAAGACACACACACACATATATATATTCAAATATGAGTTAGAAGCAGCTCACAGGATATAAACAATATGGAACGCACATACGCAAGGTGTGTGTGTGTTTCTAGTTTGTGGGTAGGCCACGTTTTTAGGCATAAGGGAATATATTCTCAACGATGCATCTTCTGTGATAAAAACCTATATAAGTTAGCCATAGACAAGGGAGATAACTTGCACCAAGCCTAGTAGAAGTTTTTTTGCCATTCTATATATAGTCATAGACAACGATTTAGCTTACATCGGGTGTCGCCCCCTGGTAGGTAGTATTGATAGGTCACAAGAATGATGAAACATTAATGTCTACTGCTCCAGAGCGAAGCTTGGTGCAAGTTATCTTGCTTATCTATGACTAAGTTATATATATATAGGTGTTTTTACACCAGGTGCATTGTTGAGAATATATTCTCTTATGCCTAAAAACATGGATGATCCACAATCTAGAAACACACACATGTGTTCAATATTGTTTATATATATATATATATACAAGTTTCTTTCAGTTTTTGTCTACCAAATTCATTCACAAGGCTTTTGTTGGCCCAAGGCTATAGTAGAAGACACCTGCCCAAGGTGCCACACAGTGGGACTGAACCCGGGACCATGTGGTTGGGAAGCAAACGTTTTACCACACAGCCATACCTATGCCTATTCTTCTAGACATTTCTTCAAATTAATACCCTACCTTTTCTAATTATTGCTAAATAACTACTGATACTATGCTGGAGTCATCCATCCTTTTGAGAGATATTGTTCACGCCTTGCTACAACCCTCAAGCAACCTTCTTACCAGACAGGCCAGGTGGGGAAACCAGTTTTGTTACTAACAGGTTGTACAGGATTACATGTTACCAGTATCAATCACAAGGAACATGACATACATACACACAAACACATTGCTTTTTGTTATCTACATTCCATGATGGAGCTTTGTATGTATGAGAGAGGCCAGCTCCTTCCTTACAGGAAGAATTCAAATAATTAAAAATAGAGAAGAATATAAATACATAGATGTACAAGGTAGTATCAAAGAGTTCCCAGACTAGTTCTGTAGCACACAAATAGATGGCAGCTTCATGGTTGTGTGCGCACTGAGAGCTAGCAGTGACCTTCATGAGGCAGTGTGCCGAGTGACATCGATGTGTTTACTTCAAGTTGTGAAATTTGTGTTTTTGTGATCACATTTGTGTTTTTGTGATCACAAATTTGTGTTTTTGTGAAATTTGTGTTTTGTGATTTTGTCAAGGACAGGAAAGAACATCGTGTTGAAGTCTGTCAAAAGTTGATGATTTGTCCTTAATGTCGAGGATCATCACCAGTGACAAAGTTGGGTCTATAGGTGCGACCCTGAGATAAAGCAGCAGTTGTCACAATGGAAGAGGCACAACAAAGCCAGAGCTTAATCAAGAGCATGCTCATTGTTTTTCCTTTTGACATCCACGGTATTGTACATCAAGAATTCGTCCCCTAGGGCCAGACCATCAATTAAGAAGTCTACTACAACGTTTTAGGCATTTGAGGGAGGACATTCTTTGAAAGCGACTGGATCTGTGGAGCGCGAAGAATTGGATTCTTCATGACAACAATGCGCTCTGTCACCGAGTTTTCCTCACTCATGAGTTTCTTGCCAAAAACAGTTTCTTGCCAGAGAACTTCCATCTCTTCTCCAACTCGCATACGGAAAACGACTTCCAGGCCAGATTCCAAAAGTGACTAGAATGCTGGGATCTTCATCTCCCCCTGATATTGTGTTTTTAATACAGCAACTTCATAAGAGATGTTATCTCAGGACAAATATCACAGTAACTGGCCTATCAACAGTGTGTATACATTAAATATGATACATAGATGGCTATTACAACAGAGAGTATAGTATGTTTTAAAGACTTAGGTTCTTAGATTGAATGACTAACCATGTGAAATTTCCTTTTACTTTACGTCTGCTGTATAATTTAGATGACAAATTAATAAAGAACATTTTCTTACCAGCGAGAGATGTTTCTTTCATATCATCTCTATCAGTATCACTTAGTAGAGATTGATTTACTTCAGCTGCACTCAACTCCACTGTCTCATTAGCTTCATTAAGTGTCTGTAATGATTGAATTGACTTTTCTGTATTTTTCACTGAAATAAGCAAAACAGAATCAGGTTTGTTTACATAGAAAAATAAACATAGATAAAAATTTAAAAAAAACAATCTTGAGAAGAAAAAAAAGCATAAAAACAAAAGATCTTCAGCAGGCATGGCTGTGTGGCTAAGGAGCTCGCTTTGCAATCATGTGGTTTCAGGTTCAGTCCCACTGTCCGGCACTCTGGCGAGTGACTTCTACTATAGCTTCTGGCCAACCAATGCCTTGTGAGTGAATCATACGTGTGTGTGTCGTGTCTGTCACCCCACCCCAACTCAACAACCAGTGTTGGTTTGTTTACATCCCCATAGCTTAGTGGTTCAGCAATAGAGAATGATAGAATAAGTACCAAACTTGAAAATAAAAAAACAAAACAACTTAAGTACTAGGGTTGATTTGTTCAACTAAAAACTCTTCAAAGTGGCCACAGCCTAATGACAGAAACAAGTAAAAGAAAAAAGATAAAGAATTATGAAAGCCGCCAGAATGTTGAAAAATCAAAACATATTTTCAATAATTTGGTTTTAACAAACCATAAAGTTTTAAAATCACAATAAGAGAATATAAAACTAAAACCATGCCAGCACGGCATGGTGAAAATTGGGTATGTTTGGGTGCCTCACAAACTGTCAGAACAAAACTGCATGGACCGGTATTTTCCCTGTGATATGCTTCTGAAACGCAATGAAAATAAGCCTTTCCTGAAACAACTGGTAACTGGAGATGAAAAATGGATTGTTTATGATAATATAGTGGGAAAAAGATCCAGGAGTTTGCATCCAAAACAGCTTCCAAAGCAGAATATTCATTCAAAAAAAGACATGCTTTGTGTTTGGTGAGATTTCAAAAGCATTATTTACTATGAGCTACTCCCACAAAATCAAACCATCAATTCTGATGTGTACTGCAGTCAACAATGGAAATTTGAATTTTAAAAAAACCAAGGAATTGAGGCCAGCGCTCTCCAAATGGAAAGGGGTTATGCCAGGACAATGCTGGCCACATGTGTCTTTGGCTACCCACACAAAGTTGCATGAACTTGAGTGGGATCTCTTGCCCCATCCACCATACTTTCCTGACATTGCGACATCTGACTATCATTTGTTTTTGTCTCTGCAGAACTCTCTAAAAGGAAAATCATTTTATGATTTCGATGGTGTCAAAACCCACTTAGATGACTTCTTTTCCTCAAAAGGAATTGAGTTTTATGCCGATGGAATATTTAAAGTGCCTGCTAGATGGACTAAGGACATAGAAAACAATGGAAATTACTTTAATAAATAAAGATGAGAGTATGTTTAAAAATTTTTATCCTTTATTGTGCTTAAAAGCATGTTAAGAACTTTCCGGACAACCTGATGCAGTCAGAGTTAGCTATTATGAAAAGATGGATATATACAAAGAGAGCAAGATACTATGAAAAGAAACTTGTACAATATGAAATCACTCATACTTAAATATATGTTGTATCAGGATGCACATAAAAATAAAACCAATTATCAAAAATATACTATAAACTAAATGTTTATTCAATCATCTTAACTGAATAGAAATGAAAAGAAAAAAGATGAATCCTGAATTCACTTGAGTGTACTTGTATCAGCATCATCATATTTTATATCTGTCTCTCTATTCTTGCATAAGTTGAAGAGATCATCAGCATAACATCACACTACTTGTTGCTATCCCTTGTCATTTCAACCATGAGGTACAACTTGTTGTGATCAACCTTCACAACTTCTTCCCATGTCTTGTTCTTCCTATTCCACAGTTACTTTCCACTTAAATTACTCAGCACTTCTTTACCCAACTTCTATCTTCCATGCACATCACATGTCCATATCAGCTCAGTCTTCTCTCTTGCATAAGATTCAGTAATGAGAAATATTATCTATAAAAATGGCTCAGCACTAGTAGAGTTGACCCAGGGTTAAACAACAACTAATCCACACAATTTTTCACACTAAAATGTGTAGGAGTCTTCCCTTGCCTACTGTCTCCACCAATCACCTCCTTCTCTCCCCTTCATGTGCTGTTCTCCATCATTTAACATCTCGTTTACCTGCTATCACCCTCAATGCCCTTACATATCTACCACAACCCTGTGCCTCTCCTACATTTCTCTCCATAATTTGCTTGTCACCTCATCCTGTCCACTCATCCAGCCCAAGCCTCTATATCACCACACCTATTTTCACCACCCCTAATGTCCCTCAAGGGTATATCCCAACACATTTTCACCATCATCTCTTTCTCTCTCACTATTGCTCTCTTTATCTTACTCTCTAACTCACTCACCTTTCTTTTCCAACTGGGATATCAATGTATTTACTCTACAGCAAGACACCTATATCGCTCCCCTCAATACCTTAAATCTCACAACTGGCACAAAGTCACAGCCCCTCAATACTACTCCCAACTCCCAGTTGACAGGTTTTTGCCCTGCAATGTACTTAGTGACCCCTGTCAGTGCTGGTGCCATGTCAAAAGCACTGGTGCCACATAAAAAGCACCCAGTACACTCTGTAAAGTGGTTAGCATTAAGAAAGGTATCCAGCTGTAGAAACCATACCAAAAACTGTCTCTGGAACTTGGTGCGGCTCCCGATCTTGCCAGCTCCTGTCAAACCGTCCAACCTATGCCAGCAAGGAAAACGGACATTAAATGATGATCATGATGATGAAAGATACAGACATCATAATAAAAAAAAAACATGCTTTCTGAGGTCCTTTGAGAAACTTGTTCTGCATTGAGTTAGATACTCCTTTGTTACTCTTGCCATGAGTAAAGCAATAAATCAGTGATTGACCTGATGGAAACCTATAAACCAATGACACTACTGGCCACAAAACATGATACTAAATATATAAACAAGCCACTCTAGCATCATAAAAAGAACACATTGGGTAATGTAGTCTGAGGTTTACTAGGCTAGAAAACAAAGTAGGATCATAGCTGGAATGCATTTGATCATAGGTCTACCAAGGTCAGCACAGATAGCAGGCTAAACAACAACAACAACAAAATACTTACCATGGTCCCCCTCCTGACAAACATATATCGTTAATCTAGGCCTGACACATCTGGAAAAGAAAGAACAAGGAAATTTGTTCAATGAAAAAGGTTGGATGAAGCTGAAATAAACAGAACTTATATTATTTTATAGATCATACAGAATTACGTAGTCTTCTACTGTACTATATTGCTTTTTTATAGTAATCAATACATCGAGTATCATAAGCCAACAAGTGAGCCTCTACATGATTACTTGACCTGCTAGAAATAATAGTCAACTTTCACACAAAATATATTCTATCAATTTAAAAAAGTAAGATGTGGTGAATTAGGACTAAGCTAGGGGTAACCAATATCTGAAATCATTTTAGTCAAACTTAACCATACCCAGAGATCTATGTATGAGCTTATAGGAATAGGGCTCAGGAATATGGAAATTGACATCAAGAATGATAGTAAATTACAAAGGAACTTTTTATTACTACATGACAGAACTATTTATTCTTTAATGAAGTACTACCGTTCCTAAATGGAGGTATTTCAGTTGTTATAAAAGATTTTGTATGATTGAGTAATTAGTAGAAAATTGATTAGAAGTTCAGAAATGCAAAGCGGTTAGTTAGAATTTGTGTTACTTAGAGCATGTGCGTGGCTTAGTGGTAAGGGTATTTGGCTCACGATAATAAGGTCGTGAGTTCGGTTCCCGGCTGCACGTTGTGTCCTCAAGCAAGACATTTTATTTCACGTTGC
This sequence comes from Octopus rubescens, assembly GCA_027564515.1. Lineage (NCBI taxonomy): Eukaryota > Metazoa > Mollusca > Cephalopoda > Octopoda > Octopodidae > Octopus > Octopus rubescens. The sequence goes on along the minus strand of JAOPUL010006364.1, from coordinate 13,030,591 downwards.
TCCAGTCTACTCAACTGGCAAAAATGAGTTGTACCTGTAATTCAAAGGGCCAGCCTTGTCACATTCTGTGTCACACTCAATCTCCCTGAGAACTACGTTAAGGGTACACATGTCAGTGGAGTGCTCAACCACTCGCACGTTAATTTTACGAGTAGGCAGTTCCGTTGATCGGATCAACAGGAACACTTGTCATTGTAACCAATGGAGTGCCTCCACAGAGCATGCCAATGTATATGTGAAGACAAGCCAAGTGCTAAGTAAAAAGAACTGCTGCAACTGTTAGTGTTAGACAACTGGGGAAATATTTAGATCAAGGAATGCCTAGGAAAGGTAGTGAAAAAAAAATTACAGGGGAAGATATAGTTGATTACACTGATTTTGGGATTCACTGGTATTCATGTTATAGACTCTGGAAGCAGGGTAATAATGTTGCTTATGACAATGTTAGTGATGGATGAGGAGGAGGTGAGATAAATAAATATGCAAAATTAAACAAAATCTTGTCATACTTGGCTTGTAAAGCATTATTCAATCTAATGCCATCTGCTAGGCCACATATCTGTATAAGATCATCCCTTGATAAGCGAAGAAGATCAGCACCTGTAAAATAAAACAGAAAAAGACGTTTAATGCACTATTTTCTTTTGTTACGCAGAAGTAAAATACAATAAACACTCACAAATAAATCAGTTATATAATTTTTTTTAAAAAGTAAAAAGTTAAGATACAGGAGATTCTTGATGACCCCACTTGTGTCAGTACCATGTAAAAAGCATTCAATACACTCTGTGAATTGGTTGGCAGTAGGAAGGGCATCAAGCCATAGCAGACACTGGAGCATGATGCAGTCCTATGGCTCAACTCCTGTCAAACTGTCCAACCCATGCCAACATGGAAAATAAACATTAAACAATGTTGTTGATGATGATGATGATATATTTTACACATATTTCAACAAGAAAGTTACATCAAGTCTTATCACATTACTTATCCAAACAGCACAATTCAGAGTATACTGACGTTTCTGATAAGTTTTATTAACTTCTCTGTATAGGCAATAGAGTGTTGAACCATATTTTCTCACAAGGTATTGGGTACATGTGTAATCAAATGCTATAAGCCATGACTATTCTTGTAAACTACACAACCATGCATGCATCCATTTGTATATATAACTTGTGGTGTTGATAGTGAATTGTACACAGTAACATTTTTATATAGTCTCTGTGTGTATGGCTTACCAAATACGATCATAAAGAAAGTTCAAGAATAAAAATTCTTTTTATTTTACCTGAAAAATTTTGGAATAAGCGCACATAACTGACAAATCTATTCTGATGTAACCATGTCGTGACATCTTGAGCAGTTGCTTCCCCTGTAAGAGCCTATGTAAGAAAGGAAATAAAACTAGTAAGAAATATTTAGCATGCATATAGCTTTCTTTTAGCAACAAACTACATTCTTAAAATACAGTCAAATCTTAAAATACAGCTTTTAAAATACTTTTAAAATACAGTCAAAATAGTGAAAACTATCACACTGGTAATAGTATTTTACTCAGACATGGAAGCAAAATCCGAAAGAGCCTTCAAGTAAACTTAACAAGAGTTAATCCTCTCAGACCTTGACCCGTGTCTAACTTTACCCTCCACTTGGGCTCCCGAGCGAAAAAAAAAAAATAATTGCACATCCAGCTGAAGAGTAACAATTGCAGGCAAACTAATGGACAGAATCGGCTGCATCTTCCTTTTCTACGTGTGCTGTTCATTACCGCTTTACCAGGAATCCAGCAGAGATGATGTTTAACCTATTCCTGCTATAGCGGGAATATGGCGTGACAGGGTTATGTTATGCTAAGTGGGAAAGAAGATAGGAATTTGCTGCCGTCAATGAAATGATTGTGCTCAATATGCAGAGAAAGAATAGGCAGAAACACTATTGTGCCCAGTGTAAACAGTGGACATACAAGAGATGTAGTGGGATCATAGGCAAGTTAACAGCAAAAGGTAGCTTTCATATGGTACAGGTCTATAAAAGTATTAAATATGAAAAGCAAATGGGAAACAGATTCTCTCAAATACTTAGAAGGCTCCTTACAAGCAGTTAATAATTTCTGCTACATAGGTGATCTAATTAGTATTGGGGGTTGCTGCTCTAGAGGCAGAACAGGAACAGGTTGGAAAGTGTTCAGAGAGCTACAACCTCTGCTGGTAACAATGGGCCTCTCCATTAAGGTAAAGGGCATTGATGATGGTTGAAGGTGAAGTGAAATGCTACATGTGAGTGAGACATGGCCCTTAAATGCAAAGGATTTGCAAAGACTAGAAAAATACTATGAGGTGGGAGAAGAAAAAAAATTAACAATAAACTTCATGTTCTATATTTTTGAGAAGAGGAATTATGTACATTATTTACATTGGACGGATATGTGTCCCCATCTTGTGTTGTTGTCAACACAACATTTTGGCTGATGTCCTCTCCAGCCTTCATCTATATGCCCCCGGGCATATAGTGTAGTGGTTAAGAGTGCGGGCTACTAACTCCAAGATTCCAAGTTCAATTCCAGGCAGCGACTTGAACAAACAAATAATAACAACACCACCAGGACACCTGATGAAGGCTGGAGAGGACATCAGCCGAAACGTGTTAACAACAATACAAGATGAGGATACATATCTGTCCAACGTATATAATGTAAATAAAGTAAACTTCATGAATATATATAAATGAAAAAGAAGTACAAACTGACTTGAAATACAGGTTCAGATGTTTCTGGGGGTGGTTTCTGGTTAATGGATGGTGAAGGAACAGTCACAGATGTAGGAGAATTGAGACTGCTAGCAGATGACCTGAAAGAAAACAACTCTTAAATAGAAAAGGCTACTCCAAGCATATATTTATGGTTATAGTTCAAGAACAAGATAATGTTTGACTCGGTTTCTTTTGGCATGGCAAAAGTTGGTATTTAGTAAATTTTGTAGGATAGGGAAGTGAGAACATTGAACAGACTCTGTATCTCTATGATACTTAATTAACTAATTAAATATGCAACCAATGATGGAGCCTCTTTGCAATCATGTGACTTGTTTGAAATAGGAGCCACATCTCCAAATCTCGTCCTATAATCTCACATATTGGATAGTGTGAACCCAGATGCACACTGCTTACATAAAAAGGGTGAGGGAGTGACCAAAGCTTAAATGCTTTTTTGGACAACTGATGCTGTTAGTAAAGTTGTGTTGTTTTGTGAACTCTCTGACAGCCAACTATAATGACTGACTACACTTTAACCCTTTAGCATTCAAATTAATTTGTCAAATGTAATGTTTATTTATTCACATTGTTTTGAATTAATCATGCATTATCTTGTAGCTTTGAGATTTCGATTATGGGATTGTTTACTTTTAGTATAACATTATAGGGTAGGTGTAAGAGACTGTATTAGGTCAGTTTGAACATAAATCAAATAGAATATTTTGGCCAGATATGGCCTGTTTAAATACTGAAGGGTTAAAGCAAGAAGGCAAGGGAACAGTTATTTTGGAAAAGTATTATGTTAACAGTGATAGTTAATCCACTGTAGACTAAGAAATATTTTCATACAAAGACTAGTAGAATAATAAAATCTTTAAAGCACAAATTCTCTTCTGAACATTACTGCCAAGGCTTATTATTACCATTACCACAACCAAATCTAAAAGATTTATAATGAAAGAAGATTCCAAGATCAAATAAACATTCACCATAGTATTCGGAACAAAGAAAGAGATAGATAAAATCTCTATCAATTGGAGATGAAATGAAGGGGGAAAAAAACAAAAATATATAACTATAAGATCAAACATCGGAAGTGTCCAAATTCAAAAGAATATTGTAAATCCATTCACCCATATAAAGATATATTTAGGGAAAACATGAAATTGCATAAGGGATAAAGAATTGAAAGGGACAAATTCTAAGACACAAGGATGATATGTAATTTATAAAAGATGAAAAATTGATTCAGGTAATTGAAATATAAGCTAGACACCAAGGAAAAGAATGAGAGTATCATTTATAAGAGATAGCAAGGTAACGGATCAAACATCTTTCACTAAGAATCAATGATAAAGATTATGCATAACAAAAGAGGTCAAAATTTTATCAAAGATCACATAGTGATAGATCAAAATAAAGAGAGAGAAAATTGTTACATTCATTTATTGATTTTACTCTTTGATATTTAAGAAAACAGGAAAATATTCAAAAGAAAAGAAGTGCAGCAGTGAAAAAAAGAATCTCTCATTTCAACGGTTTTCTATCATGTCACATTGAAATTTCTAAAATCATATGGAATTTCTCTCATGATATAATCCAATTTCATCATGTTTACTGATAACTTTTGAAGCAATGCTTGCCCAATAGTATCACCCCATTTGAGTGTATAACCTTTTCAAAATCAGGTTATGTGTGGGTGACACAAGTACATAAACAATGAGTTTACCTAGGTTTCATAGGTTAAGTTAGGAATTCTTTAACAAGTAGTTATCTGCATACCTTTGGTGTAAATTATACTGAACCTTGCAGATGAGAGAGAGTAAGGTTACACAAAAAAACCCTTCCATTCAAATATTATCAAATACATTCTATCACAGCCTACAAAGAAAATTACTTGATCCAAACTATCTGACACACACTCATTCATACACAAACACTTCATACTTTAGACATCAAATGCAAGAACAAATGGTGAAATCTCCAGAGTTCAATTTAGTCTCTTTTCTCCAATATACCAGACCCATTTCCAGACATTAAAACAACAGAATTTGTTGAATCACAAGAAAAGTAATGAACTAACCCTTTAGCATTCAGATTATTCTGTCAAATGTAATATTTGAATTAATCATGCATTATCTCATAGCTTCAAGATTTAAATGATGTGATTGTTTGTTTTTAGAATGACATTGAGGCTGGTTTGAGCATAAAACAGGCAAAATATTTGGGCCAGATATCATTATCATCATTTAACATTCATTTTCCATGCTGGCATGGGTTGGACGGTTTGACATGAGCTGGCTAGACAGAAGACTGCACCAGGCTTCACTGTCTGTTTTGGCATGGTTCTTACAGCTGGATGCCTTTCATAACACTAACCACCTTACAGAGTGGACCGAGTGCTTTTTACATGGCACCAGCACCAGCAAGGCCTGTTTTGGCATGGTTTTTACACCAATCACTTTACAGTGTGGACTATATGGCCAGTTTAAATGCTAAAGGGTTAATAACTTGAGGTAAAGACAGCCACTGTATGGCCATGCAGGTTTTGATGTCTAGATGGGCTAAACAGGTTGGTAAAATGTTTTCATGTCCAACTTTTCTCAGCTACTTAATCATTCCTTCAATCTGGGACTAAAAAATAACAACTAACCTTAACCTTTTGAGTTTCTAGGAAACCTCCAAGACCTTATACTACAATATATTACACAAACAGTAGCATCATACAGCTATCAGTTTTCTGGCAACAATGTCTATGATCAACTAAATTTTCAAAAGAGAACATGGTTTACAACATTACCAGCAACTAATATTAACAAGTGACTTAATATTAATGATGTCCATACATATGTAGAAAGACTGAATGAAAAATAGTAACAAAAAAAAGGGGGGGGGGGGGATTCAAAATGTCAAAAGTTAAACCAGAATTACATTCATTTACTGTTTTGCAGAAATGCAATTTCAAAAGGGTTAGAAACAAAAACCACAAAATTTACAAGAAGCTTCAGTTAGTCATCAGATAAAGATACTATCCAGAAAGGATGGGCATATAAACATATAAATAAAAATGTAAAATTATTCATAATCTAAAACATGATGTATTGTCATAATTCCGCCATTGGCTATCTATATGAGTCAGATTAATTACAAGATTCATTGTGAATATGGCTTCATACACATGTGTGGAAGTGGTTGTTGTTGGTCACATCTGGCAGGAGAGAGAGAAAGAGAAGGAGAGAGTAATTTTAGCAACTCATATGTTCCCTCTCATTTTGAATCTACTGAAAAAGTTATCCCTCAAAGAATTACTGGTAGCAGTTTTACATTCCTCTTTTCACCATGGTTACACGGATATGTCCCAACAATACTCTATTAGAGACTAAAATGCAGTTTGTTGAGTCAACAGGATGTCCAACTCAAGACAGCAAAAAGCTCATGCCTCATCACCAACTGTGTTCATAGCCACCCAGAAGTGCCTGCAGGCATAGCACCTTCCACCTACATATTTGGCATTTAGATAGTATGTGTAGCTGAAGCTTTATGCTGCAGGTAGCAGAAACACAATATAATGTTATTGTTTAGCCTCCAGGTCAGTCTGATGCTGAGTTTCAAACCAAAAGGCTCTGACAATACCCCTCAAACAATGTGCCCTAGAGGTAACCCCTATTTTCTTCAAACTCTTCACTCTCTCTCTACCTCTCAACAGGGATATATCCTGATCTTTGACATGCTACAATTTGTCCCATCTCCATGAAGGGCAATCTCTCTGCCAACTACTACCCTATCATACTCACTTCCAATATCTTAAAGGTGTTAACAACAAATTCACCAACACCTTGAATTTTTCTCCCTCCTTAATGGATCACCAATAAAGTCACATCTACAAGAGACTTACTTTCCAATGTCATTTGCCAGGAATTTGGTGAAAGCAGTGTTGATGCTTTCAACATCAGCAAACCATTTAACTGTGTCTGGCAGATGAATCACTTTTTAAAACTGCTCACCTATGGGGCCCATCCATTTTACATCTTTTGGCTCAATGGCTTCCAGTTAGATCACATTAACATGGCATATGCTGACAAGAGTGCTATCCGAATCCACAATTTATCAACTAATTCTATGCAATGGGGAGAGGTGTCAAGACTGACACTTTGTACATGGGAAGATTTTCAACTGAAGTATTTAGAGAGTAAATGTAATACTATGAAGTTGAAGTTGCCTTACCAAGTTATTCGGCAACCCCACACTAGCTTTGGTGTCCCCCCCCCACAAGGCACCCAGTACACACTGTCATGTGGTTGGTATTAGGAAAAGCGTCCAGCCGTTTCATGCCAAAGCTGACACTGGAACATGACATAGCCCTGCAGCTCACCGGATACTGTCAAGCTGTCCAACCCATGCCAGCATGCAAAACGGATGTTAAATAATGATGATGGACAATGGTGGTGAGGAGAGAGGGAGTAGAAAACAAACAAAATGGTTGTATGTAATGCAAGAACAAAAAAAATTAATAAAGGAATTAAAATATTCAATTTTGTATAGTTACATGACAAAACAAGAAGTTAATTTTTTTTTAAGTTCTTTTTTTTTTTAATACATTACTTAAATACACTTTGTATATTTACTCCACCCTCCTTCAACTTAACCCTGTTATTATACTCAGAAGTATGTAAAACCCTCAGTTGAAAAAATATCTTTCCACTTAGATCAAATGTCAATTCCGAAAGACCAGATTCCTCTTCTCCTCAGCATAAAACCCACAATCCAAACCCACAATTTACACCAATTTTTTTCCCAATGCAGTCCACTGCCACTTTGCTCAGAGTAATTTTCTTTTTAATTTAATTTTTTTTTCCCTCATATAAGCACAGGCATGTTTGTATGGTTAAGAACCTCGCTTTGCAACCACATGATTTCAGGTTCAGTCCTACTATGCAACATCTTGGGCAAGTGTTTTCTTGTGAGTGAATTTGGTAGACAGAAAATGTGTCAAAGTCCATTGTGCATATGTGTGTCTTTGTTCTCCCCACCCCACTGCTTGACCACTAGTGTTGGTTTGTTTACATCCCTGCAACTTTGTGGTTTCAGTAAAAGAGACTGACAGAATAAGAACCAGATTCAAAAATAAGTACTGGGGTCAATTTTTTTCAACTAAAACTTGTCAACTCTGGCATGGTTGCAGTCCAGTGACTGCAACAAGTAAAAAAAGAAAAATATACTGGATAACATAGTCCTAGACAGGATGGTCATAGATCTGCATGATAGTAAAATAACAATAGTAAGAACATCCTGAGAGATCCTGAAATTGGCCTATCACCAGAAATTATTACTTTCCATACCATATTCAACTGTTAACCCTTTTGATACCAACCTGCCCACGACCACCCATGATTCAATAAGTTTCAGTTTTAAAGTGCTCTAAATTAAAACCTTCCATCAAAAGTTCATGTTAATTTATGTTCCAAGCATCAGATTAATAATATTTATTATTACTATAGCCAGGTTCCAACCTAGGCCAAAATTAATAATGACAAAGTTATTTTACTAAATTCCTCATTATTTTTAAAGTAATCGAAGCAAAGGCAATGTATTTCAACAGAAATTTGGTAACAAAAAGGTTAAGCAGTAGAAAACAATAGCTACTACAGGTTCATCGCCACCCTGCCACACACATTACACTGTTGCTAATACCATTTCCTTTAATATAAACTCCAGACTAAGATGGAATTTAAATGGACAAACATCTGAGAAACTCATCAGAATAGTTTGCTTTCAGGATATGCAAAAGAGCACCATTTGCATTTAAATTCCTAAGTCACTAAATTCAGTGGGCTGTTAAACTGGAGTCTACATTCAGGCCTTACATCTTTTACCTTTTACTTGCTTCAGTCATTGGACTGTGGCCATGCTGGGGCACCACTTTGAAGGGGTTTTTAGTCAGACAAACCCACCCCAGTACTTATTTTTAAAGTCTGGTGCTTATTTTATTGGGTCTTTTTTTGTTTTGCTGATCTGCTAAGTTAAAGGGTCATAAACCAGTTGTCACGCAGTGGTGGGGGAATAAACAAACACACACACACATATATATATATATACACACACACACACACGATGAGCTTCCACAGTTTCTGTCTACCAAATTCACTTACAAAGCATTGGTTGGCATGGGGCTATGGTAGAAGGCACTTGCCCAAGGTGCCGTGCAGTGGGACTGAACCCTAAACTATGTGGTTGCAAAGTGAGCTTCTGAAGCACATAGCCATGCTTGTGCTTATTACATATGTAATATTAAGGGTAAAAGAAAATTTTGATCAACTTAGCAACTTAGACAACAATTTTGATCAACAAGCAACTTAGACAAAAACCTCTCTATGAAGGTCATTTAAAATCCACAAACAGGGAAAATAACTCCAATATGATCAGTCAATCGAAATTTTTTAATAACATAGACAGGCACGGCTGTGTGGTAATAAGCTTGCTTCCCAACCACATGGTTCCAGGTTCAGTCCCACTGTGTGACACCTTGGGCAAGTGTCTTCTACTACAGCCACATGTTGATCAAAGCCTCATGAATGGATTTGATAGATGGAAACCGAAAGAAGCCTGTCATGTATATATCTATGTGTGTGTTTGTGTCACACCATCGTTGCTTGACAACTGGAGTTGGTATGTTCATGTGCCCATAACCTGACAGTTCAGCAAAAAGTGACCGATAGAATAAGTACCATACTTTTAAAAACATGTTCTGGAATCAATTTGATCGACTAAACCCTTTACGGCGGTGCCCCAGCTTGGCCAGTTCAATGACTGAAACAAGTAAAAGATAAATGAATTGGAGTGGATCTGGTCTCTAAAACCAACTGGTGAAAGCAACACACACACACACACACACACAAACAATGAAATAAAGGACATTCAAACATCCACAGAAACATCACTCTAGTTCTCCATATTTTGTCCACTTGGCAGAGAAGATTAATAAAACAAGTTCAAACAAACAAAAGTAAGAAACAGACTAGAGTTTTAATCCTCTGCTGATTTCTACAATCTATATCATCATCAGACATCATTCCCCCACCACCACCACCTTCTTACATGAACATGCTTACTCAGACATACAGCACATATGTACACATTTCTTCCTTAGTGGTTAATACGTGAAGCTTGATTCATCAAACGTAACAACATTGTCCTTAGACCACTGGACTCCCAAGGAGGAAGCAGAACAGAAATGAGAAGGAGAACGGGGAGACAGCAACGACAATACCTTGCGCTCACACACACAGTATGACATCTATGCATCACTCTTAGCACTGTAAAGTACAGAGCTAGTTATTTGAGATGGCAATATAGTTTCTAAAGAAAACAAGCTAAGATGAAAAGAAAGCTAAAGCCCAGCAGTCGGTGGTGGAGCCGCACTGTCCGCAACTGACCGTACATTACCACCACCGTCATCACCACCACTACCACAAAACAGAAACAGCTTGATCAAGCATAAAAATCCAGACTGAGGCAATTGTGACACACACACACACACACACACACACACACACAAAATACTGGCGAATATGACGCAGTGAAAATTCATCATCATCATCGAAGGCCATTAAAATAATTTCATCAGAACAACTCTCATCGAAATGATAACAAAAACATTAAAAGCTAGAAAGGGAGGAAAATAACAAAAATAGGGAGAAGAAAGCCGACAAATTCGTGTATCAAAACAGTACTGAAGATGTAAATAAATGATAATTCCTTACATTGGCAGAGAGCCACATATATTTGTAAGTATAAAGTGTGGATTATGATAGAACTCGGCATGATTCAAGCCAACGAGGAAACGTCGACTTGCTACAAATAACAGCTAAATCTCTTTCAAATCACACCTCACCGTCTTTGAAGAAAAAGGAAAAGAAGTACACTGGATAAAAGATAAAGACGAGATGGTCATGGCGTGAATAAACTTCGATAAGTCTGCTCAGTCGAAGCTGATCTTGGACTTAACAACAGCAACGACGATTTAGAATTTTAGGTTTAAAACCCAAAATGTGAATGAAGAGAGAGCGTGTATAGTTTAGTCTTTATCAATTCATTTCATTGAGCTCGAATGGATGGATGAAAGAAAGACCCAATATGATTTGAGATTTTAGCTCGAGAAAAGAAGCAATATTTATTTTTTACAGTCGGGAGGAAGTCACGACTTTTCAAATTCCCATTTGAAACAACGGGATTCAGTAACATTTGTTATTTGTTCAGTCCCAAGTCAGCCCTCAAGAGAGCAGGCTTATGATCAGCGACGTTCCAGCCGTGTCTTTTCAGACAATTTACCTCAGAGCACTTGCTATATATATATATATATATATATATATATATAATGATCTAGAGGAAACATTTAGCTGCTATTTCTAGATCGAGCGACCACGACTGCGTGGGTGAAACAGGAAGACGAAATTGGATCGTTCATTTTGCAGCATTCACTTCCACCGATACAAAATCAACTATATTATGAATTATAATTATCCAGTGAGGAAACAGGAGGAAACAAAAACAACAAAATATTTAATTCAAATTAACGCAATTGTATATTTCTATATTTCATAATAGCAAGAACGATAAACAGAAATAATGTTAATGTGTACATGTTTGTGTGTGTGTGTGTGCATATAT
>JAOPUL010006364.1:12980725-12991923 GCA_027564515.1 Octopus rubescens | reverse complement strand
TTCCAGGACCCGTGCCGCCCCTGCTGTCTGCCCCCCCCTCCGTTTTCTCTCTCTACATCTCTTTTATCAGATCAGTTGGAATAAAATTAACCATTTAGGTACTTCTCCATCAGAGAGTGTTAAGGTTCTTGCAGCTCACATCAAAATACCGTTTTCTTCCTGCTCATCTCCGTCGTTTAAAAAGTCGCTGCACCAAACTAAAGGCAGGAGTAACACTCTTAACCGTGTAATGTATATTTCGTTTATTACTAAGTGAAAATGATTCGATATTCGCGCTTTAGTTTATCCCCCCCCCCCAATACACACACGTCTGCTGGCCTTTCTGAAATCCATTACTAGCAGGATAAAACATTGTGCTACAAACCCATGGCATCCAACCCCATTTGGAAGTACTGTGTACGACTATTCATGTGCTATACGCGATCCCCTTTATATTTGATTCTTCTTTCCATGAGCCTACTCTATGCTGCCTAATAATAGACATTTCGACTATCAAGCCTCTTCTAATAAGGTATCGGCAATAACTAGTGAATATGCAATGATCTCTATTGTACTTATTACTTTGTTTTGTTGTTTTCTTCTTTGCCCAATATACTAAATCACTGCTGCTTTTGTCTTATAACGTCTGTTTTTTTTTTTTAAAGATAGATTTAATTTATTTTTTCTGGTAATTTTTAGTCACTCAGACCCATCCATCCTGTACACGCCATGGCGATTTTATGGAAAGCACCGGATGCTTAGCGGTATTTCGTCCGTTGAACACTGAAGTCGATGTAATCGGCTCCCCCCCTTCCCCCGAAATTGCTGGCCTTGTGCCAAAATTTGAAACCATTATTATTATTGGTGATACCCAAAATAACGAAAATCAAATTATTATTACTGAGAAATTAATAAAAACATTGCTAAACATAAAAATGAAAACATTTGATAAAAGAAAACGGGTTAACGTTTGCAAAGAAATGTTGCCATACACCATAACTCTAGCGTGGTTTCAATGAGAACATATCTAGCCTACTATGTAATTTGTGTATGTTGAGAATTGGTAAATCTGATAAACTAAAATTATAAAAAAAAAAAAATTAAAAAAAAAAAATCGGTCATTAAGTTTGTAACTTCAATTTCTCCAAAAACGTGGTTGCGATTGGCATTCTCAATAAAAAAAATTTTTTAAATTAAGTTGTGTCTCAAACGGAAAATATTCTATGCTTATTTTCATGCATATTCGTATACAGTCCAGTACATCTCATTACCTTAGCAAGTACGGGAAAGTTTTTACTTTGCTGAGGAGGTTTAATAATACTAAAATATGCCTGGGGTTGTCTTGCTAGAAATTTAGAATAATTTTAGTTATTGACTAATATTGCATTTTTTTCCCTCATTGCTTAATTATTTCTAATTAGGGTTTTAACAATCCATACAATAAATCTAATGATGCTAGTTATGGTTTTCAGTTAATCCTAAATTTTTTAATAAATGTTTGAGGCATGTTTTTTTTATTTAACTACACAACAGCTTAGGCAAGTTTAATCTTAGTGATGGTTGTTTTGCCCCAAGTCAGCCTTGATTGAGTAGGCGGACTTGTAATCAAAGGCATTCCAGCATTGACCATCCCATCCTGTCTCTCCCACCCGTCCCTAGTGTAGAGTATCAAGGGCTAAATATTCAATTTTTTTTTTTACCATTTATAGTGGTTATGTAGTTTGACTGAGATTAGTTGTTTCTCACAGGTCAAACAAGCAAAATGCTTCTATATTGGGTACGTAACCTTGTTCTAATTAGGCAATTCAATTATAGATTTATAATGGAAGAGAAATCAAATTATTAGAACTTGAATCAAAACAGGGTAATAGGCTTAGCTTCACAGCAGTTTACTATTATTGTGATACATATATGGCCATAGATATTATTTAATTCATGTGTATTGTTTAAGAATATTACCATAAAACAATTTTTCAGGCTATTAATTTCATTATTAGAGATTGCTACTTTTTGATCAGTTTAATCTCCAGTCATCATCAGAAATAAGATAACCGATTGTGATCAGAGATCAAACTCATTGCAATGGTTTAGATGTAAAACGTTATTTCTAACATTGCACAAGGGTACACCATTTGAATTATGCTAATCTACTGCTTTCTAGATGTAATTATAGTTTAAATGTTTCAACTCAGAAGATGCAGTTAACAGCCTAAGAGGATTTGATAAGATAATTATTTTTCAGACATTTAACTAATACTTTCATTCTTTGAAGTCATTTAGAAACAACTAATTCTTTTTAACTTTGAGTTAAAATGAATTAGAGTTGTTTTTAAATTGTTGGTCCACATTACTCCATAAGGAGCATAAGGCTGGTTTCCCGGATTCTCTGGCATTTATATTCCTTCCTGGACAGAACACCAGTCCATCGCAGGATGACACATTTTTACCAGCTGAGTGGACTGGAGCAACGCAAAATGAAGTGTTTTGCTCAAGAACACAATGCATTAATTACCCAGTCCAGGAATCGAAATCACAATCTTTCGATCATGAGTCCAACACTGTAATCGCTAAGTCATTTAGAAACTGAAGGCACATGGCTAACTACAAACTGATAATACTGTACATAAACTGGTAATATCACTTACTCAAATGCTTCATTTACTATCAGGGGATAGATGTGAAATGAAAATTCAATTTGAAACTTTAGATCAGTCACAGGCAACCAGACACCCATGGAACTTTCTGAATAGCATGCCTAATGAAAAATTACTTTCAATTTTTTTTTAGTAGTGTGGTCTGCCTGATGATGAGCCATGTCTCACATAACCCGCTTTTCAAAAAAAATGATGCCAATGCCTGCTTTAGAAGATAAATGCAGATTTAATGAAAGGATTGATGTTGAGAAATCTTTGGTGCATGGAAAGAATGTAAGACTAATCAAAAGATATACAATCATATATTATGTACACTTTACATTGTACTGTCAGGGTGGTGTTCTCATCTTGATTGTTACTTTAACTACATTTCAGCTGTGTATGCTTCAGCCTTCAGATGTTTTGTGATTCACTTTAGTGCCTTGCCTGAGATTGAACACAGAACCTCTAGGGGTTGGTTAATGCAGTGCAGTCACCTGCAGGTTCTGAGTTCAATCCCAGGCAAGACACTAAGGTGAATCACAAGACACCTGAAGAAGGCTGGAGCATACAGTCGAAATGTAGTGAAAGCAACAATCAAGATGAGGTCACCAGTTCGATTAATGTAAACAGTGTACATAAAAAGATATTTAGATTCTTGTACAAGTTTGAATGGATCTTCCTCAGTTTCAACAATGAGGATTCAGTTGTTTAATGAACTGAATTACCTGTTCACTGAATTGGTACATATATGGCTGAAGATTCCTCAGACACATGTACCATTAATGTAATCCTCAGGTTAGAATCAGCATGGTACAATGTTTGATTTACCAGAGGCTTCCACATAGTTTTTGTCTACTCAAGTTTACTCATAAGCCATTGTCCAGAATGCCATGCAGTGAGATCAAACCTGTAACCTTGAGATTGCAAACCAAACTTGACCATTGAGTTATGCTGTAGCCACAAATGCATCCAAGCAGACACACATGCACAAACATCTTACTTTTAAAGAACTGAGTCAAAAAGAGACATTTTTTATTCAATCTGATTTTATTGTTTCAAAATGACAGTATGAGATGTAGTGGAAGTCAGAATCACATGATATTTACATTCTCCCCACCCACACACACAAAAAATTATATATTCATACAAGATTTTTGAATGGCTTTTCTTAGTTGTATTTTTATATCTAATAAATCTCATAATTTCAGTTAATATTACATGAACGTTTTGTAATTAATAAAAAAAAAAACAAAACAAAAAACAATTGTCATATACACTTGTCATTTATGATAAAACAGAAATGTTAAAAATATCTAAGTGATAATTCATATAATTCTGTTTTCTTTTTACATGAAAAATAAAGATAGAAAATCAACCACAGTGAAGAAAAACATTTGTTGAAATAGCCTCAATTTATTTTCTTTATGGTGAAACTGGTCTATCAATCAGCACAATTCAAAAATCAATAATAATAAATCCTTTAATTATGCATGAAATATGTGGATTATGGGGGTGAAAAATTAATAATTATATTCTCCTTGTGGAAAATGTAAATCTTGTCACTATAATCCAATAAACTACACATCAATTGTTGTTTAGTTCAAAATATGACCACTGAGCTCAAAAAACTCCAGTCAAAAGCTCAGCTCACCAGGAGCTAACGAGAAACTAAACAGTGCATACTTTAATGAGTGATCAACTGAACCACAACTTAGAACTGGTTTGATATATACAGACAATAGCAAATAATCACAGACATAAAAATAAGTAGCAACTGGAGCTCAATCTCAGATGCTCAGTCAAAAACAATGTAAGATCTATACCTACTTTTCCATTCTGGTATGAGCTGGACGGAGATATGAAAATATATTTAATGTAGGTGTTTTATGTACATACACAAGCAGTTTACTAAGAGTGGTAATAATGATTTCTCACTGGCTCAAGGCCATACATTTTTAAGAGCGAAGGCATAGCCAACTAATTTTATCAGTCCTGAAAAGATCAAAAGGTCAACCACTGCAAGATTTGGCCAGTGTAGTTCGGAAAAAGTAAATACTATAAAACATTTAATCTGAAGCTGTGGCACTGCCAAATTATTGACAGAATCATTTAAAGAACAAATCTATTTGTAATCTAACAATTAAATTATGTCCCCAAGAGTTTATTTTTATAATTGGTGGTAACAATCAATTGGCAATTAGCCTTGACCAACATCACTGGGATATTTTTGAAGGACAGGGAATTGAGATGAAAATGTGTACCTTCTGTTAACACACTGATATAAATGAAATGAAACTGAAAATTGAAACCAGGCAATTGATTCCTGTCATTGAATACATACTGTCACTATACACCACTTGTCTGTGATAGTCATACCCAAGTACATTATTCTTAAGGAGTATCAATAAAGATTAACATCACATAGAATTTCATAAAGATACATATTATATAATAGCTGTTTTGGCACTAACAATGCAGTGTATTATGTGACGAGGTGTATGAAATCCAGTGATCTGATACTATAATAAGCATAGTATATTACAGACAACATGTTGGAATAGCATAAAGAAATACAATGTGGCAGTGTGGAGCAGCACAATTTGCATGCCGTAGTCTGCATTTCAATGCAGCACATATAATCATGCTATAGTGATATGTCATTCATGTATGCATATTGCATAAGATTTCTAGTAAATTTATGTACATTCTCAAGTCGTTTCCAAATAAAAGTTTCTCACCAACAACATTATATGTTTGTAAGGAAAAAGACATGACCAACATCAGTACATGTTTGTGTAACTATGTGCTGCATGTATTGCAATGAGTAAGCTCCTGTTATTGTACTATGATGCACTGACTGTAATACATTGAAATGTGGGTATCAAGGTTTTCATAGCATAGCAGTAGTAATAATTGTATAGTGCAAGGTGATGCAATGTAGCTGATGTATGCATACTATCACATGCAGTGAACAGTCTCCAACCCCCCACAAGTATCAACAATGGTGATAACAATTTTCAGAACACAATATATCATTGCATATATACAAATAACTATATTTGAAGACAGATGCAGTTCATTCAAATACACATGTCATTTAAATCACCTTCAATTTGCAGACAGGGATTTTCTATATAACTACAATTATTTGAAACAAATTTGACCAAATACGGAATTTGCTCCCACTAAGTATATATGAAATGTATTGAGTATTATAACAGATGGCAGTGGGGGCAGGAAAAAAAAAATTATAAATTAAAAATTCATACATAAATTCTAACAGTGTTCATCATACAAATAACGATTTCTATACTGGGCACGAAGGCCCGAAATTTTGGGGGAGGGGAGTAGTCGATTACATCGATCCCAGTTCGTAACTGGTACTCACTTTATCGACCCCGAAAGGATGAAAGGCAAGGTCGACCCCGACGGCATTTGAACTCAGAACGTAAAGTCAGAAGAAATGCCGCCAAGCATTTTTCAGCGTGCTATAATAATAATAATAATAATAATAATAATGATATGGAACAGCCAGGATTTTTGAGAAGATTTATGTCAATGGAGCTGGAATGAGAAAAATGACAGGACCCACGGTCATTTGTTATGACCCGCGCCTGATCAAAGGATATCGGCACATCATCAGCCTGAGAAATACCATAATAATAATAATAACGTGTGGTGACGATGGAACCTTAAAACCAACCATTTTCTGTTCATGGACGACTTGAATTTGTTTGGGAAGAACCAAACACAGGTGGACACGTTGATCAAAACAGTACAACTTTTCAGTGATGACATAGGAATGGAGCTCGGGATAAAGAAATTTGGAGTCCTAATACTTCAAAGAGGAAAGGTGGTGAAAACCAAAGGGATAGAACTGCCAGACGGAAATGTCATGAAGGACATTGAAGGGAGGTGTTATAAGTACCTTGGCATCCTAGAGACTGACAGAATAAAAGAAAATGTAATGAAGAGTTTACACAAGAAAGAGTACATGAGACGATTGTGTTTGATTCTCAAATCAAAACTAACTGGAAACAATAAGGTAACTCCCGTCAATATCTGGCCTGTATCAGTACTACGATATGGAGCGAGCATACTTAAATGGACTAAAGAAGAGAGAAACCAGGCTGGCCGAGAAACGCGGAAGAAAATGACAATGTTTGGAGCCTTACATCCTAAAAGTGACGTGCATAGGATATACTTAGACGAAAAGATGGAGGCAGAAGTGTGATAAGCTGCGAAGATTGCATAAGAAGTGAAGAAAATAGTCTTGAATGGTATATTCAAAACAGCACAAAGCCATTACTCATGGGAGTTAAATTGGCTGGGATCGTAGAAATAGAGTCGTGCATCAACAAAGAAGAGTTGAAAAAAAGGAAGTTGAAAAGAAGACTACAGGATGGAAAGACAAGAAGAATGGACAAAGAGTCCAATGCTGGAAAGATCGACAAGCATGAAACATGGGCTTGGGCGAGGAAGGGAGATTTGATGGACGGAACAGAATCTCTTATCTGTGCTGCCCAGGAGCAGACATTAAGGACTAAGTAAAATTTCATATTGACAAAACGATCGAATCACCACAGTGCAGAATGTGTGGGAAGGTTGGAGAAACCACAAGTCACATTGTATGTGAATGTAGCTCTCTGCCACAGCGGGAGTACAAGACACGGCATGACAATGTTATTCGAATAGTACATTGGTCTTTATGTGGGAAATACAACTTGGAACGAACTGACAAGTGGTATGAACACCAGCCACCAGCTATAATGGAAAACGATATGGTAAAATTGCTATGGGACTTCAGTGTGCAATATAACAACGTGATTGAAGTAAGAAGACCTGATTTGATCCATCCTGATTGAGAAAGAAGAAAGACATCGCTGTCCCAGGAGATATCCGTTTGGCAGAGAAAGAGAAGGACAAAGCAGATAAGTACCAATATTTGAAGCATGAGATAGCACGTTTGTGGCAGCTGAGGAAAGTGAAGGTTATACCAGTTGTGATTAGTTATGACCCGCTCCTGATCAAAGTATATCAACACACAATCAGTCTGAGAAATGTTATAATAATAATAATAATAATAATAATAATAATAATAATAATAATTACAGTCTCTTCTGACCAAAATATTGCCCAAAAAGAAGTGAAGAAATTGTCAAAGTACTAAGACCTTGAAGTATTCAAGATGTGGGGCATGAAGGTGAAAACAATACCAGTAATAATTAGAGCATTGGGTATGATAAAAAAACGTATGAACAAAAACGTAGAATCTATACCTGGATCCTCAACATTACACACTATCCAAAAAATACCCCTGCTAGGAACAGCCCACATCCTACGCAAGACACTATCAATTCAATAATACAACCCAAACAAAACAATCCACAAACGCAAAACACACTCTATGCAGTAAATATCCAATAAAATAAGCAACCACCACAATATGTACTCTACAGGCCGGATACCTAACAGAAGAACACAACTCGCATTACGCATACAACACACAATACAAACACTAATACAACAAAAGACTGCAACCAGACTCTATAACAAAACAAACTGACGCAACGCAATACAGGGAAGAGTTTGTACTCACCCAACAACAAAAAAGAACACAATGCTGCACACACCCCAGCAACATGGGGGTGTAGCAGATGATGCAGTAGAAATTTGCCTGACACTATCAAATGTTGAATAATAATAATATCATTTTTTTTTTAACTTCTCAGAGCTCTCGAGAACGGACAGCAACCTGTTGCCAAATGTCTCACTAGCATTACACATTCACTTTCTTCAGATCCACGTACGAAGGCACACATACCATGCAGAATTCACTTGCATCTTGCACATACATGCTATTTTTCTGTTGCTTCCTTTATCGGTTTACTATTTGTAATATTCAATCCTTCGAGTACATCTGTACTATATTCGGTTTTCGCTACCTTTTTGCCTTTTATCTTTATCGATTGATCTTTCCCAGCAATCTAGAAGGGGGTTAATGTTACGACTCTCATACAGACACGGAAATGTTGGTCGTTCCCCATTTCCACCAGTTTATTGGACCGACTAGAAAGCAATAACTGTCAGGCAGATACAAGGTTATATAAACTGTTCACTATATTTCCTCGACAAATGCAGCAGGTACAAACTGTGTTTGTTCTTTCTTCAAACAGAACTTAGCAAGAAGAGAAACGATTTTTCTATTCTCGTTCAGCCAGTTTCAATATGAGATACGTTTTCGTTGAACGAAACAACCAGATCGGTCTATTTTCTTTCTGTAACACCTATCTCGCAACATTTTTCTTTCACGCTGCACGTGTGAAACATATAATCACTTTAATTCAAGAACATATATATATATATATATATATATATATATATATATAATACCATTTCTACATCATATTTAACTAAAACTTTCTATTTTTTAAAAATTATTCTTGTAATTAAAAGTTATTGCTTTTGCTCTCTAAGAATTATTGCCTCATTCTAAGTTACACATTACAAACTTTCGAAGTAAATATGTACTTTTAACCAGGCTGGCTGAAGGTAGTTGTAGAAAAAAGAGGTGCCAGGAAGGAACGTGTTTTTGGTAGGGACCCTACAAATTGATTTTCAGAAGCGCTCGGTTGTCACTGGCTCTGAAATTTCACTTGAGGCTCCACGAATTGTCTGCATGCGGGAGTGTTGTACCATCTGCTGGGTAATAGTATTGACAAGCTAGGACGGCTAAACTAGGTTGTGTATAGTCGACGAATCATAAACTATCGGTGAAATTTTTAAGAGCTTGTCACCCTTTGCATGTGAAGAATGGATTTCCGATAAATTGTGCGGAGGGAGACCGACAGACAGACAGACAGACAGACAGACAGACAGACAGACAGACAGACAGATAGACAGAGTGAGGGAGAGAAAGAGAGAGAGACAGAGAGAAGGAGAGAGAGAAGGAGGGAGAGAGTGAGGGATCGAGAGAAATATTTCGTCTTTCGTGTCCTTTTCTCTATTTGCCGTCCGCGACAACTTTTCACACCTCATCATTTTCCATTCACATCTCATTACCGTAAGATGAGGTGGGTGGTATTACTGGGAATGACGACCCTCGATTTCCTTGTCGTCTGCTCTTGGTATTCGGGACGTGGTAAGGTTTTCGCCATCCTCGAACCTAGAAGCGGTAGATTTATGAAACAGCAGTTTCTGAACCTGTTGTTGTTGTTGTTGTTGTTGTTGTTGCTGCTGCTGTTGCTGCTGCTGTCGCTGTCGTCATCCTCATCGTCGCTACTGCTGCTGCTGGCTTTGATGTTGCACATCGCAATCTTCTCCGCTGCCTTTTAAGCACCTCAAACCCAAAACTCTCTAAGTGACTCTAACAGACACACGTGCAACATCTTGGCTTTCCGTTCTTAACTACCGTTATTATCGCTTTTCTTTTTGTATCCACGAGTTGACTACAGCTCTGGGATGTCTCTGTAGTCACCAGAGATAATCAGGAACTGCATGTTCTTGAAAACCCCAACCAAACACATAACACTCACAAACTGTCTCTACTCCACCGCAAGGATGAATATCACTGTCAATGTTTCTACTTCTGAACCTTCTCTTCCGCCGACCCTTATGTTGTGGTATGAGCCTGTGAGCTGATGTGCGGTGCATCAACTCAGTATGTTGCCTGGCTTCGTCTTCGATCTTGAAGACTAAGTCTACAGTACTATATACTCTTATTGGATCAATGGAACTCACAGTATTCCATATATCAACCAGGGCTTCTTTTGAGTGCTTCCCTTGAGGACATACTGTAAACATCTACGCATTTTGATAAAACTATATCTCCTAGCTTTTTCCCTATATACACGCCAGGCAAGGATGCAGATTTTATGAAATACTTGCCCCTGATTCGATAATTGTTTCAGGTAATTTTGAATAACCATATTCAAAATTTTTTTTTATAAGCAATATTGTTAATATTGTTACTGATTTCCGTTTTTGAAAATGTCACCTTTTTTTTACTGTATAGTGCATATGTTTGTTTGCTTGTTTAAATGTTAAAAAGAGTTCAAGTGTTTTTAGATGTGAGTTATACACTCATTAAGTTTAAAAGGGAAGAGGCTTTTGTGTAAGCATTAGTCAATGAAGGATTGAACACATTGGAGAAATTTTTGTTAACAGTCATTAAACAAAGGTTTTTCTATCAAGTGGACCATTAATTTCTCAATTAAGAAGGGTTTGAGAATAGTAGGTTCCAGATACGTTGGTGATATTGTAGATAGAAATAAAATGACTACGTTGAAAAGATATCAGAATACTTGCACATCACTTTTTTTGTTGTTGTAATTTCGACGAGAGAACGTTTATTCTGTACTGCTTCAGTTCATCTATATATATATCTGGGAGAGTTACCAGATCATTCATGAATGTTGATTCTGATAAATTAGTGTCCTATACAGCATGAGGCAAGCAATGGTACCCTATGACCTATGACCCATTAACTTATAGTCGTTTATCCTAAATACCAACTGCATTATTTTGAACATTCTTCAAGGACCTGCAAAATCATGAACATAATAACATTCTCCTGAATGAAAC
>JAOPUL010006364.1:12890959-12901410 GCA_027564515.1 Octopus rubescens | reverse complement strand
ACACACACACACACACACACACACACACACACACACACACACACACACACACACACACGCACACACACACACATAAAGAAAGAAAGAAATCATATAATTGCAATCTGTATGCTGTCTTTGAGACAGAACAGTTTATGTTAATTAGGAATTTAATTAAAACATTTAGTGGACCCAACTTCAATAATTATGTCACACTGGATGATTTATAGTATCTCGTCAGCAGTTTACTATCCACTATTTTACTTTTGGTTCTTAATAGTCTCTTTTAGAAAAAAAAACAGTTTCATTTTTTTTTATCCTGGAAGTTACCTACTTTTTACTAAATAGATTTATTTTTAGTGGGCCCACGAAATGATGAAGCATGAAATTAACTTATTTTCAACAGTAATAACTTAATAAGCTAACTAAATGTTTTTATTGAAGGTGTTAAGTGAAATGAAGTTGAAAACCTGTGGTTATGAAGTGATATTCTTAACTATACAAACAAATTCGTATCTATATTAAATGATATATATATCTCATATAAATTATCTTATTTACTAAGTGAAATATCCTGCTGCTGCTGCTGCTGTTGTTGTCATCATTATTGTCGTCGTCATCATCTCTGCCCATTACACTACATGGGTTTTGGCGTATCCCGGTCAGTTAGTAACCTCTTGATCCTGTATAAATTTCCATTGCATAATATAATCTGGACCTGCAAACACTCACACACATGCATACACAGATGGTGTGTTGGAACAGCTGTAGTCTAATGCAAAATAATTGGGGGAAATCTTTACACATATACACAGATATATTTCTTGCACATTATTTATATATATATTAAAAATATATTGACTGAATTGTCACAGCTGGAATGGCAGTGCATTATTTCCTTTTACAGTAGGTTATTCAAATTTAAGTAATGTTTTAATAGGTAAAAATAAAATATGTATATCTTTCTCCAAAATAATAAATTAATGTAGAAATATGATAATTTTCATTCCACAACTGCATGTTTTTATTTCCTGGGTAATACCAAGTATTCTGCTAGTAACAGTTCAAACTAAATATTAGCCATTCTTTCTTCAAGCCATTATATATATCCAAAATAGGAGAAACTAGATGGAATCTCATCTTCTATCATGTTCTCTTCAGACCAACACAATAAATTATTTTAAGTTTGACAGAAGTTCACATTCTTAGAAAATAGGTGTAGTTGACTAAATCAACTTCAATATATTACTGATAGAGCCCACCCTGACACTTCATCACCACCATCTTTATCTTCTTTCCAGTTCCACCCTGATTACTCCCTTCCATTCCTTATAATGTGAGTAGCCATGTATCTTCTCTACAGCAAGAAACCTGTTTCAGCCCTTTCTTTCATACTTTAATCTCTCGTTACTTACCATAAAGCTACCTTCTTCTCTACAGTAATCCCACTCATTCAAAGGTAATCTTAGTCTTGCAAGCTACATAACAATATCACTAATGTTGGTGTCACACAAAATAAGTACCCAGTACATTCTGTAAAGTGGTTGGTGTTAGGAAGATCATCCAGCTGTAAAAAAACTATGCCAAAGCAGATATTGGAGCATGACACAGTTCTCTGATCTGTTGGATCCTGGCAAGCCATCCAGTCTATGCCAGCATGGAAGACATTAAATTATGAGGATGATGAGGATCATGATCATGGGGTGGTTTGGTACAAATGGTAATATGTTTTAAAAAATGCCTTGCAGTATTCAGTTACATCTCTGAGGTGACTTATATTCTGAGGTCAAATCTTACTGAGGTCAACTTTTCCTTTCACCTTCCTGGAGGTGATTAAAATAAGAACCAGTTATATGTGCTGTCAGTTTAATCGACTCTACTTTTCCCCTAAGTTAGAAGCTGTGTCCCTATATCAGAAATTGGACCCTGAGAGGCAGGAAAGGTATGATTGATCCTGAAGGTTTCGAAATAACAATTAAAGAAACTTAAGGCTTAGATACATATGTGCACGTATGCATGCATGCATATATATATACATACTCCAGTTCCAAACGAACATTAGGAAGGTTGTATATGCAATAAATCAAGCAAATATTAAGATTCCCATACAGAAACAATTGTTGAGAACTGAATAATATAGGTAAATTGATAAGGACGATTAAATAAAAGATGCATGGGTGCAAAATCTCTCTGTCTCCCAAATTATTGTAACAATTGCAACTTTAATGATATTGTTGTTATTATAACGTTAATAGATTATAAAGTCAATTATGATCAATACAATTATATATATATATATCGTTAAGTCAACACCATTGACCTCTTTGATCGCTTCACTCCTTTCTAACACCTCTGTCACCTGCCTCCTAAATCTCTTTCACTCATCTGTCTATCATTATGAAGTATTCAGGTTTACTCTCCACTGCTCATGTTTAGATTATTTTGTCAAGAAAATGTTAAGTAAGAGCCGTACATCAAGATGTATACATAAGACAAATTAAGATAACAACCAAGTTTCAATCAATTGAAGTCATTTTCCATTTCACTTCACATTCACTATTAACAGCCTTGAAATATGTTCTTCCCTCTTGAAATATATCAATTTCTAACCTAGGCTAAAAGCTACAGATTTTTTGATGGGAGTATAGTCTTCGATAACACTCCTAAGTACTTAACTGGTACTTATTTTAACCCCGGGAAAGATGACTAATGACTTCGGCGTGACTCGAACGTGGTACGTAAATAGACGTAATTAAATACCGCCAAACATTTTGTTCAACTCTTTATCGATTTCAGCCAACTTAATGCCTTCCTAACGAACCAGCAAAGGAGCTGGTAAATTTCAACACGATCTTTCAGTCTGCTAGAAATAGCATCCAAATCATACAATACAGGCGTCCAAAACATAATGTATCTCTAAATACATCTCAAAAGACGGACTGATCACAGTTGGAAAGCCTTTGAGTATAAGTCTGTTTGATAAAGGTTAACCTGTGGTTAACTCTTTCGTTATCGTATTCCTGCATTTGTTTAAATTAATTTCGAAAACAATAAAGATTTAGTAAAAACAACTTTGTCATTAAGCTGGTGTTTAGAACATACATTAACAGGAAAATTTAAAGGAAGGTTTTAATTTAGACCACTTTAAAGTGATCTAAATTAAAACCTTCCATCAAATTTTCAGAAAGTTTATACCATAAACCCAGGTGTGTGGTCACAGGCGTGATGATACCAACAACAATTTTTATAACTATTATCTAGTCAAAAGTAAACGAATATATAAAACTTTCTGAGTTCGATTTCTGTCGGGGTCGACATGATCTTTCATTCTACAAGGCTCGATAAAACAAAGTGCAGGTCAAGTACTGCAGTAGCTCTAATCAACTATGCCCCGCCCCCAACTTTAATGCTATCAGAGAACATATTTAAGATTTTCTAATTAGTATCATAGTTATCTCCCTTGTTCTTTTCTTACCAATTCACTTCTTTTAAACAACTTTAAAGTGTTTGTTAATTAACTAACTGCTCCGCTCAATCATGTCTTCTTTTGCACCAACAAGCGCCGATAAAAAATTAATTAGCTGTGAGAGCTATGATAAACCCGATGCAGTCTTCTTCTCTGGTAATACGATTTTATCGAAGTTTGTTTTTTTTTTTTTGTACAGTAAATTTTAAATATTGCACTCAACCCTTTGTTATGTTTCTTTGTAATATTTCATTGTTTTCTTATGTTTATAAATGATTTTCAGTTATCGTAATGTGCTGGTAATAATTCTCGGTTTGTTTGTTTCAATATACTTTAATAAATAATTTCTTTTTTGTTTAATATTTGTTCCTAGGACCAGTGCCGTCTTAAGACATTGGCACACTGGACAATTGTCCGGGGCTTCGTGGGTGAGGGGGGCCCAATTTTATTTTATGTATGCTTGGCTTGCTGTCAATACATAAATACTATAAGGCCCATCGCATTGATTTGGCCAAGAGCCTTTAATGTTGTTAAGACGGCCTTGCCAAAGACATCAAACATCGTAAGCGTTGGCAATATAGTTTCTTTTTAATTTTTATCCCATGCCCTGCTAGTACCCAATTTGAGAAATTTCTTTGTTATTGTTGTTATTAGTGCCATTCGGAAAGACAATAACATCACACTTCAGTATTTCTCTTCTCTAAAAATATATATATAATAATTGTAATTTAATTAAATTAAATATCAAAAACTGTCGACCTAGTTTCATCTTCTCGTTTTATGTTATAATTACATTTATATCTAGGATGCTTCATAGAAATATCAAATCACTCGCAGAACTTATTTTACCGGCCCCGGAAATATGGAAAACAAAGTTGATCCTGGCATGATTAGCACACACATCGAAAATGGCTGGAATTATTCACCAGCATTTTCTCACGGTTCTGTTAATCCACCATTCGCAGTCAATATTTTTTTGTTTCCTATACATCTTCAAGTAAGAGGGAAAAAAAGGGGGGTGATAGTGGTCGCCTTAAACCTAACTTGTTTTACTCCTTCAATCCTTACCGCAACGACTTAAAATCAACTCTAAATTCCAACTTTAATTATGTAGATGTAATATCCACCCACTTTTAACATTCATTTCTGAAACTTCGCCGGTGTCTCTACGCCAAGGGTAGTGAACATTATTAGTACCCGGAGCGAATTACGGGTGCATAAGAACTTATGGTCCATTCGTGCTGAGAAAAATAACGGATCTTTAATGTTACTGTTTCATTTAACTTATGTTAAATTACTGTTTTGATTTTAAGGTTTAAACTGGTTTGTTTTATATAGATTTTAAGAGTCAGAGAGTGATTTCTATGTTGATGTACGGGTACTTCACCTCTGCTGTACGCGTTCGCTCGACCTGCTAGAAATAGCAGCCAAATTATCCTCAATTCATATTCTTCTGTTTTAAATACGAAATACATTGGGTAGTGTAATCTCAAAAAAAAAAAAAAATCTGTCTTGATTCGACTGGACCACCTTTGATTATAGGGTTGCTAAGTTAGGGTTGACGTCTGGTTAAACAGCATAACTGAAAAAAAAAAGGATGATGGTCACAGGCCCACTCAGTTGGATTGTGAACTTAAAAAAGATGCAAATGCATGTTGTTGGTAAATTTTATAATGGCGAGCGCTGAGAATCGTTAAGCCACCCGGTTTTGAATCCTTGTTAGTCATTAAATGTCATTTCTTTCATATTCTTTAGAAATACCTGGACATTATTAATTCCCTATAAATCTCAAGTATTGGCTATTTAACCTAAAGGTAGACAACTCGCACTTAACTACGGACTATTAACATTTTTTGATTTTTACTTTTATTATGGATTTCATTCTAATCGTCTAGATGTGTAGTTTCTTTTTTCTTTTGTTTTTAAAGATTTGTAACGAAAACTCTAAAGCTATTCAAATCCAATTCTCCCATAAACTTCACAGGGTTCATTATTAAAGAATATAAAACAGTTATGTTATACTAGGTTTGTACAGTGTAGATATAGAAAGTAAAACTATACACTTTTTGGAGAGATCTACTTAAACATTTCACTGCTCTGTGTTCAAGTCTTTAACTATGTTTTCAGTTCTCAATCAGAACAGGTTTGCTTACAACACTAACTTCTTTTGTAAAGTCATGGGAAAGGCATTAACCCTTTAGCATTCAGATTACTCTGTCAAATGTAATGATTATTTATTCGTATTGTTTTAAATTAATCATGCATTATCTTGTAGCTTTGAGATTCTAATGATATGATTGTTTAGTTTTAGAATGACATTATAGAGTAAGTGTGAGAGGCCATATCTGGCAAGTTCGAATATAAAACAGGTAGAATATTTGGGCCAGATATGGCTGATTTAAATGCTAAAGGGTTAAACTATCCATGCTTGCATGGAAAAACGGACGTTAAAGGATGATGATGATGAGTGAAACTCCATCTCAGGAGTTTTAGGGGACCACTCCTCCCAGTTTCACTCTAGTCTGAGGTGGTAGTACCTGTCAAGGATTCTAGTTATTGGTTGAATAGCAGAAGATAGTCCTCTGTCTAAGGTATACAGAACTCATGGGAGGGCAGGTCCCTAAACACGTCACACAAGATCACCAGTGTGTGAACATGCCCTGATGTCACATGAACCACTACCCATGCCATAGGGTTAAATAGGTCCTGTGTCTCAACTAACAGTAAACTGTAAATGAACCAGAAAAAGGCAATGGAGGAAACCACTGTTGTATCTTTCTCAAGGAAAATCATGAATCTTCAGTCTTTGGCACGGAGGTCCCTGAATGCCAATGCCTGTAGACATGATATATAAAAAGTCAAAGAGAGAGAAAGCAATGAACATCACATCTCTCTGCTTCCTATAAAACTGAGGCTTTGTGCCTATGGAATAAATTACAATTTTATCATTACACATAATTGAGTTGAATATCGTAGCATATTAGATACTGTGGACTGAACCAATAAGTTGTTTGATTAGATACAATTCAGTTAGTCTTTGGTTCCAGTACTGCACTTGTTTCATGGAACTGATTGAGTGGAAATAATGTTGGGTGTCAAGCAATGAAACATTTTGTTTTAGTGATATACTAAAACTGGTTGCATTAAGTATATATCTTGCCTTTTATCAAAGTTACTGTGCCTAATTAACTCTTTCATGTTATATTTGTAATGAAACATAATGCCTATGCAGCCAGAATTTCGTGTGTGTGTATGTGTGTGTTAAACTTCATTTATCACTTTTCTCTAGCCATTGCCTTCATGAGATAATGCACAGTGGTCGCCTCGTATATTCTCTCATACTACTTATGTTTATAATTTAATTTTAAAAATAAATTAGAAATTTAGTAAACAAAGAACTTTTAAGCTGATGTTTGGAACACAATCTGATGAAAAATTCTTACATAGAATTATGCTGAGTGTTTTTTCAATGTAAAATCATTTTATTATGAATGACTTTCTGGCATAGAATCCAGGGTAGTCTTGGGTGCTTTGATAGCAACACTTTTAACCCTATTGATACAACCAACCAGAAATGGCTCCTGGTTCTATGATACAAACTTCCAGTGTTAAAGTGACCTAATTTAAAACCTTCTATCAAAATTTCACGTTAATTTGTTCTAAACACCAGCTTAATAATGACAATTATTTTAGAAAATTCAATTTATCAAAGTTAATTGAAACAATGGCAAAGTAGTTTAAGAAAAATATGGTAACCCACAGCTATTACTTTATCATGACTAGATTTTGGGCTCCTAGATCTTAAGCATATTCCCAGATTTTATGTGAGACATTTCTCTGCTGGTAAGCATGATGGTCTATTACGGTTTTGTCCTCCATCTGGCTGGAATCAAATTGAAAGCCAAAACGACTTTAAGCACCTATTCTGTTTGGTATCACTTTCTTGACGCCTTCATCCTTTATTTTGTTAATCTGGGATTTATATTTTATGAGTCTTGGATGGATAAAATGTTGCATTGCCCATGACAGGATTTGAGTGAAGGGACTGTTACTTCTAAACTGGTCAGCAGAAAATAACATATCTTACACACTTACTTCTGCACCAACTTGATATCCCATATTTAAAAATGTTAATGTTTGTCTATGAGAATTTTTTTGATTTTCATTCTAAAATTTATCTTTTTCTCATACTTCAGGAATCGATAAAATACCATTCCAACCTGATGCTGGAGCTGCTGAAACTTTGGTGTTTAAACACTACAATCCAACAAAAGTAAATTCCACAAAATATTCCTTACATAATGTTATCCACAGCTTTATATATTCATTCTATGCACATTCAAAATATGCACACAAAAAAAAAAAAATGTTGTTCATTGGCGTCATGAAGTGGATACTTCAGCTAATCTAATCTTTTTTTTATTTTTAAAACTAATAAGTTTTAGTAGCCAAAATTATCTTGATAATTTTTCAGGTTTACATGTACTCAAGAAATCATAGTTCACATATTTTGTCACAATGCAAAATGTTTGCACATTATCATCATAAACTACTTTAGATTGTAAAGAACATTTATACAAATCTTGTTATTCTATTTTTATAGGCATAGGCGTGGCTGTCTGGTTAAGAAGCTTGCTTTGCAACCACATGATTTCAGGTTCAGTCCCACTGAGTGGCACCTTGGACAAGTGTCTTCTTTTATAGCCCTAGGCCAACCAATGCCTTCTGAGTAGATTTGGTAGATGGAAACGGGAGGTAGCCTATCATTATATATATATGTGTGTGTGTGTGTGTGTGTGTGTGTGTGTGTGTGTGTGTGTGTGTTTGAGAGTGTCTGTGTTTGTGTCACCTATTGACATAGCATAATAGTTGTGTATGTCATTGTCATACAAGCTGTATCCTTCATTTCCAATAGTCTGCATAAACATGTTCTGGCCAGGGGGAAATATTACCTTGCTTGGAAACAGTGAAGGTTGGTGACAGGAAGAGCATCTGGCTGTAAAAAATCTGCCTCAATAAACTCTGTCCGATGCCTGGAAAAGTGGACATTAAAAAAATGATGATAATGATTACCTCTAAAAAGATGGGATAGTTACAGTTGGGAAGCCTTTGATCATAGATTACAAGAGTTGAATGCAACCAAGCAACCACCACCATTAGAACTAACCATTAGTTGTCACTTATAAAAATATTCAAAGATAATTTTATAATTTTAAAGAATATAAGGTGCTGACATCACTGAAATAGTAAATTGTTGTATTAAATAATGTACTGCATATCCTGGTATATGAAGTGTCCCTCTTACCTGTACCTCCCATCCCCACCAAAAATAAGGGTTATCCCTATTTTAGGTTTCAGATGTGACCCTGAAATCGTGTGATGTACAATAAAATGTTGGTATGGGTAATTATAGATGGTGGGCTAACCTCTACTTTGGTAACTGCTGGAGGCTAACGAGAGCAAGAGTAGGAAATATGCTGAGCAAGTGGAGTTCTGCCAAAGTAAAGGGTGGCAAGCAAGGTGTAATCCCATCGAGGGTTTTCAGGCAAATGCTTCTACAGAGCCTACAGCATACTTGGCATCACAGAGGTCAGTAGGCAAAAGGCCATCAGGTTGGCTGTGGAGGTAGCAGAGGTTGCTTCAAGGTGGCTGTAGATAAGAGGTGTGACTCCTTGAAGGGGGAAGTGTTACAGGGGTAGGGCTAATTGGACACAAGCTGGGGCTTGATCAAACCCGACCAGGTTACCTGGATGAGGGTGTCTGATGTTGAAAGACCCAAAATATCTAATGACTCCCAGGAAACATCACCGATGATGTGTCCAGGTGCATCAAAGGATGATGTAAGGAAAAACATAATAAATGTTGACATAATGTTGTATTGTAGTATAGTAAGCTTGATTTGATTAAATGTATCTCTCCTGACAAAATTTAGAGGTATATACTAATTTAAAATGAATCTATATATAATGAATATAATCCCAACAATTTAATGACTGAGACAAGTAAGAGAATAACATAAACGTATTTTTATTTTTAATAGGTTGTTTATGGAAAAACAATGGAAGAGTGGCTGAGATTTTCTGTCTGCTGCTGGCACACATTTCGAGGAACGGGTCAGTATGGGAATATAATTCTGAATAAGATTTCTAAACTAATTCTAATGTGTCTTAAAATTCCTAAATCTATGTTGAAGGAAACTTCCTGAATAATTAGATGTCATAAAGTTTAGTGTTGACATATTTTATGACATATTTTATGACTAGTAAAAAAAAAAGAAAGACTAATGTTACTTTTGAGATTTAAGTATGAAAGACGACTTCAGATATGGAAGGCCAAAACTGGACAAAATTAGATTTATTTGGTCAATAAAAGGTAAGTATCCTTGTCAAGTATATTGTATTGCTATTATTATTGTTGACTTTAGGTGGCGAGCTGGCAGAATCGTTAGAAGGCTAGACAAAATGCTGAGTGGCATTTCATCCATCTTTATGCTCTGAGTTCAAATTCCGCCGAAGTTGACTTGCCATTCATTGGTAAAATAAATACCAGTTGAACACTGGGATCGATGTAATCGGCTTACTCTCACCCCCAAAATTGCTGGCCTTGTGCCAAAATTTGAAACCATTATTATTGTTGACTTTGTATAGAAGTTAATTGTTGTTGAACACCAATCTCTTGGTAGTATTGGTTTGACCTCCCTGTCTGGAGAATCTTCAGTTCACTAGTTGTTTTGTTCAAAGACTTACCCATCTGTATTATGGTAAAAAAATTATTTTTGCTTATCATCATCATCTCTTAACGTCTATTTTCCATGCTGGCCTGGGTTGGACAGTTTGACCGGCGCTGGTAAGCCGGAGAGTTGCACCAGGTTCCCATCTGATTGGCTTGGTTTCTATGGTTGGATGCCCTTCCTAACGCCAACCATTTTACATCATCATCATCATCATCATCATTTTAACGTCTGTTTTTCCATGCAGGCATGGGTTAGACGGTTTGACTGGAAACT
>JAOPUL010006364.1:12439557-12449791 GCA_027564515.1 Octopus rubescens | reverse complement strand
TGTATGTATGTATGTATGTATGTATGTATGTATGTATGTATGTATGTATGATGATGATGATGATGATGATGATGATGATGATGATGATGTATGTATTCGATGTATGTATTCGATATTATTTTAAAAAGTACATGTTTATTATGGACTTCCAGTAACGCATGCGCAATGATATACAATTGTCTCTTTTATACTGTCCCTGGCCAGATTGAAGTATTCATGACCGGACTACAGTTTATGCACATGTACAAACACAAGTAACCTCTAAATTTGAATTTCTACTTGGCAAATATTGCATGCTTAAATATCTCTATGACTTCATCTGCTATTCGTGTATGATATAAGCCATTCAAAAATTTTCATTCCTTTTTATTTACACATTTGTTATCATTAATAGTGTGTTTTCTTCCTGCTTCTTTAATACTAATAATATTTTGTTTTAAGCCTGCTTCAGTTGCTGATAATGTTTTGTGTTGAAACCTTTTTGGTAGTAGGATTTCCTCTTATTATTATTGCTTATGTTTCATTGTCTTTTTACATTTAATATTCTTCGTTTATTCATCATTGTTTTTTTAATATTAAATGTACATTCTGTTAACAATTGCTTTGCAATATTTTATCATAGAGCTGTCTGCTTTAAATTTTACATTTCAACTGTTGCATGCTTTGCTGGCATTCTACTAAGAATTAGTATTTTGTTGCTTTAACAATAGTAAATATACTTTTACTATTTTTCTTTTCAACATACTTAGATGATATTGCTATTAAATATCTACATAATGGCTTGCTTCACTTCACTTGTTTTGTATGTAATAATATTTGATTATGTAACTGCATGTTATGTATAAACAAACAATACACTTCTTTTGTTTGGTTTGCATCAAACGAGTGACAATAATGTGAATGAGATGGGCTTTAATTTTTCACTACACATAAACATAGATAGGATAATTATTTATGATGATATTGTGTTTAGTAACGAATACTAGCTCTATTAAAAATGCATCAAAGTGTATATATATATATGTTAAAATTTAATGGCAGTGTTTAGGCAGTAATTTTTCATTGCTTTATAAATGCATGTTCTTTTAACATAATTGCATTTCATCTTATAGCTCTATTTTACGTTTTCCATTATTAACGTTCAAGCTTCCTTCATGTTGCATGTCATATGTATATTTATGCATATACACTATAGGAATATATGATACAATGACATCAAATCAATGTAAAACATGCTATCTTAAAGATAGCATATTCACATTAATATATACACATGTGTGTGTGAGTGTGAGTGTATGTATATATATATAAAGGTGGTGAGCTAGCAGAATCATTAGCACACTGGGCAAAATACTTAGTGGAATTTTGGCTGTCTTTATGTTCTAAGTTCAAATCCTACTGAGGTTGACTTCTTTCATCCTTTGGGGTTTGATAAAATAAGTAGTTGAGGTCTTGTAATCGACTAGCCCAATCCCACCAAATTTCAGGCCTTGTGCCTATAGCAAAAAGTATATATGTGTATGTGTGTGTGTTCCTCCGCTGCTTGATAATTGGTGTTGGTTTGTTTACATTCCTGTAGCTTAGTGGTTTGGCAAAAGAAACTGATAAAATAAGTACCAGACTTACAAACATAAGTACTGGGGTTGATTTGTTCGACTAAACCCTTGAAGGTGGTGCCCCAATATGGCCACCGTCCAATGACTGAAACTAGTAAAAGAAACAGGTTTTGCCAAACTGTAAATATGTTAAAGAGTGGGAAATTGACTGAAAGGAAGTTCTTGAGTAAAGATTAAGTGTCTTTCCATAATGCTAGTAGGTTTAGGTGAACCATTGTATAAGTTGACTCTGCAAATCAAGAAATAGTCAACAGTGTGGCCTGGTCAATTGAAATGTCCAGCTATGAGTTTGTACAGTGTTTGAGAGTCATTGCAAACATTGAATTGTTGCTTGTGGAAGTGATTACCTCAATAACAACTGGTCTCACCCATTGTATTGGGATTTGTAGAGTTTGCAAGTGATGCAGTAAATAAGGTTGGTAAAGATACTGTCAGAGTGGTTAGTGACTTGGTCGTCGTTTAAAGGTATGTTTCTGGACATGAAAAAAATAAATGTTTGTGGTATAATAAAGTAGAGGTATTTGAAGGTTTTGGAGATATAAGTTGTTGAGAGAGAGAGAGAAAGGAGCTTCAGTCCAAGATGCCATGCAGAATTATATCTATTTTGAAAGAGAGCAGGGTATACTGCAGTAGTTTCAGGGTTAGAGGAAAGGAAGCCCTGTGATAGCAAGATGAATATGCCTGAACCTGAGATATTAGGTGAGTGTTTGTATGTGTGTGGAAATAAAATGTACTCATTGATGGAATGGAGTTTATTGTTTAAGGCTGATGATTACTTTGTCAATACTTTGCCTCTTGAAAACCTTTAGGTGACAAATATATTTACAGTATGTGTATGTGTTTGTCCCCCATCTCTGCTTAACCACTGATGTTGGTCTGTTTACTTCCCTCTAAATTAGTGGTTCAGTAAAAGAAAATGATAGAATAAGTACCAGGCTCAAAATATAAGTACTGGGGTCAATTTGTTCGACTAAACCCTTCAAGGAAGTGCCCCTGCATGGCTGCAGTCTAATGACTGAAACAAGTAATAGATAAAATATATATATATTTCCCGTCTAACCCATGCCTGCATGGAAAAACAGACGTTAAATGATGATGATGATGATGATGATGATGATATAATAGACAGAGTAGACAAACAAAAGAAAAGGGCACTCAACACTTTTAGTAGGAGTCACATGTATTATTTAAAACAGTTTGATTCGGTTCTGTAATTACTTCAAGTTTCGCAGGCCCATAAAGGGTGGCTGTCTCCTTCAGATTTTGGATTACCGGATGAAGAGATACACAGGAAGTCCAGAGAGGCTGCCATTGGTCAAGGCGGGTCACATGGTATTGTGCAAGAAATGCACACATCCACACAGGTTGGACCTCTATAGGGACAACGGCCTGGCAATCTCAAGCCATATGAATGGCCACGCCATGGACAAGTTCAGGAAAGGAATTCAGCCTGTCCATAATGGTTACCACCAACCTGACCACAGGTAAATACTACCCTTATAGGAAACTGTATACATCCACAGGAGCTCGACGCCCCCCCTTATCCTCGCCATAATTAGAAACTTAGGCATTAGTAGAAGGATATCCAAGCTCTCAGCCGACAGGGAGATCTTTAACAGGGCCCACCCCCTACAATGATGTTTTAGCTAGGAGTGGGTTCACCGAGAAGCTTACATATATAGAGGACACTCAATCCCCCTCGCTGCACCCAAAGAGAATGAGAAAGAGAAATATTATCTGGTTCAACCCTCCATTCAACATAGAAGTTCCCACTAACATAGCTAGGAGCTTTCTGTCGTTGATTAAGAGGCATTTCCCCAGAAGCCACAGCTACTATAAGCTCTTCAACCCACACAATGTCAAGGTGAACTACACCATGTTCCAGTCTGATTTACATTTAATATTCTTCGTTTATTCATCATTGTTTTTTTAATATTAAATGTACATTCTGTTAACATTACAGTGTGTGCTGGGTGCTTTTAACATGCCACCGGCACTGGTCTCTCTACACTAGTGCTTTTACATGGCACCGTCATGAGTGCTTATTACGTGGCAGCACACAGGTGATTGGTAGTCAGACGGACATATAGAGCAGGGATGGACGAGACCTATAGATCGGAAGCAGACAGACATAAGGACTGGGAACATATAAACCGAGACCGCGACCAGGGGATATATAGATATACATACACACACACTGGGGTTGATTTGTTCAACTAAACTCATGAAGGTGATGCCCCACAGAGCAAGAAACCTGTTCCTACTCATTCTATCATATTTCAACCTATCAACACCCAGCATAAAGCCACCAGCCTCCCAGCTATACCTCCACCCAGACATAGTGACTCTTTAGTCTTGCAAGTTGCATAGTGACTTCATTAGTGCTGATGCCACAAAATGCATCCAGTCGTAGAAATCAAGAAATCATGCCAATCAGACGTTGAAGCACAACACAGTCCTCCAACTTGCTGCATTCTGTTATATTGTACAACCCATGCCAGCATGGTAAATGAATGTTAAGTGAAGATAATGATACACACACACACACACCGTGTGTATACATATATATATATATATAGTTATGAGGACTTGCATTTGTGAATATTATGTGTAGTCAGGACTGTGCATGTGTGTGTGTGTGTGTGAGAGAGAAAGAGAGAGAGAGAAAGAGAGAGAGAGAGAGAGAGAGAGAACTTGGCAAACGTAAGAGTGAGAGTCAAGTCGTATCTGTGTTCAAAAGAGGACAGTTAAATGAATGGATTGACTGAAAACTATGTTAAGTTCTTTGTAAAGATAGACAAGGCGTGCTCCAGCATGGCCACTGATAGACATGAAATTCAATAAATAGAGGTAAAAATAAAATCAACAACCTGCAGCCATAGAATAATGGTAATGTTAGCATAAAACACTACAGTGTTAGATAAGTGTCTTTAGTGCCATCCCTTTGTGCCTGAGATTTAAATCCCACAGGGAATGGCTTTGAATGCAGCTTGTAGAATAGGCTTTGGCTGGTTCACATTACTTTGTAAGGAGCATAAGGCTGGTTTCTTGGTTTGTCTGGCATATACATTCCTCTCTGGATGGGACACCGGTCCATCACAGGATTACTCATTATTACCAGCTGAGTTTAGGCGGCGAGCTGGCAGAATTGTTACCGCACCGGGAGAAATGCTTAGCGGCAATTTTTCCGACTTTATGTTCTGAGTTCAAATGCCGCCGGAGTCGACTTTGGCTTTCATCCCTCCGGGGTCGATAAAGTGAGTATCAGTTACGAACTGGAGTCGATAACATCGACTACTCCTCTCCCCCAAAATTTCGGATTATTACCAGCTGAGTGGAATGGGATAAAAAGGGATAAAGATCCTTCCGAGTCATATAGACTCATAGAGCTGGTTCCCCAGTTTCTGTGGCGCAGATATAGCCTCATAGACAGGACGCCGGTCCGTCGCAGGATTACTCATTTTTGCCAGCTGAATGAACTAGAGCAATGTGAAATGAAGCATTTTGTTCAAGAACACAATGCCTCGCCTGGTCCAGGATTCGAAACCACAATCTTTTGATCATGAGTCCAAAATTTTAACCACTAAGCCATGTGCCTCCACTTAAAATAGGCTTCACTGGGGCATAACTTACAAACTGCAATCATTTGATTGTACACCTCCACCTTGAAAATTGGCCTTGCTTCTACATAAATAAAAACAGTAAATATATACAAATAAAGAGTAAAATTCCTCTCTCCATACAAAAAAGAAAAAAAACTTTCACTTAGATGTTTGGTAATTTTAATACACCCAACAAACACATAAGACAGGCTTCTTTCAGTTTCTGTCAAACCAAATTTACTTATAAGGCTTTGGTCAGCCTAAGGCTGTAGCAAAAGATACTTGTTCAAAGTGCCATACAGTGGGATTGAACCCCAAATCATGTGGTTGGGAAGCTAGCTTCTTAACCATACAGCTAAGGCTGTGCTATAATTATCTGTAATTCTAATGAGAAAGCTGCAATAGATTATTTTTGTGCGTCATTAAAAAACAAAAAAAAACGTCATTTTCGGTAAGTACAAGGATGTGAAGGAGATTATCGTTGTCGTTGTTGTCATCGTCGTCATCTAGTGTCTGCTTTCCAGACTGGCATGGGTTGGATGGTTCAACAGGATGTGATGGGTTACAGGACTACAGTCCTGTAACCCATCACATGCTCCAATGTCTGCTTTGGTATGATTTCTATAGCTGGATACCTTTCCTAACACCAATCACTTTACAGAGTGTACTGGGTCCTTTTGTGTGGCACTAGTGAAGTTGTTATGTAATTAATAAAACCAAAGGATCCCCCTCAACTACGTGGAAGTAAAGCAGAGAGCGAGGTGGCTATATGCTAGGTATTGAGAGGTTAAAGTATAATAGAGAGACAAGAACAGGTGTCTTGCTGTAGAGGGGATACATGGCAACTGGAAAGAGACATAAGGATGGTGGTGATAAGGTATTAAGGCATACCCTCAAGGTACAAGTGAGTGAGTAGAAGATTGAATAATGACAGAAAATTGGGAAGAGTGGGTGGGTATGTTCACAAGAGTGTGAGAGGTGAGTGATAGATGGATAGAGATAATTAATGTAGGGGTATAATTGAATGACTTGGTTCTTTTTGTGTGAAGACTAGTTTCTATGGGAAATGTCAACAACTTCACTTTCTCACTTATCTTCCATTATTTCCATGTCTGTCTCTTACCTTTTATGATTCTCTTTACCATTCCACCAACATGTTATCTTCTGTCTTGTTGGAACTTTGCTCCATCCACAGATCTGATCTCTGGTTTACAGTGGGTTGTCTCATAGGAACTCCCTGTTGTCTTCTCTCTTAAACATTTCTATCTTCTCTTACTTCTCAACATATGCATCACCTAATACTTCTTTGAATCTACATCTGACCAAAGGATCTTTCAGCTTCTTTTACTTTCCTTCTCCAGAGTGTCTTGTGTTTCTAGGTCTATCTAGTTCTGACTTTGATAACGCTAATCACCAGTCTATGTATTTTGCCAGTAAAAGACTTTGTATTCATAACCATCTGTCTCTCATACTCCTAATAAATATGACTCTGTCTCTCTTGCATGTTTGTCTGAATGGTAGCTGATCCGGTGGATGGTTAGTTTCTTGAAGTTAGTGTTGCACGTGGTGAGGTCATTTGCATCATAGAGCTCATAACTCCAAGACCCTTGATTTCACTTTATTCTGTGTACCATAACCATAGTCTCCATGTACATAAAAAATAACCATCAATGTTTCTCAATATATTTATTGAAGTTGCCACTCATGATAACAAGGTTGCTATTGTTTATTATTAAGGTACTCTGCAAGAGGGTTTCATAGAAAAGGTCCTTTTACTTATCAGTCCTGACTGTGGTTCATATACAGAGATATTGTTGTCATGTTGTCTATTAGTCTAAACTTAATTATTCTGTTTGATACTCTGACAACCTCAATTATTTTATCTATCAATTTCTCTGACAATAAAATGCCAACTACATCCTCAGAAGAATGTGTACTGTGTTCCTTGCCTGTAAGAAATCAGAATGTGGTTCTTCTCCATCTTAGCTCTCTAACCTATTGTAGACATCAAATACCTACTCATCTCTGCTCAATCACCTCTAAAATCTCTCTAGACCAACCTTTCATCATACCAATGTTGCTTGTGGCAGCCTTGATGTTTTTTACTTGATAGGGAGAATGCAATTTCTTGTAGTGTTTGGGTTATTTGATACCTATTTTCTACAGCTGAAAGGGAGAGAGTTTGTGCAATCATTTGATGACAGTTGAAGTGTTCTTACACCTGGTCAACCCACCACTGTGTGCAGTATTAGCATAGTAGGTGTTATCCTAATATTTGTAATTAGAGTTTTTCATTGATGTAGTTGTCATACTTTTGTTGCTTTCAATTTTAAAAAAAATTGTTTTTCACAGTTACATGCACTTTCTATCACAAACCATTTTCAGCATGGATGGAGTGCATTTTATTATGCCATATACTCTATTGAAATTGTCTGACTGAACTGAACTGTCCCCTCTACACAGTATCATTCTTCAATCAGAGCTGCTACTCCTACTCTCATTGACAGTTGCCTTTGCTGAGGCTTTACACAACTCATCTGCTTTCATAGATGAGTTACTTTCTTTGCAGCTTGGCAGAACACATACTTCCACCGTGCAGAATTTTATCTAGAGTTATTTCTCTCCAAGACAGTTACCCAGAAGTCCAACATCCTAGGCAGATCACCTTCATTATGATTGTTGGCTCTCAACTCTCATATAATGTTGCAATGAAAGCTCACAGTGGTGGATTACAGTAAGACTGGTGTATTTGATTAGGTTGTCTGACTCCTAGACTGGTTGTGCTGTGGTGTTATATCCCTCCATGGTTTTGGCAGGGCATGGTTTGTAACTACCAGCTGGTTAGAACTCTCTTTGTTACAATTTTCCAGGAACAATCTTTAGACACTGGAGCAGAGGGCTAAGAATGGAACTATCTTCATGGTACAAGATAGAGAGGGTAAGGTGGCAGAGGATGTATATGTATACCAATTTTTATCTTCCAAAGGTTTGAAAATGCCTGATGAAATGGGTGGCAGTTTTAGCATATATAATAATCCTTTCTATACTGAGCACGAAGGCCTTTTAGCATATATAATAATCATGATATAATACTCTAAATACAATAAATTGCCATGTTATAGAAACATTTGTAGCATGTATTGAAGAGTCATTATCTATTCATCTTCATTCACCGAACTCACTTCAGGGAAAAGACCATGGATTTGCCCTCTTTGAAGATATAAGGACCAACTCAAAGCAACTCTGAAAGCCACTGGACTGGAACCTAAATCGTTTGAAACACAAGCCTGAGATCGTACCAAGTGGCAGTGTTCCATCGCCATTGGAACCAAAATCTTCGAAGCCACCAGAAGAGAAAAGGAAGAAATCAAACGACAAGAGAGAAAGGCTTGACAAAATCAACTTCATCCTCCACCAACATTACCATGTAGTCAATGCCATCAACTCTTCTATGCAAGAATTGGTCTACAGAGTCATCAACGCCATCACCATAAAGAAGCGTTCAGCAAAGGAGAAACTAAATTCTCAGATACAAGATAAAGCTGCCGCCACCACTGCCGATATATATATATAAAACACTGAATAAATTCAAGAATAATATTTAACTACACTTTCATCTTTCAAATCATCAAAAATACTATTTCCAAAGATTCAGAAGATGAAACTTTGATGAAACAGTATTCTTGAATTTATGCAGTATTAACATTTATTTACTCATATCTTAGTATTGAGTACTTCTTAACTATTTTTATCTGTTTGTACATCATACAATTATTTCTATTCATATTAGATGGCTGTGTGGTTCAGAAGTTTGCTTCCCAACCATGTATTTTGGATTCAGTTTCACAGCATGAAACTTTGGGTAAGTGTTTTTCTACTATAGCCCTGGGCTGGCCAAGGCCTTGTAAGTGAATTTGGTAGATGAAAACTGAAAGAAGCTCACCACACACACACACACATTTGAAGATAATACTTTTTAATTAAAAATTATATTAAAAAAATTCTTTCGCTTCTAATTTTTCATGAAAATATGTCTGGCTATGAGGTAATATTACTTTATTTGGAAACAGGTGAGGATTGGTGACAGGAATGGCAACTGGCCATAGAAAATCTGCTTTAATAAATTCCATCTGCCCCATGCAAGCATGGAAACATGGGTGTTGAACAATGATGATGATGAAAAGGATGATATATATATATATATACATATGAGGTGGTATCAAACAGTTCCTGGACTAGTTATGTTTAATAAAAAATAACTTATTTACTTAAGTTTTAACATCATCTCCTTCGAAATTTTCACCTTGCACAGCAATACACCGGTCCCAGCGCTCCTGCCACTTTTGGAATCTGGCTTGAAAGTCATTTTCTGTAGGGGAGTCAAGGACCTTCTGCGATTCGCTCTGGATCTTGACAATGGTGTTAAAATGGCGACCTTTGAGCTGCATTTTCCTCTTGGGGAAGAAATGGAAGTCTACAGCTGCTAAATCTGACAAATAGGGTGGGTGCGGAAGTGATACCATGTTGCTTTTGGTGAGAAACTCACAAGGTGCATTGTCATCGTGAAGAATCCAATTCTTTGTGCTCCACAGATCTGGTCACTTTCGCCAAATTTCCTCCCTCAAACCGCCTCTCGATTGATGGTCTGGCCCTGCAGGATGAATTCTCGATGCACAATACAATGAGCATGCTTTTGATTGAGTGGTTGTGGAGATGAAGGCCTCTTCCATTGTGATGACTGCTGCTTCGTCTCAGGGTCGCACCCGTAGACCCAACTCTCATCACCGATGATGATCCACGACATGAAGGATGGGTCATCAGTGGCATGCTGACGAAGATCTTGACAGACTCCAACACGATGTTCTTTCTGCTCAGACTACAAAATCACAGACTACAGCATACACGTGATCTCAAAAACACAAATTTCACAACTTGCGAAGTAAACACAGCGATGTCACTCAGCACACTGCTTTATGAAGGTCACTGCTAGCTATCACTGTGCACGCAACCATGTGC
>JAOPUL010006364.1:12121361-12131589 GCA_027564515.1 Octopus rubescens | reverse complement strand
GAAAG
Source organism: Octopus rubescens (assembly GCA_027564515.1). NCBI lineage: Eukaryota > Metazoa > Mollusca > Cephalopoda > Octopoda > Octopodidae > Octopus > Octopus rubescens. Next base: position 12,131,584 of record JAOPUL010006364.1, on the reverse strand, counting down.
AAAGGGCACTCAACACATTAGTAGGAGTTATATATTTTATTCAAAACAGTTTGATCCGCACCCGTAATTACTCAGAATTTCACAGAGTGCTATATGTGCGTCTGATTTTGGGTCACGAATAAGGATTGGAGAGAATCACAGGAATTCCAAGGTGGCCGCCGGAAGAAAGGTTGCCCCTGGTCAAGTCGGGTCACATGGTGTTGTGGGGGGATAGTATTAGAGAATGTCGAAGAATACTGGTAGTGATAAGATGTGGGGGGATGGATATGTTTCACTTTGGCCTGGCTAAAAAGGGTTGTTAGTAGTGATAAGATATGGGGAGGGGGTATTTTTCTCTTTAGCCTGGGTGAAGGCTACATGGCGCCGTGTTGTCTGCGGGGGTCTTCGGATATAAGTCTGCATGTGTCTGTGTATATGTGTGTGTGTGCGTATATGCGTACACGTATGCGTATGTGCGCGTGCGTGAGCGTGAGTTTGTGTATATGCGTACGTGTGTATGTGAATGTGCGTGCATAAATGTGTGGGTATGTGCGTGTGTATGTGTGTGTGCGCGCGCTAGCTGCTGGTCTGTGTTAGTTACTGGTATGTGGGTTGGGTATGGGGCTGGTTGGTGTATGGGATTGATTGATGCTGGTTAGTGTGTGTGTGTGTGCGCGCGTGAGAGTGTGTGTGTGTGCGCGCGCCCGCGCTTGTATGTGTGGATATGTAGCCTTTAGCCAGGCCAAAGAGAAAAATACATATTGATATTTAATAATATCATCCGATGATTTTATTCGGAAAAGTCTATATATGTTGGCAAGAAATTAACTTTCTTATCGGATCATGGGACACTGAACGAGCATTGTTGACGAATGGTGGATTCCCAGAAACCCAGGGTTCAATGCATTTCGTGTCAGCTTGTCCGATAGCGGTTAAACCCTTGCCAATATAAAAACAGACTGTATCTTCACAAGCTGGAGCATTTTTGGCTCCTATTTCTAGTTATAGAGGCTCTCCATGAGAGCCCTTAATTCGTAATTTATATATATATATATATATATATATATGTAAAAATAGAGATAAGAAAATTAAATGACAAAGGAATAAACGATTATCTTATTAACTTCATTAACTCACACCTGTTTCTGCTATTGATGCAGTGGACTCATATTTGAGTGCCTGAGTAACACCTTATGGCTTCATCGGACTCTCGAATATGAAGTGCAATTTATATTATATATATATATATATATATATATATATATAGAGAGAGAGAGAGAGAGAGAGAGAGAGAAAGAGAGAGAGAGAGAAAGAGAGAATTTATTAATTTATCAGCTGATTTAGCTAAATGCCAAATAGTACACTAAAAATTAGTAACGCCCACAGGCTTAGTACTAATGGGGGATTTGGAATAGAATTTTGGAAGCACGGATGGATTGTATGGGTCTAGTACATAGAAGAACGGGGTGCAAAACCCTCGAAAACCTGCTCAGAAGCTTCCAGCTGTCTGACAAATATCGACTGAATTTCCCTGATGTGCCAGTGTGGGTATGGTGCAACCACGACGGGTAACCCAGATCGTATCTAGATAGAGTATTTGTTAGGTCAGCGGATAGGGATAGCGTAAGTTGTCCAGAATTCAAATTGGTTGGCTACACATACCACAAATTTGTGATCTGCACAGCTGATTTAAATAGAAGCCGTAGACAGGGACCTGGTTACTGGAAGTTGAACGTGTCCTTTGCGGCACACAAATACAACAGGGACAATATTAGCGAACTAGTTACACGGCAGTCGACGGGGCAATCGTCAACAACAGGTGGTGGATCGCCTTGAAGGGGACAATTAGACTAGAATCGATAGTATTTAGCAAAGACTTAGCAATGGAAAGAAATAGATTAGAAGGAGAAGTAGTTAGGAAACTAGAAGCGGCGATTAGTAAAGGCATCGTGACTGACGTGTTAGAGGCGAGAATGACCATTGACCATTTTGTTGAGGCGAAACACGAAGGCTGAGTTTTCAGAGCTAAGGCCCGTGCGCTAAAACACGAGGGAACTAAAGCAGTCTGAAGGGCCCGAACGGCGGAGACGCGACGTAGCAACAAATACACGATCGGGTCCTTGACGGATCGGCATGGACGAGTGCTACACGGTTCCGAGCAGGCAGATGTGTGCGGCTTTCCAGCAGCATTTCACGCAACCCTTTAGTGAGGGTGATGGGTCGACGACGGTAGTGGACTATAGTTTGTACCTGGATGGTCTGCTGCAGCTCTCAGCAGCACACGTGATGTTCTACGAAAAGCCGATAACGGCCACTGAAATACGGAAGGTGATGAGCGATTGCACACGTCGCAAATCACCCGGTTTGGATGATCTGCCCTATGAATGCTATGTGTTCATGCCAGATTTATTTGGCAGACGTCTACCGCAGCTGACACCAGAACGGTAGAATTCCTAGTGCTGTTAGTCGAGGTGTGGTGACGCTGCCGAGGAAGAACGCCAACAATGGGGACGAACTAGGGAATTTTCGGCCCATAACTCTACTAAACACAGATTTTAAGATTTTGGCCAAGGTGTTAGCGAAAGGCTGGTGCTTGTCGTTAGTAATCTGGTCGGGGAAGCACAAACGGGAGCAATCTGAATAGCTCCACCTTATGCGATACACGATAGAGAGGGTGGGCGTTAAAGCTGGCTTCGGTGGGGCCCTGATTAATTTGGATCAGTCGAAAGCATTCGATAGGGTCGTGCATCGCTACTGGGAAGCCGTCCTGAAAGTGGCCGTTTTCGGACGCTGGATCGTTGCAATGCAAAGCGACATCTGCTCTGTGGTCAAAGTAAACGGCCACCTATCGGAACAGTTTAGCATCGCACGTTCGGCCTGTCAGGGCTGCCTGTTGCCACCTCTTCTGTAGGTGCTGGCTTATGAGCCACTGCTACGGAAATTGGAACAGTTGAGGGGCATCGCATTCGAACTGAAACAAGGGAGGGCAGTGTCGGCGTACGCGGACGATGTCACCCTCATGTTGTCGGAAACCACCGAAGTGGAGTCGGTCGACTCCATTCTGAAGGATTATGAGTCGGTTGCAGGGGCCAAAATCAACTCCGACAAGTCGGTGGGCTTGCGACCAGGCATCTGGAGAGGCAGGTCGATGCTAAGACTTAATGTTTCAAAGCTTTCATTAGATAAGAACAAGGATATTCTCGTTCATACACTTGATGAAATGTTACATAATGTTAGAATCATTAAACATATAGAAGAATCATGGGGTTAACTTAGAGAAACTATTTATGAGTCATCAACAGAAGTTCTTGAGTTTCCATGCTATAAATATCAAGTTTGGTTTGATGAAAATAATGATATTATAAATGAACAGCTTCAAGAAATGTACAGACTTCACAAAGAATGAATTGCAGATAAGAACATTGCTTGACAGAAAAAGCTTTAGAAGTCTACCAAAAACTCTGTTTAAACTAAACTCCGAAAAATGAAGCAACAGTGGTGGGAGCAAAAGGTTAAAGCTTTTCAGAAATCGGCTGACAAACATAACGGGAAAGGTTTTTATCAAAATCGGAGGTGGGTATTTGGTCCAAGTAAATAAAGGCGATTCTCTCCTGTTCTTTCTACACAAGGGAAACCTTTTCAAATCGTAATGACATATTGAAACGTTGGATAGAGCATTTTTGAAGATGTACGCAAAAGAGATGCTAATGTAGACATGAACTCAATCAATAATATCTTTCAAAGACCGGTAATTGATTCTCTTGTATTGATTGGATCAATGTTTAGATGAAGTGAAAGTAACTATAATGGAAAAGCTCCAGGAGAGGATGGTATTCATGGTATAAGTTTTAAATGTGGTGGAAATATTTTGAAATATAGATTGGTAAAGCTTATAGGGAAAATCTTCTGTAGAGTCATCTTAAAAAGAATTAACACTTACTTAGTCGGTTCTGTCTATCCAGAGAGTCATGTGGGTTTAGGTAAGGTCATGTTTGTTGAATTTTCACACATCTGTCCCCTGATACCGTAAGTTCCGACAGACAGGACCAGATATCCTACAAGAGTAATGTAGTCTAGGTAAATAGAGAAGATGATAAATCTACTTTCCTGCGTTGATTACCATACTACGAGAGTTGCTCTTTGACCAGAGACGGGTCGACCCAAAGAGGTAAAAAAGCTGTTTGGCTTCACGTATTTATGTTCTTCGTAACTAAATTAAGTCAAGCGATAATAAAGGATTTATTCTCTCTAATCAGCTTTGAACGATGAATCCCTAGAGAAGGATCAAGAGGTCAACATATTACCATAAATTTCTTGATGCAACAGGCTAAAACAATAGGCCGAGAACTCGTAATTAAATGTGGATTCAATTTAAAATTTTAGCTTAGAAAGTTGGTAGCTGTTCGCTAAACACACACACACACACACACACACACACACACACTATTTATTAAAGTTAAACAGAATCTTCACAAACTATTATTCAGGGTTTCATGTGACCGTTCGATGCAACTGTCGGACGAACGGTAACATAAACCTCTGGGTAAGTGTTTGTGAAGATTTTGTTTTTCAGCTTTAATAAATAGTGTATTACTCTATCTTTGATATTCAATTACTATTTCTTCCACATTGTGTTACATCTATATGCTCACTTGTGTGTATATATATATATATATATATATAGCTTTTATATGAAATGTCTTAGACAGGCAGGTAAGGTTAAGATGACAGAGGAAAGAATAGTACTATTCTGGAAATGTGAGGAATTCCTGGTATAGAAGCCTTCTTGATCAAGTCTCAGATACGATGGTGTGGACACATCCTTCGCATGAATACCAAGACAAGTCGAATACCAAGACAAATATTTTATCGTCAGCTTGTAAATTCACAACGCAATGTAGGCCGACACTTCTACGGAATAAGGACAAATTCAAAGGTAATTTATAAGACTTGAATATTAGGAAAGAATACTTTAAGAATCTTGCAAGAAACATTGTAAATAAAGCAGAAAGTGCTTTTACCAGCTTCAAAGTTTTGAAACTCAAAGGATTCTTCATCAAGAGCAGTTACGGGAAAATACGAAAATAAACAGAACACGTCTTTCCCGCAAACCACTATTGTCCACATATCTCAGCTAGATCACATGCTGGTTTAATAAGTCATGCTCATATCCATATAGCTTTTGGTGGTCTGAGCTCACATGAAGACTCACCAAACGAAGTGAATGAATTGTAATCATTGATGAAAAGTTGTAATAGTAATGTGAGTGTGTTGTCGATTGTCTATTTGATTGGATTATTTATGTCTATACGCTGAACACTCATACGTCATCTTCCATGGAACACTCTATCGTACATATACAAATACAAAATATATGTATATATGCATACATATAAAAAAGGAATTATCTGTATATAATATCCTACTTATAATTTTTCTAAAGCTTGGCACTTATTCTATCAAAGTGTTTTGCCGAATTGCAAAGTTATGGGGACGTAAACAAACCAACGCCGTTTGGGAAACGGTAGTAAGGGACAAACACCCCCCATATATATATATATATATATATGACGGTTTCTTTCAGTTTCCATCAAACAAATCCACTCACAAGGTTTGGTCGGCACGGGGCTATAGTAGAAGCCACTTGTCCAAGGTGCTTCGCGATGGGACTGAACCCGGAACCATGTGGCTGGTAAGCAAACTTCTCTCCACAGAGCCACGCCTGTGCCTATGTATACATACACATACATATGTATGCGCGTGTGTGTGTTACTTTAGGGGTTATTATTGTCACGGAATTTTAAGAATAACACCTGATCAATTAATTCATGAAGATGGCGGGAACTCAAACCCCAAAGTACTGTAAAATGTTTCATGTACCGCGCGACGACTTACTTTAAAAAAAATTCAAGGTTCAAGGTGGCAAGCTGGCAGAATCATTACCACGCTGGACAGAGCGTTTGGTGGCATTTCTTCCAGTTTTACGCTCTGAGTTCAAATGTCATCGAGGTCGACTTTTGGAATCGATAAAATTATTTGCAGTTGAGCACTGGAGTCGATGCAATCGACTAGCCATACCTGCTCAAAATTTCAGGCCTTGTGAAAACACTATTACAAATGACGTAATATTATGAATATGGTAAAGCGGAATCAATGTGTCTGGTAGAATAAATATCATTTTATAGTTTAATTTGACTATTTTTCTATTACTTCAAGTTTTACACTGAAAAGCAATAATCAGATGATGAATCTATTATAGAGTATCTCAATACTGTCATTTTCGGGACACAAGGATGCAAACTTATTTACCATTAATAATTTAAAGGAAATAATATGAAAGTTAGTTAGAGCTGTCTTGAACACATCTTTATTGTCATAATATGTCATCGTAGAAGAAATAGTTCAGATAGCGCGCAAGAAAACGAATGTAGTTCTCGGCCTAAAGAATAATTTTCTTTGACGCTATTTTAAAAAATCCGTTGTTTAAAGAAGCCAGTCACATCCTTAACAGGTCGTACGATGAAAAAAAAATCCATATTGGTATGAGTGAAAACGAATTTAAAAGAAGATACATTAACTCTAGGTCCACATTTGGGAACGAAGGAATAAGATAAAATTATTCAGTTATGCAGGGAGTTTGAAGAAGAATTCTCTAGTCAGTACATAGTTTTTGTCTTGCCTGAAAATGCCTAGATTGGTAGAACTCTTAAAAGTCGTGGTGTCACATTTTAGTTTACACTGGGAATTAATACTGTTATTTTAAAATTTAACTGTACTAGTTATCCCAAGAAATAGTTATCCGTTCTGAAGCTCCCGTAATGTTTGATTCGGTGTGGATATTTCTCGGGTTATATTCCGTCAAGCTAGGCAACAGAAGAGATACCTCCAGTTGTTAAATTGAAAAGATATGTCTCTTGGCAATTTATGCAAAGCTAAAACTTTGGGTTATCGAACTACACTCTCAATCCTCAGAGATAAAAACCTTTTAAATAATATATCAGAATTTGCGAAGTCAATTTCAGGAGCGGGTAATTAAACCATAAATAGACATGAATACAAAAGGAGTACCACGTCGGTAATAAGCATAGGCAGCCTCTCGACTCTCATACTCTTGATCACTGCAACATCAATGATATGATAGTTGGAGAGAGAGAGAGAGAGAGAGAGAGAGAGAGAGAGAGAGAGAGAGAGAGAGAGAGAGAGAGAGAGAGAGAGAGAGAGTCATACCAGAACTCGGATGGTACGCATTTATCAGCTAAGCAACATGAAATTAATGCATTGTTCGAGGACAGAACGTACAGCCCGGTTCAGAAGTCAAACCCACAACCTTATATGATCGTGAGCCTAAAACACTAACCACTTGGCCCAACATCTGATTAGGACAATTGCTGTGATGATGACGTCTATTGAATCGGAAACAAACATAATTTTGAGTGTCCATACGTTGTCTTCTTATTACAGATACATACGAACCGTTAGGAATCAATGTACCACTCAGCCTCCCTGCAAATGTGTGGAACTGAGTAAATATTGAGAAATTAATGTCCTTAAATTTTATTATAATAAATGTAGTAGTAGTAGTAGTAGTGGTGGTGGTGGTGATGGTAGTAGTGGTAGTAGTAGTAGTAGTGGTAGTAGTAGTAGTAGTAGTAATAGTAGTAGTAGTAGTGGTAGTGGTAGTAGTATGGGGGCATACTCTGTAACAGCGCGTCGCTGCATCCAGCATTTGTTGGGGATTCCTTACTACTCCTGGCGGATGACGACTTTGCACCACCCAGGCGACAGCCCTCCAACCCATGGGTCTGTTTGGGTAGTTATTGCTGGTGAGGGTTTTACGCGGTCGGAGAGCAAATCCTACCCCCCAACCTCTTTTAGTCGCCTTTTACGGCGCGCAGAGGAAACGTTGGGTCTATTCTCTGACAAGCCGGTCCCTGCACAACACTATAATGCAACGTGAAAGGGAGTGTTTTGTCCAAGAACACAACATACCACCCGGTCCAAGAATTGAACCCTCTAGGGCCACGCCCCTTCACATGATTATTTCTTAGGCTGACCCTCGGAAGGAAAGATATTTGTTGCAAAGAAAAGGAAGTGAATATATATTCTACAAATCAAACAACTGTATCATCGATCGCGGAGGAATTAATCCTTTTGATACCAACCCACCTCAGATAGTCCCTGGTTCGGCGATACAAATTTTCTGTTTTAAAGTGATTTAAATTAAAACCTTCCATCAAGATATCATTTATGTTCCAAACACCAGCTTAACCTTTTGCCTGTCCAAAGCCTTTTCATAAGTGTGTCATAAACATCTATGCTTGTTTTCAAATTTTTAGCTAACTCTTGTTTCATTCGTTCTGAAAAATATAAAGCTTTCCTTTCATAAGTCTAAGTTACTCTGTTGAAAAAAATTGGAAATGTGTATCATATATGATGCATGGCGTCAGGGAAATATATCCTGCGTATCGCATGTGATACCCCAGCAAAGGGTTAATAATGACAAAACTATTTTACTAAATTTATGAAACACTGGCATGGTATTTGAGAAGAAATATGGTAACAAAATAGGTCAAATGCCTAAAATACCAGGGGGGGATTCGAACCTAGACGGACGAAACGGAATACTGCAAAATAATTTTTCATTTGGGCATTTAACGTGCCTGATGCGTAGCGTCCTTTATTTAAAAATATATTTAATAAAATAGTTGATAAAATAATGAAATATATTTAAAAATACACTTACATAACAGCGCAAACATGTTTTGCAAATTACATATTACACGACATCCTAGGGCGGGAATGAATAGAAGGACATCAATTTTCAGATGAATATCGATAGAAACACGCTACGGTAAGCTATTATTACACTACCTTGGGTTAGATCGATCACAGTCATTAAGGAATCCAGAAGTTTATTCGTCGGAAAAAAACAAAAATAAAACAAAACAAAAACCCAGAAAGAAAACCATCACCTAAAAGGAAACCATCGCCTGTGTCTCCTGACAGCATATTATCGCGCTCGTTAAACAAAAGCTATTCCAGGTTGTGGTTGTAATGACATACGATGACGAACATAAATAATCTTAATCAATATCTTCATCTCCTGAATGTAAATAGGGAGCGGAAGTGTTAGGGAAATGTCAAAAGATTCAGGATCCCACACTACCTTCATTTCATAGTGGACACACTCATACATATGACTGAAAGAAAGCTATAATATGAAGTTTAAAAGTAGTGCAAATGGTTGTTGTTCAAACAAACAATACATAATAGGAAGACCTAATTACTGTTGTTTGATCCGGAGCGGCTCTTTCTAAGCAGAGCTATAATCAAAGGCGTTCTAGCCATGATCATCTCATCCTTATATTAGGAATTGCGCATCTAGGATTACATTATTCAACGTGTCTCTTTCTATTCAAGAAGGAATAGTGTAAATTGAGGGATATCTAACTGTTGTTTCGAGCCGATCGAACGATCCCGTGAAAGGTTAAACGTTGACTCTTTGGAAATATGTTGTTGTTATTGTTGTTATTGTTGTTATTTAGTTCCACGTGTATCCTATGATGAAAAGCGTTCTAGTCATGGCCATCCTATCTTTTTCTTTATCTAGGACAACATTCTCCAATATGTCCCACCGTCTCCCAGAAATATCGTGTGATATGATGTAAATTTGGCTGCTATATCTTGTAGAAATGAGTGACCATATAGAGTTTCCCTCGGGTGTTTGAATAATGCAGGAATATATATTCAACTAGACACAGTTCTACTGCAGTTCTACGTTTAACGTAGGAGTAGTATTATCGTGTGATATAGATATGTATATTATACCATTGTAGCGACTGTGGCTTTGGAGATATATCTATATATATATTGTACACACACATATACATATATTCCAATATTACTTCGTATTCACTTCTAGATCACTTCAGTGATAGATATAGCTACGGCAATATACTATTTATTATATCTATTTGATAAAGCAATTTGGGAAGATTAACAGCGTGGTTATGAGTTTTCCGTGTTCTAATCACTGGTTCCCTGCATTTCTGACAACGGTAGTGTTAAGGAAATATTTAAATCTATACAGCACAAATATCGCAATCTCAAGGGCCTTCATTCGGAAAGCTTTGTTATATGTTTTTCTTGACGATGTGTATCCCTTCGCGCATATATGTACACACACACACACACACACACACACACACACACACACACACACACACACACACACACACACACAC
>JAOPUL010006364.1:11546803-11559991 GCA_027564515.1 Octopus rubescens | reverse complement strand
TTCCGGGGTCGATAAAGTGAGTACCAGTTACGAATTGGGGTCGATGTAATCGACTACTCCCCTCCCCCAAAATTTCGTGCCTTCGTGCCCAGTATAGAAATCATTATTCATATCGGTTGGACGTGCGTTGCTTCGCTCGCAAGTTTATCTGTTTATTTCTGTCTTCAAATGTTCGTTACAAATCATTTTTAAAGCTACCAGCATTACATAGGTCTTGGCTGATCGGTTGTTTGCGCCCCTTTGGGAGCTCACATTTGAAAAGAGAATTTTCAATTTTGTTTTGAACAATAATTCTTTATAAACAAACATGGCGATATCAGCTTTCCCCAGTGTCAACAACAAGAACAACAAAATTAGCAACTGCTGAAAGAATACCAAAATCAGCAACAGCAGCAGAACCACCACCACCACCACCACCACCACCACCACCACTACCACCACCACCACCGCCGCCGCCGCCGCCGCCGCCGCCACTGCAACCTTCAATAGCAGAAAGAAAAATAACGGACATAAAACCGTCCAGGGACTCTCCCAACGAATCTCTCCCTCTCTTCTAAATAAACACAGATACATTACCACCCATATTCTAAACAGGTTCTACAGATACTGATACCTCTGCATCACGAAGTGAAAATAAGGGGATTCCTCAAAACAAAAAACAAAAACAACTAAAAATAAAATTAAAAAAGAACATCATGCCTCACACCATCACACACACCAAAATATATAGAAAACACACCCACAACAATCACAGACACATCTACAGCAACACCAACCTCTCCAGCACCACAATCATGAACACAACCACCGCAACCTCCACCAGCTCCACCAACATTACCACAACCACAACAACCCACTAAAAGAAAACATACTCCACAGCAACAACCAGCCTCACGGACACAAAACTTCGTGCTAGTGTAGAGGGCCAACAAAAAATTGATGACCCTTATGGCACAAAGTAAAGACATCGAGATAAACACTGCTGATGCTACGTATGCCCGCTGGAAACTTATAAAAGCATTAGAGAGAGCTTCCCTCACGACGTGGGAACCCTTAATGTAAAAACCACGAGTAGGTTTCTAAGGGGGTTCCCAAAGGAGCCCCAACCAAATATGGAGACCGAACCACCTAACCTCCAACGGCACCCGTAGAGTAAATAGTCCCCTTTTTTCCTTCTCTGAACTCTTTCCGGTCATCATGGTGGGTTTAAGAGTAGGTTGTATAAATGTTCGTGGCCTGGGGTCACCCTGGAAGCAAGGTCACCTGCTCAACAACCTCAGGTCATTAGTTATGGATGTGACGGCCGTCAACGAGACCAGAATTTCACTAGCACCTATTTTCGACGACTTTCTACGCATCTCTTAGTTGGCCTGGAGTGGAAGGCGGGATGGCAGTGCTGTTTAAGAAAGACCTAGATGTTCCTAGACCCTTATGGTAAGCTGGTTCTAGATGTGAGCGGTAGCAAAGTTAGTACTTGCAGACTAGTCACTGTGTACGCTACGACTGGGATGGGGGGGGGGCAGTCGGATATCTGCAGACGTTTAGAGGTTTTCATTGGAACGTCTCGCTCTTTAGTGCTAGTGGACGATTGGGACGCCATCTTGGATGCATGCCTGGACTGTGTGGGGATAGCCGATAGGAGAGGAGTGTGTGAAAGCCTTACAAACCTGCCCAGTCGCTTCCAACTGCCTGACAGGTACCAACAGGATTTCCCGATTGAATCGAATCATCAGCATAGCGTCATTCAGATCGTATCTAAAGTAATGTGTAGGCCTGTATATAGAAGTAGCAAAAGTTGTCCCCAATTCAAAGTCGTCGGCTACACAAGCCGCAAATTCGTGATCCGTACGGTCGACACAGATAGGATCCATAGGCAGGATCCTGGATAATGGAAGTTGAACGTATCTTTCCCGGTGCGTCAAGCTTTCAGAGACCAGGTTAGCAAATTAGTCTATTAGAAGTTGTCGGGTGCAATTGTCAACAACCGATGGTGAGTAGCTCTGAAAAAATAGAAAAGAGTAGAGGCGTTAAGGTTTAGTAAAGAAATAGCGTTAGAGGAATCTAAAATAGTTGGAGGAATCTAAAATAGTTAGGAAGCTAGAAGAGGCACTTAGAAGAGGCATAGCGACCGACGTACTGGCGGCGGGATTGGCTCTTGATCAATTCTTTAATGCCAAGCACGAATGTTGCATTGTCAGAGCTAGGGCGCGTGTTCTAAGACACGAGGTTAATAAAAGCCATTTGATGGGCCCGGTTGGTGGAGGCGCAACGTGACAACAAAGTCACAATTCAGGACGGACTTTTGCTACTCGATCAAATGAAAGCAGATGTGTGCTGAATTTCAACGGCACTTTGCCGACCTGTGCAGAGAGCGTAGTGGGTAGGAAACGGGGGGCGGGATTTTACCTCCCACCTCGACAACATTCCACACCTTTCGGCCAGAGATGTGGAGTCCTGCGAAATAACAATCGAAGGCACACGGAACGTGCACAAGGAAGAAGTCTCCAGGACTGGATGGTGTGCCTTTCGCTCTTTATCTTCATATACCAGACTTGTTCGGTGATCTTTTGGTGGATATCTACTGCAACTGGCAACAAAATGGGAGACTTTACAGTGCTGTGATCCGTGGCGTGGTAGTGCTGCTGAGAAAGGACCCGAACAAGGGGGATCAAATAGATGATTTTGGGCCCGTTAACTTTGTTAAACACAGATTACAAAATTTTGGCCTAGGTGCTAGCCAAGAGGTTGGCGCTCGCGATTGATAAACTGGTCGGTGAGGCACAGACATGCGCTATCCCAAACATATCTATCCACGACAACCTCCACATCACGCGTTACATCATAGATAGGGTAGGCAAGAAACATGGCATGGGTGCCCTGATCAATTTGGATCAGTCTAAATTTGGATCAATTTGGATCAATTTGGATAGCATCGACCACTAAAACTTGGAGGCTATCCTCGCGGCGGTTGGTTTCGCACCCGTTTTCAGTGGTTGGATCGCTGCAATGTACAGCGACATCTGTTCGGTGGTCAGAGTAAATGGCCACCTATCGAAGTCATTTAGCATCGCACGTTCGGTTCGTCAATGATGCCCACTCTCGCCCCTTATGTACGTGCTGGCTCTCGAGCCATTGCTACGGAAGCTGGATGTTTCGAGAGGCATCCCGCCTGAACTAGGATGCGGAAGAATCGTGTTAGCTTATGCGGACGACATCACCGTAATAGTGCCGGACATTTCGGAAATTGAGGTGATCGGCACTACCCTAAGGGAGTACAGAGCGGTAACAGGAGCAAAGATTAACCCGGAGAAGTTGGTGGGCCTGCAGTTCGGCATCTAGAGAGGCAAGTCCATGCGACCCGACATCTCCGTAGGGCGCTGTACGGAAGGACCGGTTAAAATGTTCGGGGTATTGTTTGAACCGGACCTCCAGGTGAACAAGAACTGTTGGGGGTGACCAGCAGAGTAGTCAGTCTCAGTCAGAAATGGGCAGAGAGGAAGCTGTCTCAGAAGGATCGAGTGGAGGTGACGAATTCCTACATCGCTTCTGTCATCTACTACCGTATGACCGTCGTCCCTTGCCCGGTTTCGTAGCTGATCAAGCTGGAGCGCTTGCCCTTCCGCTTTCTGTGGAAGAGAGGTGTTCCACTCGTCAGTCGGTCCATTCGCTGTCAGCAGCTGCTGCGACGAGGGCTGGGTATGCCGTGGCTAATGATGCACTGACATGCGCTGAGGCTGTGACATTTCCAGAATTTCCTTGACAGTGAACAGGTGTAGTCGCTGTTTGTCAGACGGGCGTTTCCGCAGCTCGTCTCATTGACGGGGCTGCAGTCCTAGATCAAGCGTAGACCGGGGCAGGGCGCTTAGCACTTGAAGTGTCGGTAAGCGTTCACAACCCTGTCAGTCGGGCAATGTGGACAGTGGAAGTTCCACCTTAGAGTTCTAAAAGGGATTAGTGGCGAGAAAGAGCGATGGCATCCTCGGAGAATCTCTGGGCGTCGGGAAGGGTTAATTGGCTGATCTTTTTCGCAGGGTTTTCGGGCTGGGACCTATGGATAATGTTCAGAAATCCATGGTCTGGCATTGCTATCGGGGGGTCTCTGCCAGTTCGATACAAGCTCTACAGGCACGGATGTACTGTCAGCCGGACCTGTTCTAGATGTGCACAGAGTAATGAAACCGTTTTGCATGCACTCGTACATGTCCGAACAATACTGACTTGTGGAGCTTTGTCTAACAGTTTTTTTTTCGCGTGTAGGACGAATCCGATTATCAGCCGAGTCCACCGTGAACATCGCACCACCGCCTTCTTTTGGTCTGGACGAGCAGGCGGTTTTCCTTTGTCTGGTGACTATGGCGAAAGAAGTAGTGTGGTGGACGAGGTTGAAAGGACTGAAGACAGACGCTTTACTCTTCGGCCAAGGCCTCATCGACTTTTTCAATTTCCACTTGAAAAGGAAAGTGAGGGTGGAGAGAGAAGTGCTCCCCCCCACCCGTATGTTTTTTTTTTGAAGGGTGGGTGAATGTGGCGAGGACAATCCATGTGAATGGGCCTACTCTTAGTACGCGCCTGTAGGCCGGACGGAATAGAGAGAAGGGTGCCCGTCAGAGATGCCCTGGGCGTTCGGGTTGTCCAGGAAGAGTAGGGTTCCTTTGTTGCCCCTGGATGGAGCTTCACCCCTTTTGGGAAATTTTATTCTTTGAAATTTTTATTGTTAATTGTTATTGTTTTTTTTTTACTGTTACATGCACTACATGTAAATCCCCACTGTCCTTCGTGTTGTACCGTCCTTTGTTTTTGTGCAGCCCTTGCAGACAATAAAGAAAGAATTATTATTATGATTATTACTGTCTAAGGCGGCGAGCTGGCAGAATCGTTACCGCGCCGGGAAAAATGCTTAGCGGCAATTTTCCCGACTTTACGTTCTGAGTTCAAATGCCGAATTTCGAGAGGGGGTATTTATTTTATTGACTGCGAAAAGATGAAAGGCGAAGTCGACTTCGGCGGCATTTGAACTTAGAACATAAAACCGGAAGAAATGCCGTTAAGCACCTTGCCAGGCGTGCTACCGATACTGCCAGCTCGTCGCCTTATGGATTTTAGATTAATAATGGCAGATTAGTGTAGCTATCAGGAAGTGTGTACAAAGTCGTGTCTTCAAGTTCTTTAATGCACTTATTGCCAATAATGACTTAACGATAATGTAATCCAGATGACAAAATATCTCTGCGTGACTGTCTCTCTGTTTTAGTTTTTAAGGCAAGCGTCAGTGGTTTATGATCTGTACAAGTTGTAAAACGCTGATCTGTCAACAAGTAATGGAAGTGCTTTACTCCCAAGTAAGCTGACAATATTTCTCAACTGAAACTATCATATAGAGGGTTGCAAAAGTAGGTATACAGTAAGGATTATAAAAAGTGTAAAAACCCCTTTCGATCACGAATTGCACCTAGAAAGTTTCCTTCCGAGGCACAAGTCCGGGCAAGTTTGTATGTGGAAGACCAGCAGTCTCCCATGCATATCAATCTCTCCTCTCCACGCCACCGATGTTGTCCAAGAGAAAGAGAAATGCCGATACAGCTTGGCACCAATGACGTCGCAACTCATTTCTATAGTTGAGTGAACTGGAGCAACGGGAAATAAAGTGTCTTGCTCAAGAACACAACACACAATCCAGTCAGGGAATCGAACTCACAACCCTATGATTGTAAGCCCGATGCTCTAACCATTGAGCCATGCGCCTTCACTCTAAGGCTCTACACTCATCCAAGACAATATACAGAGGGCTTCAAAAGTAGGTACACAGTAAAGATTATACTGGTATTATAATAGGGGTGCTAGGATTCATTTAATACTAGAATTCATAGTAATAATGATTTAAATGAATTAAATGAATGTTAGTATTAAATGAATCCTAGCACCCCTATTATAATACTAGTATAATCCTTACTGTGTACCTACTTTTGCAGCCCTCTGTATATTTTATTTGATTTTCCACTTCAGCATTTATTTTTGGGGTGGTTTCTTTAAAAAGATTTTATGCTTTTAAATAAGTTCAGTGAGACTGACATAAAATCAGATAAATCAACTTAAATTGAAGTTTATTTTTCTATTAATTTCTTTTTTAAAAAATCACAGTAAAATAGAAGAAAGATGTAACTTTATGTATGTAAGTCTGTTCTTCACCTCGTAACTATTTCTAATTAACTTTTTATTGCTCTGTACTTTAAATATGTTAACACTAATTTCACTCGTTTTTCATGTGAATAGCACCTCACCTAAGCATCTCACCTGGCAGAATCATTAGCACGCCAGGTGAGATGCTTAGCAGTATTTCGTCCGTTTTTACGTTCTGAGTTTTCAAATTCTGCCAGGGTCGACTCTGCCTTTCATCGTTCCAGAGTCAATAAAATAAGTACCAGTTGAACACTGGGGTTGAGGTAATCAACTTAACTACTCCTGGGTCTGAGTATAAAAAAACTGCACCCCTCTGCCAGGCCATGTCGAGCCAGTATGGCGGAGTAGGCTCATCAAACCAGTATGATCTCAAGCTCAAATTCACAGCCTCCGCATCGGACCATGATTGGTGGAGAGAACATGTTGAGGTCTTCATCCTACAGTGGACTGAATATAGGCAATCTAATCCAATCCAGCACCTTAATAGTTTACACAAAATATTTGGGCCTCTTTAGTCCTTTATTTTACTGTTGATAGATTGGAGTCAGGATCATAGCACAAACTGCCAACTAAGCAAGCCATAATTTAGAGATTTTATTTACTTTAAGATTCTCAGAAGAGTAGGAGAAAAAGTCAATACTTATGACCTTTACATGATCTCCCAGACTGCAGGGTGATCAAATCAATGCAGTTGATATTCAATTTCAGTCTTTTGCAATCAATATCTGCAGGAAAAATTTGAGTTAGAGACAATTCCAGAAGACTATAGTTCCAAGAAGAAAGATTAGCCAATGTGCTTAGTGCAGTATTTGTTTATGGTGGATGAGACACATCATGGGTAACAAGAGACAGATATGTCAAGTGGCCTGCAGTGGAACAAACAGGGGTCAGTCTAGTAGCTGTAAAAAGAGGTGAAAAGAAAAAACAAGTTATCTGTGAGCTAGTGGTTATAGCATGTTGATGAGGCCATGAGATCTTAGCCCATGAGATTAATTACCTCTTCTTTTTATTTTTATCCAATCTAGAATTTTGTGTGTAACAGCAATGTTTTCTCAGATATGTGGTAAACGGTATCATGTAATTAATATATGGAAAATTTCGTGTAAATACATTCCTTATACCTGTTGTTGTTTAGCCATCGTTCTTCTTCGATATACACTAGATTTCAATAGTTCTTCTCGCTGACAAGTCGGTCAGAGCCAGTCTTGTCTTTGAGATATTTTGGAAATTCAAAAAGGTATTTTCAGGACTTTTATTTTATTTTTTTTTCAGGCTTCAAGTAACAGATAGCAGTAATGAAATATCATCATTTGAAGATCTTTCTAAACACTTTATGATTCTCACAAACTGTGGAGAGCAACCCAAGAAAGCAGTATTTGCTGCATTGAAAAGTTTACAGGATCAAACCAGCTGCAGCATATGGCATGACCTCTTCACCAAAATATCAACAAAGACCAAACCAGCTGCAGCATATAGCATGACCTCTTGACCTCTTCACCAAAATATCAGCAAAGACCAAACCAGCTGCAGCATATGGTATGACCTCTTGACCAAAAAGATCAAACTTAAAATTACAAACTAAAGTGTAGATTATTTCCTTTTAAGTGCAGGGGAAGGACATTTTTTTCTAAATGGCAATTCTATATCTAAGAGTGTGTGTGTATATGAGAGAGATTTTGATGAAAATGATAAAAAAATTCCAATATCCAACTGTTAAAAAAAAAAAAAAAAGATTAATGAAATCAAACTCTCAAAAGTTAATCTGTGATAACCATGCCAGCCACTGCGAGAAATCCACATGTTCAAACCTTTTGGGTTGTTTACAGAACTTTCTTTTATATATATTGTTTAACCCTTTAGATTACTCAATCAAACGTAATGCTTATTTATTCATTGTTTTGAATTTATCATGCCTTATTTCGTAGCTTTGAGATTTCAATGATGTGATTGTATATTTTTAGAATGATTTGTTTCAACATTAGACAGGTAGAATATTTGGGCTGGTTTAAATGCCAAAGGGTTAATTATTCATTGTAGAGAATGCAAGGACACACTGACACACATTGTAGAACTTTATATACAAAAGTGGATTAGTAATAACAGAAACACCTTTAATTATAAGTCTACTTGATTGGGGGGTGGGGTGCTAAATAATAATCAAAGTGTGCGTGTGTGTATATATATATATCTACAGGCATGTGTGTGTGGTTAAGAAGCTTACTACTCAACTATGTGATTAAGTCCCACAGTGCAGCATGTTGTAGCCCCAGGTTGACCAATTCCTTATGAGTGGATTTGGTAGACAGAAACTGAAAGAAGCCCATTGTGTGTGTATATACCATTGTCTAAACGTCACGTGATTGTTGTAAATGGGAATCATCACACAAGCAAGGTTGTTTGTTTCCAGTCTATAAAAAACATGCCAGGCCATGGGAAAATATTACCTTGCTTGGTGAGAGTTGGGGGACAGGAAAGGTATCCAACTGTAGAAAATTTGCTTCAACAAATTCCAGCTGATCCAAGCAAGCATGGAAAAGTGGCCATTAAATATGTAACATGGAAAAATATAGGGGTGGAGGGGTATATTTTTAAACTATCTAGCCACGTTTCAGAAATAAATTTATATTTTTTTAATGATTTAATTTAAAAAAGAAATAACAATATTTTTTTTTGTTTTCTTTTCTTTTTTTTTTCATTTCAATTTATTCAGAATGATATGAATTTATATATTTACAATTTATATATAACACTTCTAAAATGACATCTTCAATTCAAAAAAAAAAAAAATTATACTAGATGGTAATGTGAACAAATATTTACAAAAAATGAATTTTATAAGTAGATGTTGATTTTTTTTTTTTTACTATGAACATACTGGATTATTTAAAATATGTTGGCAGATAAAGGTGTCAGACAAATGACAACCTTCAGGAGATATCAATGAGTTATTACTTAAAATGAAGAGGATGGTGGGGAAATCAGCCAGCAAAACTGTCAACACTAGATTTAAAATCTTCCAAAGCTTGGATTTTATATATATGTGTGTGTGTGTGAGAGTATAAGAGTTTATTAATTCAAGCTTTCTGCAATTGCTATCGAGTTTCAAGTTTGTTTTTCACAGCAATGAGTAATGGAAAAACTAGTAGTAACAATGGAATAAATCTCACCCTCAAATACTATAAAATTGGTAAGAGAACCATTTTACTAATTCTCACTTTTGATAACATTCCTCAAGATGAAATGATATGTTTGAATTTGCAAGAACTCGAGTTTGTTATCCTAATGAGTTGTTGTTGTTTAGAGTTGGCAAAACAACTAGCAATCAATTGTATTGTTGATTATCATGCTATTAATGGTTAATTAATCAAGATAATTGACCAGAACTAGGTTGACCTCAAAACGCTTGCTATTTTGTTTGTTTTTGCATGCCAGTCAGCATCATGTCTCTTTCCGATTAAAAGATAATTGCACACTATCAAGCAACTGCTCTGGTCAAACCATTAACAGTTAAGGCAATTCCAAGCAAAGGCTGATATTATATCACATAAAAGAAGCTATTCCACTGGAGTCATGACTTTGTGGAGAAAAAAAAAAAAAAGCTTCCATGTTTAATTTATTTTCTAAATTTAAAAAGAAATCAAATCTATTTTGGAAATAACTGGCCTCCTTTTTTTTCTTCATTTCCCCCACTTAAGTGTGATAATGAGATGTGTACTCAAAACTCCTCAGAGATATTGTTCAGTGAAGGCAGCTGAATTGAATCCAATCACAGCTGCCTGTTATGTGGGCTTCTCCTTGAGCAGTCTAAAAGCACAAACTATTTTCCAGTACATATTGATTCATACATCTCCCAACACCACAAAGGTTAAACAAAATATTTATTAAAAATGTTCATTAACTAATGAAGAAAAAGAGAAAATACAATATCCACTATATCTTCACAGTTTCTTAAATGAAACAAATTAAAAAAAAAAAAAATCTATCTCATGCATTAGTGCAAGAAATAAAGCCAACTTGCTTGACCTTTAATGACCAAGGATATCCGTCAATGAGTGTTCAGTCCAAATGACTTCAAAAATATATATATATATAAAGAGAAATAGTTGTGGCATTCATGCCTTTCACAAGGGCATTAGCAGTGTCAAAAAAAGCAGTTTCAACTAGGAATAAACAAAATATGTCATAGGCTATTTTTACCAAGATTTTACAAGACTTGCCACTAAAGTATTAAACACAAAACCTTACCCCTGCCAACACAAATCAAACAATATTTTTTCTTACATAAATATTTAATGCAGTGATGCATGAATTAGGAGAAAAAAAATGACAGCAATGTGTTCAACTAAGTGGATTTTTAAAATTCACTTTATTCTGGCAGGGGCCAAAATCTAAAGTAGGGAAATTAAAATAATTTTCCAAAAATATGACATGTGCAAACCAAGAAAAAAGATTACTCATATTTGTTCAGGTTAACAAATTGAACTGAAAAAAATAAAATGTTTATAAATCCAGCAGTAAAAAAAAAGAAGCAGTATTTCCAAATTATTGTCAGACAAAATTAGCTTCTAGACCAGTATGAATTTATTGGATTGTTTTGGGGTTTCTTTCTACACTTTACTTCATTTGGTATTTTCTTCAAGTATACTAGAATATCACATATCCATCTCATCTCTATCCTTAAACTTTTAAGCTCTAAAACTCCACCTTTTTAAATATAAATATATTCCAGTTACAAATGCTCAATGCATCATAGGGTGCAGAGTTAGCTAATTTATTCATAGAGTCTATCTCTACAAATCCATAGAGCGTCTCTCTAACCAATAGGTATCAGCAGAAAGAAAATGCGGTTTAACTCTGTAAAAGAAGTTAAACCAAGTTGTTTTCTGATATTACTTATTAGGTTGAAATAATTCATAAATTGTAGACAAAGATGAACTCTATGAATATATATATATATAGCAATTTGTGAACAATATTAGTGACAGGTCTGCCTCATTGCATTATTGACAGCAAGAGAGCATTTATAACTAAGTGGACTTCAATCAAAGTGCATTCTTTGCCAATATTTATGTTCTACCAAATATGGCAAAAGATATATACATTACATATATCTACACACACACATATATATCCCCCACACACACACACACACATACTGTTCGTAATCCAAATTCCATTCATAAGGTATCAGTCAAACTGAAGCTATTGCCTTGAGCAAACTAGACACTTGCTCAAAGTGCCACACACAGGGATCAAAACTGAAAAGACAGGGTTGTGAATCAAGCTACTTAACCACCTGGTCATGCTGTGCCTGCTTATTTCAGACTTTTTACTTTACAAAAGTTCCCTCAAAATCAGAGCTTAAAGAAGTTAAGCTAGAATTTGAATTCAGAAATAAAATCTTAACGTTATATCTTAATGCATTTAGTATAGATAAACAGCACTGATCCCTTTGAAAAAGGGGTCCATTGTACAAATAGTTGATCAACAAACATTTTTTCCACTTGATGAGGTGGAGAAAGAAAAGAAAAAAGAGAAAATGTAATGTAGTTAGAAACCTCAAAAGATAGTGCATAGTAGTCCAATAAATATATACTTTTCTAGTAATAACACATCTCAAAAAATATAGGCAAATAAACTATTTTCTATATTACAAAATAAATATAATCTGCAGACAAGTTTTATATTTTGTCCCAGCATTTGCTTTATTACATAGAGCCACTCAGTGAAAAGTTTGGGATTTTCTTTAAACTTGGCCAGTTGGCCTCAGATTTATGAGAAAGTAAATGGGAGATAGAGATGTTCATGCCTTTCTCAGGGTGGCATTAGTAGTGACAAAGTGATGAAAAAAGGTTTCAGCTTGGATGTGAAACTGGATAACCAAATTCAGTCCAATAAGAAAACCTATTGCATACCACAATGACAACAACAATATTATTTCTAATTTAGGCACAAGGCCAGCAAGTTTGAGGGGAGGGGGTTTAGTCAAACTGACTCCAGTACTTGACGGGTGTTTTATTTTATCAACCCTGATAGGATGAAAGGCAAAGTTGACCTCGGCAAGATATGAACTCAGAATGTAAAGAGCTGGAAAAAAAAATACTGCAAGACCATTCCCCACCCCCTGCTCTTACAATTCTGCCCATCCACCAACCCTATAATAATACCCCACCCACCCCAAAAAAAATAATTTTTTTAATACTAAGATGGTAAACAATATGAAACTCCAAAAAATAAATAATTTCTATCACAGGCACAAGGCCTCAAAATAAGGGGGAGGAGGTTAGATAATTAAACTAACCCCAGTATTTCACTGGCATTTTACTTTGCAGACCCCGAAAAGGATGAAAGGCAAATTTTACCTTGGCAGGATTTGAACTCACAATGTAAAGGACTGAAACAAATACTGCAAAGCATTTTGTCCAACACTTTAAAGGGTCCACCAAAAGTACAAGACCGGAAATTTGAAGAGAAGAGAACAATCAATTTGACCTCAGTATTTAACTGGTACATTATTTAATCAACTCCAGAAGGATGAAAGATAAAGTTGACTTCGGCAGGGTTTGAACTAAGAACACAAAGAGCCAGAAGAAATATTGCAAAGTATTTTGTCCAATGCTCTAACAATTCTGCCAAATCACCACTTTAATAATATTAACAATAGGCACAAGGCCAGCAATTTTATGGGGAGGGGTCTAGTCAATTAAATCAACCCCAGTATGTGACTGGTATTTTATCACCACCACCGAGAGAGATGAAAGGTAAAGTTGACCTTTTAGTGGTATTTCAACTACGAATGTAAGAGAACAAATACAGTTGCAAACCATTTTCTCTGACAGTAAAGATTCTGCCAATCCACCACCTTAATTATAATGCAATGGAATATATATACACACCACACATATATATATATACACACATACATACACACACACACATCCAATATATATATATATATACATAGGCGCGGCGTGGCTGTGTGGTAAGAAGCTTGCTTCCCAACCACATGGT
>JAOPUL010006364.1:11487802-11499218 GCA_027564515.1 Octopus rubescens | reverse complement strand
TCTGCGTTGAGCAGAGTGATGGGCCTAAAGTTATCTATAACGTTCCCCTTGTTTGGGTCTTTCTTCAGCAGTGTCACTGCCCCTCGGCTCACGAAACCGGGGATACTCCCGTTTTGTTGCTAGTTGCAGTAGACTAATGCCAAGAGATCGCCAAACAAGTCTGCCATATGACAATAAAGTTCATAGGGTAGACCGTCCAAGCTAGGCGACTTATCTATCGCGCAGCCCGTCATCGCATCCCGTACTTCAGCGGCTGTGATGAGTTTCTCACAGCGCTCTGCCTCTCTTGCCGAGAGTCCTGGCAAGCCGTGCAGGTAGGCACTGAAGTCCATCCTGAGTTCAGACCCACCACTCGTCCCGAACAGTCGAGCAAAATGCTGCTGAAAAGCCCCACACATCCTCTCGGGCTCGAGTAAATTGCGCCCCTGTTGATCTATTAGAGACCGAATGATGGCTTTGTTGCCCTTTTGTGCCTCCGCCACCCGAGCTTCTCGTGCAGCTTTGATCCCTTCGTTCCTTAAGGCACGCATTCTAGTTCTGACAACGCAACCTTCGTGTTTGGTGTTGAAGTGTTGGTCAAGGGCCAACCTCACCGCCAGCACATTAGCTGCGATGCCGCATCTAAGTGCCTCTTCTAGATTCTTAACTAAGTCTCCCTCCACTCTATTTCGATCTATCGCTAATGCTTTGTTAAACCTAATCGACTCTGATTTGATAGCTAACTTCAGGGAAAACCACCAACGGTTGTTGACGATGGCTCCCGTCAAAGCCTTTCTAATTAACATGCTAATCTGGTTTCTGTAATCATGTCGCGCCAGGAGCAACGCATTCAGTTTCCAGTAACCGGGGCTCTGTCTATGAGTCTTATCTAACTCAAGCGTACACGTCACAAATTTGTGATCTTTGTAGCTGACTATTTTAAATTGTGGCTACCCTACACTATCCCTATCTACTATCCTACACAGTACCCTATATAGATACGATCTCGACGACCCGATGCGGTTTGTCCGTGTCCACGTTGTCACATTCGGGTGGTCGAGTCGGAATCTGTCAGACAGTTGCAAAGGTCTGAGCAGATCTTTGAGGCATTTACATCCCCTTCTACTGCTATCTCTACCCAAATAGTCTAAATGCGTGTCCAATGTGGCGTTCCAATCCCCTA
This sequence comes from Octopus rubescens, assembly GCA_027564515.1. Taxonomy (NCBI): domain Eukaryota; kingdom Metazoa; phylum Mollusca; class Cephalopoda; order Octopoda; family Octopodidae; genus Octopus; species Octopus rubescens. The sequence continues at coordinate 11,498,056 of JAOPUL010006364.1, read as the reverse complement.
CTAAAAGTAAAGGTCGAGACGTTCCCAAGAACACCTCCAGACGTCTAAAGAAATCCGCCCGACCTGTTAAGGACGGTGCATACACTGCTATTAGCCGGAAAGCACACTCATTTCTGCCATCGACATCCAAGACGACCAGCCTACCCTCCGGGTCTAGGAATATTGTTCTTACTTTTAATTTTAGACTCTTCCGAAAAAGCACCGCGGTACCACCACCTCCCATGTTCGACAGGCATGGAGTAAAATAAATGTCAAATTGTCCGCCAAACATGGACTTGGGTGCTCTCGGATTGTGGTGTCTAGTCTCACTGATTGCTATGATTTCTACATTCTGTGATTTGATGTCATTCAAAAGATAGCCTTGTTTCCAAGGTGACGCCAAATCACGTGCATTTACACAACCCAATCTAAGCATAATTTAGGCGAAAAAAGGATGAGAGAGAAGGTTACTTACTTCTCCGAAAGTTTACTCTCCTCCTCTTCCTCCTCCTCTTCCTCCTCTTCCTCCTCTTCCTCCTCTTCCTCCTATTCCTCCTCCTCCTCCTCCTCCTTTGAGGTGTTTTCAAGGAGGTGTTTATAAAGTTTTTTTGATAAATATTTTTGAAATCCCCCTACCGCATTTGGGTAAAGGGATTTCAGTGTGTGGTGCTGTGATTGAGTTAGATGTATACTCTTTATATGATCTGGAGGTGTTGTGTGTGGGTGGTTCTTAGTTTTGAGGTCGTCTCACCTAAGTTTGTGTGTGATGCGATGTATTGCATTAAGTTTATGACATTTGAATTTTTGGCAAATAGCATTTTAATTGTATTTATGGTGTTGGTGCTAGTTTTGTTTATGTTTGATTTTATGGGCTTTCCCGGGTTATGTACCTCCCTGCTTTGCCTGCATTTGATTTTTTTAGCATTTTTCTTTTACCCCCTGTGAAAATTTGCCATTTTTCAGTGCTTTCATCGTCAGCCGAAATGTCTGACGAATCAGAAAGGTATAGAGGCAAATGGTCTGGCTCCATGCGTGTATTTGTTTGTGTATTGTTGTGTGGTGTGTGCGTTGGGGAAATGGAGCCAGTATTTGTCTTTTCTTCATTAATTGTTATTTTTTTTATTAGTTGTTGTTCTTGGTGTTGGTGTTGGTGTTTGTCTTTCTTTTCTTGATGATGTTTCTTTGTTGGTGGATTCTCCCTGGACATTATTGGTGAGTTTGGTTGGTGTTTGTCTTTCATTTTTTGTTTCCTCATGGCTTATCACTTGAGGTGTTGGTAGAAGTGTTCTTCTTTTGGTTTTTTCTCCTTGGTGTTGTGTTTGTCGTTGTTGTTGTCTTTTCACTGTTGGGCATTCTTTTTTCATGTGTGTTTCGCTGTTACACAGGTAACAGCGTGGCCTCCGCCCCTCGACCACTACATATAGTTTATGGCCGTCTGGCAGCTAGATAGTATTTGGACTACTATTGATTGAGTTCTGATCAATTTGCATCAGAATCTCAATCGTTTTTCCTATCCATCTCTGCCCTTCTAGTACAGCTATTTCTAGGATGGTCATATTTTCCATCATGTAGCAAATAGCTGACATCAACCATTGTGCCTCAATCTCTGGAGGCACATTTTTTATTGCTATCTTAGTCACACGTTGGCCAAGATAGCTTGGAATCATCACAATCTCTTCTGTTTTAAGAGTTTGTGTTGAAAATGTTCTTGCTTCTTCCTCACTGTCAAAACGCACTTGTACAGTGGCGTATTTGTTCCCCCAATTTATATATTTTTTCCAGACAGTAGGGGACGTAGGCATTTTTCTATAGTACTTTGCGCTACCTGATCTGGTTTTTTGGTCTTAAGTTTTATAACCTTATAAATAATCGTTTTTTTTTTGTTTCTTCTATTATCTCTTCAGGAATATGCAGCTGCAGATTCGAACCCTGTTGAGATAATAGTGACTTCGTCTGATTAATTTCATCTGATGTAAATGGGACTAAGCTTTTGCTTTAAAGCTTCAGCGAAATTTGATTTTTCGCTGTTGTGGTCTTTGGTGGTGGTGATGGTAGTGGTGGTGATAGTGGTGGTGGTGGTAGTGGTGGTGGTGGCGGTGGTGATGGTGGTGGTGGTGGTGGTGGTGTTTATAGTGGTTGTGTCAGTGGAGGCGGTCACAGTTCTCGTAGCAGAGATTCTAGTACTAATATTATTAGTACCCGTAAATTTAATACTGTTGTTGTTGTTGTTGTTGTTGTTGGTGGTGGTGGTGGTGGTGGTGGTGATGGTGGTGGCGGCGGTAACGCTGGCAACAGACTTGTCAAAATTTCTTTTCTCGCTAACGTTAGAGGCATCAACATCCGTGGCAGAGATACATGCTTTCACAGATGTATCTCCCTTTCCTACATCAATTTCAATTGCATTGTTTAAATGTGTATGTATGTGCGAAATTACATGTTCCTTTTTTCTGATGAAATCAGAGCCGGGAACAGGCGCTGGTCTTTTAGATCAAAAGAGACACTGCCTTGCTCAGAAGAATTAGCCATTTCTCAATTTTTTTCAAAACAGCAAGAAAAATAAATGTTTAGAAACTGCCCCAAAGGGCGAATTTCTTGTTCTTAAAAACAACCAAACTATAGTTTGGTGTTTTAAACAAATTATGTATAAAATTTTAAACAAAAACAATTCGATTAAACGTTGAAAATTACTGTTACTTACGGAGCGGATTTTAACATGTCGATAGATAGATAGATAGACAGACAGACAGACAGAATGAGAGAGAGTCTTCCATGAAATTTCCAAGGAAGAATTTGGGCATGTATGTGCATGCTGAAATTATTTGTTTACATTTTTTTTATTCATGAGAGTAGAGACTGAAATGATTATAGAGTTTCACTGTGAGACAGTGTTGCACCAATTTTATGTGACATTACTGGTGATACTTCCTTTGTCTTTCGATTTCCAAATATACTTTAAAAGGACTGAGGTATTTTCCAAGTGGTGATAAAAGAATGAACCGTTGAGCTAGTGCACATGACCTTTGAAGGAGTGCTCTGTAAGCCCTATATAGTTTGTTGATGTGTAGCTGTTGGAGACATCAGTACACTATATAATGCCTTTCTCTAGGAATTTCTTCTTTTGTTGAATGGAGAGTAGTTTATATTTCAGTAATTGCATATCAACTCCCTTTGCTCTATGCATGTTTTGCTTATATTTTTGTGCCTTGTGGATTTTAATTATCACAAGTTTTTCATGTAGCTGTACCTCACCTTTATGCTGTATGTAAAGGTGAAGAACAACTTCACCTTTATGAACAGTAAAGTAGAATGGCTGTTAAGGAAGTGTTTTCTGATTAGGAAAAGGAAATATTTTGCAACACTGATGTTATATAATGTTTATCTTGTTAGTCTTTTTAGGAGTGGTGGCCACATAATGCTGATAATTAATTCATTCCTTCTTGACATTGAATATATTATGGTGTTTCACTGTAGCAATTAGTAACCCTGTTGAAGATGGCTCCATCAGAGGATAAAGTATGTAAAGGTTTTCCCAAAAGTAATGCAAAAGTAACTTTTTTATTAACTGATATAGGTCATTCAAATTGCATCTGCTAATAGAGTAACTCTTCCTATATACAAAGGTACAACACAACGTATCTCCATCATAAGTGATGCATTTGTACCATCAATGAATCCAACTCTTGAATCCTCTTAGAAAAAATTCAGGTTTGCACTATTCTACCCACTTCTTCTCAGCCACTTTCACCTCATCTGTCTTCAAATTGTTGTCCCCCAAAAGATTCTTTCATTGGACCAAATAGGTGGAAGTTCAAAGGCAATAGATCTACAGTTATGGGGGACCACACTGACCAGTCCAATTGTTTAGTGCCTGATCATATATTGTCATAGTGAATGTGGATCATTTTCAGATTTCTTGTTCAATCTCTTCCTCCTAATGGTTTTTCTAAGCTCAATGTACTGTTCACTGTTCACCAAACAACCACATCCCAGAAACTCAAGGAGAATCATGCCCTTGACATCCCCAAAAGCAGTCACCATGACTTTGTGCGCTGATCGCTAGCTCTTGAAATTTGTAGGCCTTGGAGAACAGGATACCATTGCATGGAGTGAGCTTTGATCTCCATATCATAAAGCTACAATTACATTTCATCTTCAGTCACCACATCATAAAACAGTGTGTCTTCATTGGTTTCAAATGCATCCAGTGGATCCAAGCACACTTCCACCCTTCTCTCCACCTAATGAAATTAGATCTTCTGATTTAATGTAACACCACACCCCACTTCAAAGATTGAAAATAACTTGAGATGAACTGTGCCTGTCAACAATTCAATCAACCACAGAGATAATTCTTTGTTAGGAAACTAGATTTAAAGCTTATCAGAAATAAATGAGTTCAGAATTATTTCATATAGGAATATTTTTACTGATAGGTTCATATATTTAAGTATATTTACACAAGCTAAATATTTGATAAGAATTGTTGTTAAGATAATAATTTTTAGGACTATTAGCCTCATTCTTAGAGATGAAAAAGTTTTTAATATTCACATGAATCAGGCCAATGGATTTGGCAGAATCAGTAGAAAAGTGGACAAAATATTCAGTTACATCAAATTACATCCAATTGATCCAACCCATGCCAGCATAGAAAATGGACATTAAAAGATAATGATGGTCCCTTTACATACTGGGTTTAAGTCCCACCAGGAATAACTTTACCTTTGATCCTTCATGGGTCAATAAAATAAGTACCAGTGAAATACTAGATTGATCTAATTGACTCTTTGAAAATTTGTAATTTAATGCCTTCATTAGAAAACAATATTTATATTGACATATATTTCTAATTAGTATTTTCCATATTTGGTGAGATGATGTCTCAGAGATATCGGCCATATGGTTTCTTACTTGTGTGATTACGTTGGTGAATGGTTAAATTGCTCTTGTGGGAGAATGTTTTACTGCAAATATCACATTGATATGGTTTCTCACCAGTGTGAATACGTTTATGAATTTTTAAGGTGCTATTGTGTGAGAATGTTTGACCACAAATATCACAGTGATATGGTTTCTCACCTGTATGAATGCGTTTGTGACTTATCAATTGTTCTTTTCGAGAAAATGTTTTACCACAAACATCACAGTGATATGGTTTCTCACCTGTGTGAATACGTATGTGAAGATTCAAATGTTCTTTCCGAGAGAATGTTTTACTACAGTTATCACAGTGGTATGGTTTCTCACCTGTATGAATACTGTTATGGCTTGTTAACTTATTACGCTGTGAGAAAGTTTTACCACAGATGTCACAGTGATATGGTTTCTCACCTGTATGAATACGTTTGTGAATAGTCAAATGTTCTTTTCGGGAGAATGCTTTACCACAGATATCACAATGGTATGGTTTCTCACCTGTGTGAGTACATTTATGGCGAGTTAATGTTGAACTTTCAAAAAATGCTTTACCACAGATATCACAGTGATATGGTCTCTCACCTGTATGAATACGCTTGTGACTTGTCAAAAGTCCATTCTGCGAGAATGATTTAAAGCAGATATCACAGGTATATGATTTCTTTTTTGTCTGTACTGATATCATGTGAGATAAATCTTTAACATCAGGTTGTGTTTCTCCATTAACCTGACTCTCACACACTTTCTCTTCCATAATATCAATTAATGTTCAATAAATTCGAACATAATTCCTTTCTTTAAATTATTCAATGTTGATGCATCCATCTATGAAACACCATATTGATACGGTTACCACACATGACTATTTTGTCCTCCACAAGGTCAACGGTTCAAAACTTGCTTCTGATTTTAGATTCTTATTATCTCTGACAATAAACATCAAAAATTGAAAATATCTGTAGATATGTCTCAGCTATAACGAAATACTTCCAAAGTTCATTAAATGGGATTCATTGCATGTTCTTTGCTCCAATTATAATGATAGTCTGTTCAAGGATTCTTTCATAAATATATCAAGTTTATCCACAATACAAAACAATCCAGGAATTACTTTCAGCCTAAGAATGAAATCTCTTCAAGGTTATAGAACTAATGTTACACATCTTCCTAAAAATGTCATTTTTCTGATTTTTGCATTCTTCATAACATTCCTTGGTAAAATTGGTAAAATATTTCCTGAAATGATAAAACAGAATATAATATAAGAAACAATGAAATGTTAAAGCAGAGCTTGTTAGAAGAAACTTAACCAAATATATTAAATGAAAAAACAGAAAGCAAGGCATATATAATTAACTGCAAAGAAAAGATGCAATGGTATGGATATGTGGCAGAGATGGTCTTGAAAGGAAATCATTGTGGAAGAGTGACTAGCAGTGAAGACATTAGAATGTTTATAGGAAATGTATTACTGAAGGGTGTGTTGTAGTACTAGTTGAATAAATGGGACAGATTGAAGAAAAGGAATTAAGGTTTTCATCCAGGCAAATAACAATTATTATGATAATAAAAATGTTGACAATCTGTATACTACTAAAACTCTGATCTTGCATGCTTGCTTGCTTGTCTGTTATGTAATACAGCCAAAAGGGTGCATAATAGATAAATACTTTGAAAGCAAGTGGCCTCTGAAATGGGAATACAAATGGAATAAAACAAATTTCGCGTAAATCGGACCCTGGGTTCCCAAGATTCGCAGGTTTTGGGGGTACCTTTGTAAATAGCCAAAATGGTGCATACTAGTAAAAATACCCTGAAAGTAATATAACCCTGCAGTTAGATACATATATATATATATTTATGTATATGTTTGTGTGTGTGTAACAGTACTTAAGTTAGACATATATATATATATATTTGTGTATGTGTGTGTAAGTGAACATGACCCAACAGGTCACGGGTGGTCTAGTGATTTCTAAATTTAGTACAAAACCTTAAACTATTAGGGATGGTGGTGTACCAGTTGAACTAACAGCAATAAAGTAAATATTTTCTCAATGCTAAGGATTTGAAAAACAAAGTCAGCTCTAGGAGAGTTTTAACTCAGAATGCAAGAGGAATACAGCAAGATGCCACAAACCCTTTTGTCTGTCACTATACTATTTCTATCTAAAAAAAATATATATATAAGAGTAGTCACAATTAAGCTGTGTTAATTAGATAATGTTGGAACAAACAATTCAACAGTGTCCAATTCTACTGGATAAAGGATACCCACCGGTGAGAGGATACCCACTGGCGAGAGGATACCCCACTGGCGAGAGGATACCCTAGTACCAGGACTGTTTGAATATAAATCTCCGCATGCTCTAATATATGAAAACATATTAAATTAAAGTGATGCAAGAACTGTTTGTGTTATGAACCTCAGAACCTTCCAATCCTCTCTCTCTCTCTCTCTCTCTCTCTCTCTCCAAATAACAAACCAACATGGGCAGTCCTTACATTCCTTTAATTTTTCCCTCTTTCGTATATGAAAACATACTGAGGTTTTAGCTGAATCAAAAGAAAAAAAAATTTGAAAGATGATTCTAAAGATGTTATAATAATGTAAAATAATGTTATTTTAATACATGTTAATAGCACATCTAAACTACAATAAAACAATTGTATCAGGAATGAGGATCCAACTCAGTCTGTTAAGAAAATAATTCAGCAGAGGCATTATGAGGGGGGGGGCTGCTGATACATCATCATCATTTCACATCCATTTTCCATGTTGGCATGGGTTAGATGGTTGACTGGTGACTAGTAAGCCAAGGAGCTGTGCCAGACTCCAGTGCATTTTGGCTTGGTTTCTACAGCTGGATGCCCTTCCTAATACCAACCACTCCAGAGAGTGTACCGGGTGTTTTTAACATGTCACCAGCACAAATGTTTTTAATATGTTACCGGCATGAGTGTTTTTAATGTGTCACCAGCACAAGTGTTTTTAACGTGTCACCGGCACAGGAGTTTTTAATGTATCACTGGCATGGGAGTTTTTACCGTATCACCAACACTGGCCATGATTACGAATCCACTAAGCTTCTCGAGTCTTCTCAAGCACAGCAGAGCGCCAACAGTCCCAGTCACTACTCATTGCCTCTGTGAGACTCAACATCCGAAGATCATGTTTCACCACCTCATCCCATGTCTTCCTCTTCCATGGGTTCCTTCCACAGTGGAGAGATCAGTACTTCTTCACACAACAGTCCTTCATACACATCACATGGCCATATCAGCGCAGTCTTCTCTCTTGCACACTACATCTGATCCTCTTATACCCAATTTTTCTCTTAGAATGCTCACACTCAGCCGTACAAGCATACTAATATTGCACATCCAGCAGAGTGTACTAGCTTCGTTTCTTTCAAGCCTCTACATATGCTCTGCAGTCACAGCCCATGTTTCACTGTCATGTAGCATGGCTGTTCGCACACAGGCATCATACAGTCTGCCTTTCACTCTGAGGGAGAGGCCCTTTGTTACCAACAAATGTAGCAACACTCTGAACTTCACCCAGCCCATTCTTACTCTAGCAGCTATGCTCTCAGAGCAGCCTCCTCCGCTGCTGATGGTCACCCAGGTAACGGAAGCTATCAATTACTTCTAGATGTCCCCCTGGGCATTTGACAGAGTCTATTCCTTGTACATTCCTAGTGTTTATTGTACCCACACAAAGACTACTTTTCCTGTTAATCGACCCATGATATCGCTGCACCTCTTATGTGTCCATAGCTTACATTGGGTACACCTTATAGAGACTCTATCTACACCTTTTCTACAAATCGAGTAGGGCCATTTCCCTGAAGAGATTTGTGACTCATCTGTTTTCCTACTTACTAAGACTTTGGTCTTCGCTAAGTTAACTCTAAGACCTTTTGATTCCAGACCTTGCTTCCACATTTGAAATTTCTTATCTAGTTCTGGTAGTGACTCAGCTATAAGAACAAAGTCATCAGTATAGATGATTTCCCAAGGGCAGCCAGTCTTAAATTCCCCTGTTATGGCCTGGAGGACTATGATGAACAGGAGGGGGCTGAGAACCAATCCCTGGTGCACTTCTACTTGCACACTGAATTAATTGCTATACTCGTTGCCAACTTTCATCTTACTGACAGCAACTTTGTACATGGCTTGTACAGCTCTCATCAGCCATTCATCAATCCCTAGTTTCTGCCTTGACCACCAGATAAGGGAGCAGGGGACCATGTCAAAGACCTTTTCCATGTCAACAAAAACCAAGTACAGGGGTTTATTTTTGGATAAGTACTTCTCTTGCAGCTGCCTTACCAGGAATATAGCGTCAGTAGTGCTTCTCCCTGGCACAAAACCAAACTGCATCTCATCTAGACAAACTCTCTTCCTGGTTAGTTGAGCCATATATATATATGTATGTGTCTTTGTTTGTCCCCCATCACTGCTTGAACGTCCTTGTAGTTTAGCGGTTCGGCAATAGAGACCGATAAAATAAGTACCAGGCTAAAAAAAAATGTACTGGGGTCAATTTCTTCAAGGCAGTGCCCCAGCTTGGCCACAGTCTAATGACTGAAACAAATAAAAGAATATCACTACACAGTGCTTCTAGAAGTTTGTTTCATCATAATGGGCAGGTTTTCCTAAGAACCTCATATTGCCAGACATCCTGGTTCTTTGGTCGGCCATTACCACTTCATCACACCTTCCTTGTCCACAGGCTCCAGCTACATTTAGTGATAAGCACTTTTTTTTATACAGCTGTCCTCATCCATACAAATCACGTGTTTGTACCAGCACAGTAATCTTTTTTGCACATTACATCTGGTTCCTCTTAATGCCTAGTCTTTCTCTCAGCACATTTATACTATGACACAGCCAGCTTCATGTCTTTTCAGTCTTCTAATGTCCTCTGCATTCAAAGTTAAAATTTCACTACCATGCAGCATTGCCGGTCTAACACAAGCATCATATAATCTGCTTTTCACTCTGAAGGAAAAGACCCTTGTTGTCAGCAGCGGTAGTAACTCCCTGCTTTCAGAGCAGTCACCTCCTTTGCTAATCATATCTCCCAAGTAACAAAAGCTATCAGCTATTTCTAGTGAGCCACCTGGGCATTTAAGAGATTCAATTTCTGACGACACAGCAAGCATGTCAGATCTTCCCTACAACAAAAATGTTATAAGTTACACTGGTAAAAGTTATCTATGCCTGTTGTAGATTTGTTTTATCATGGGTATAACATGGCCTAATTCCTATTAAGTTGTATTCTGTTGTTCCAAACAGTTGTCAGATTCCCACAAAGCAATACATTCATTCTCATATATCTAGGGGGTGGGG
>JAOPUL010006364.1:11469001-11485568 GCA_027564515.1 Octopus rubescens | reverse complement strand
GTGTGTGTGTGTGTGTGTGTGTGTGTGTGTGTGTGTGTGTGTGTGTGTGTGTGTGTGTGTGTGTGTCTCTCTCTCCCTCTCTCCAGATTTTGAACCCTCTCCGTCACTGATTCGAACCTCCCCTTCATTCCTCCTCCACCTTTCTCTTCTCTAGTGAGCGGGAAGCTAGAGCAATTATGTTAGATGTATGATAGAGCTGCGTAGATGTGTGTGTGTGTGTGTGTGTGTGTGTGTGTGTGTGTGTGTGTGTGTGTGTGTGTGAGTCGGTGAGTGAGTGAGAGAGAGTGTGGTCAGAGGTGTAAAAAGCTTTTCTGACCATGTCAGATGTTTTGAACTGTTCGTTATATATCGACCACGAATAATGAATAGCTGTGGATATGATTGATTAAAGCTGGTTTATCAGATTGTAGGTAAAGTTTTTGTTTTGTAAAATTGTCCACAAAGTTCGCTGTCCTGGCTACATATACATGACCTTCCCGGTCAATTGAGACAAAAGATCGAAATAGGGATCGGGTTAAAGGATACTCTTAACAAGCCATTCTTGTCAGTCTTAAATTCGAGAGAATGAAGTTCATGTACGTGACGACCTAAGGTGAGGGTAAAGACACGACACAGCAACAAAGCTACCATAAGTTCACAGTCGAATCAACAGATATGTGTTGTTTAATGTTGAACAGATGCTTTTCGAAAATATTTCAATGATCTGCTCCAACTATTGATAGCAATGTGAGGAATTTGACGGGCCGGCTTTAATTCTTCACAAGTGAGATAAGTTTTTCAAGATTGTTTGCAGGACTTGCAAAGGAAATGCCTTTTGCAGCTGCACAACTACCTGTCTTTGCTCTTTGTTGCTAACTTTACAAGCTCCGCTGAGCGACTCAGACTATGCAGTGTGCCTTTTAGTTAAGTCTAACCGACAATATAGTTTACCTTACAATAAGTCTAACAGATTATGGAGTTTGCAAGTTCCTCCAGCACCACCAGCCGCACCTCCGCTTCCCTTGGGTGTGTGCCGTATTGTCTTTAGAGAATAGAGAAATGTGTTGGTATACTTGATCTGTTTTAGTTTGTTTGTAATGTTATTTTAGGGTTGTTTTTTGTTGACGAGTGTTTGTGTTTCGTATATCTTTTGTAGTAGTAGTAGTAGTAGTAGTAGTAGTAGTAGTAGTAGTAGTAGTAGTAGTAGGGACGGAGGTGGAAGTGGTAGAATCGTCAGAGCGTTTGGAAAAATGTATTGCGGTATTGGATCCGGCTCAACTTTATTTTTCCTTCGAAAGGATGGAATAAGTAACAGTTAAGCAATGAAGTTGATGCAATCGAAAACAAAAACTCACGAAAATTGCTGCCAAATTTTGAAAGAATTATTTACATTCTGAGTTCAAATGACGCCGGGGTCGACTTTGCCTTTCATCCTTCCAGAGTCGATAAAGTGAGTACCAGTTACGAACTGGGGTCGATAACATCGACTACTCACCTTCCCCAAAAGTTCAGGCCTTCGTGCCTAGTATAGAAAGGATTATTATTTAGGCAGCGAGCTGGTAGAATCGTTAGCACGCCGGACAAAATGCTTAGCGGCATTTCTTCCGGCTTTACGTTCTGAGTTCAAATGCCGCCGGGGTCGATAAAGTGAGTACCAGAATCGACTACTACCCTCTCCCCCAAATTTCAAGCCTTCGTATCCAGTATAGAAAGGATTATTATTATCATCGACAGTTCATGCTTAGCATCATTGGTAAGTTCATTAGTTTCTTTGTATGGTTAAGTCTTGTTTAATCGTTGAAATGTTGTTGTATATCATTTGTTAAAAAAGACCATCATTTGTAAAAGTTGGTTTTATTTGTTTTTCGCCCATTTGGGACGCAATTTTGAAAAGGAAATTTCAAAATGAAATTTTGAAAACATAATTTATATAAAAAAAATAAAACTTGGCAACAATCTGAACATCTAGTGAAATGGAGGGAGAGGTGAGAGGAGTAACTGTGAAAGAGATGCAGCAAAAGGAAAGCTTTCCCTCTTTGGAAGTCCAAAGGTTAAAAATATGTACAACATTGCTACCCAGGCGAACGACAGTGACAGTAACAACACACACACAAAAAAAACACTACCACTAACAGTTCTACAATTAGTATTGACAACAACAACAACAGCGAAGACAGAAAAAGAAACGTGACCTCTCCCGCCGCCACCACCTCAATTGGTCGGATCTTTCTACAAGAAAGAAACAACAACAGTAAAACAGAGACAAAACGGTTCGATATGCATTGAGGGCGCTAGTAACAACGAGCACAGCCAGGCAGCTGTAAAAGACATTTCCTTTGCAAGTGCTGCAAGAAATCTCGAAAAACTATCTCAATCGTGAAGAATTAAAATAAAGATGGCCAGACGAATTGTTAAAATAAGAATGAACGCCATGTAATTCTAAAACCACTAAGAAATACACAAACAAGCACAGCTCTGTAGTGCAAAATCGGAACAAAATCGCGTCGGGTAGAAAGGACAATTGAGGCCTAAATGCAAAAATGTCTTGAACATGTATGGGGAACACAAAACCCACATCACAGAAGAGGAAAAATATGGTACGGTTGAAATGAGATTCAGGACAGAAGCTGAGGTAAGATTTCACTCGACGACAACACCGAGGAAAGAGGAACTCTCCCTAATTCCCAGCTATCGCGTGACCAGTGTCTGGCAAAGTAAGTTATAAACGTGCCGCCAGAAATAACTCTTATTTGGTTGATGGTGGCCATCCTGGTTGGTATAGAGGATGCGACAGTCCTGGAGGGGAAGAAAATACCAAACAACAAAAAAACATGTCTTTCCACAGAGAAAATATGAGGTGATGACAGGAGCGAATATTAACCAGGAAACGTGAGTGGGGCTACAACTCGGCAACTGGAGAGACAGATCTATATTAACACGTGGTAGGGGCTCTGGATGGATGAACTTCTTAAACTACTCGGGGTCTGGTTTGGTCCAAATCTCAAAGTGGAGAAGGACTGGGGTGACCAATTTCGCCAAGAAAGGTCGGGCAGAGGTGGCGAACGCATACATTGTCTTTGTCATATATAACTGCCTGACTGTTGTGCCTTACCCTAGTTCACGTCCCACTGACTGGAGCACCTACTTTTCCGCTTTTTGTGGAAGAGATGTTCTACTGGTCAGGTACTTCATTTGTTGTCAACATCTGTTGAGTGGAAGATTGGATATGCCATGGCTGATAATGCACAGGCATGTGTTGAGGCTGTGTGGTGGGCCAGGTTGAAAGGGCTGAAGACAGGCACTTTCCTCTTTGGCCAAGCCCTCATCAACTTTTTAAAGTTTTACTTGAAAAGGAAAGCGAAGGTGAAGAGGAAAATGCTGCCTTGCAGCAAAATTTGTTGAAAGGTGGATGTGACTGGCAAGAATAGTCCGAGTGAACAGCTTGTGCCTGTAGATTGAAGGAGTGGGCATTTCCTCGAGTGATCAGGTGACCATGGTTTTATGAGGTTTTCATGAGCAGCCCTTGAAGGAAGGGGAGGTTCGATTATATCGACCTCGAAAGGATGAAAAATAAAATAAACTACCATTTCAAAACACCCCTGTAGGATATCCGATATACGACGGGAGACATAATTGGCATTTTATAAAAGAGACTCAGAGTAGTCTCCCTTTGCTTGCTTGTCGGAACTCGGGTGCCAAGGGAACCAGATTACTTCCCTTACAGGCGCATGCGTATTTCTTAGAGCCAGAGAGCGCGCTAAATTATTAGTTGCCGCTAGCCCCTCGTATGAGGCAAATGTAGGTTAGCCAACTCTCCAACATGCAACCACGTGGTCCCGCAGACGAGTTTATGCAACTCTCCAACATGCGACCACATGTGGGTGAAACTTACAGGCTCTGCCTGTACATTCGTTACATTTGTATGTATTGACACTCAGGTTGGGAGGGTTTAACAAGCATCCTGCTTGAGATTGACAAGAGTAAAGTGTACTCATTTTTAGACAAAGAGGCAGTCATAGTATCAGAAATAGAGCTAGTGTGTACCAAACAGGCAGAAACGAGCTGATGACAAAAACAAAGATAAACCAGGAAGAAACAAATACCGTAGTCTGTGTTTGAGCAGAAAAAGAACCGAGAGGAAGTTGTTCTAAAAGGCCTAGCAGAGATCACAAATAAGCAAGTCACTGTAGTGGTTTACTTCCTGGCAGCTGCGCTTTGTCCTTAAGATTATTTTAATCAACTGGAGAGTTTGCTTTTTTTGAAGAGACATTTATCCTTGTTCTGAAGAATTGCCCTCTTTGTTGTTATCCAAACATATACTGAGGCTACGATATTTGTAGAGATGGAAATCTTCACTAGAGAACGACACGGCATAAAAGGTTTCACTGAGTTATTTATACCTTTTATGTTTTGAAGGACCTGAAATAAATAAATATATATTAACAAGGACAAGATTTGGCTGACTTATTTAATCACGCAGCCTACAAACAATACAATCTACATTCAGTCATCCTCCTTCTGAAACCTGTTAAAGTGGTGACCCAGACGTGAATATCAGCCTTCGCAAATATAATTGGTGACCCAACTAAAGAACTTCTAATTTGCCTCAAGCAAATTTTCAACTGGCAGCCACTTTGAAACCACATAAAAAGAAACAACTAGATTATCGCCGATGTTCATTCGTGTCAAATGCAGTTCGACTCTCCAGCACCACTTTTGAGCCCCTGATATAAAACCATGCTTCACTCGAAAATGTAACTCCGTTATTCGAGGCATTTTTTTTTATATGCATCCCTGGCATGTAGGTACGATTTTGCGTCTATTTTCATCCTTGCCTTTGTCTCCAGTGCTATTTTGAAAACTCTACCCTTTTGTCGAATTTCGTTTTCCTACCGCATTTTTCTTGATATTGGTCCTGTGCATTCGGTAAATTTCCTACAGGACCAGTTTACACTTTCGACTCTTGCAAAATGAGTTGTGTCGCACTGCCAACCTACCATGGGGATGCACACATGTGGTTTTTCGCGGCGAACAAAATACCTTCTGCAACAAGCCAAACTTCACAAGAACAAACTCACCCGCCTTCTGCACCTTACGTGACAAGTGGCCGGACAGTGCATTGGCCTACGAAACTGACAAATACTTAATACAAACTGTGCTTATTTCACAAAAACTGTTCAGTTTTTGACATTCTTGTATTTTTTGAACAAACTGTTTTAACTTTGCACGTGCTAATTTTTCTTGTACGTTTTGTTTTCACTTAATTCGTTTCCGTTGTCTGTTTACATGCTTTTGGCTACATGCCTTGTCGTTTTTCATGCATGGTGCATTCTACCACCGTCGCCGATATCCCGCAATCTCTTTTCTAGTTCGTCCCTGCTGTCCTAGGCAGAGGGTAACTGTAGGATATCCGATATACGACGAGTGACATAATTGCCATTTTACAAAAGAGACTCCCTTCGCTTGTCAGTCGGAAATCGAAGCGGCAAGGGACACCAGATGATTTCTCTTTACGCACCATCTGAGCGCAGGCGCAGTAAGTTAAGTTTCAGCGCGCGAAACCAGGGAGTTGCCGCTAGCCCCTCGTATAAGGCAGATGTAAGGTTAGTCAACTCTCCAACATGCAACCATGTGGTCCCGCAGGCGAGTTTATGCAACTCAGCAACATGCGACCACACGCGGTGAACTTACAGGCTAATCCACTTTCACTAGAGAACGACACGGCATAAAAGGTTTCACTGAGTTATTTATACCTTTGATGTTTTGAAGGACCTGAAATAAATAAATATATATTAACAAGGACAAGATTTGACTGACTTATTTAATCACGCAGCCTACAAACAATACAATCTACATTCAGTCATCCTCCATCATCTATACATTTTAAAGCCACATTACTAAACTCCAATACATACCTCTACATTTAGCATATATGGTGTCCAGAGTCAGTCTGTATTTAACTGCTTTTAACTGCTTCCCTGAAAAATCTGAACAGAAAAACTTGCAGGAGACTGCATCTTTTAGGAAGACAAAAATTGAAAAAACAAATGAAAACCACTTTTTACAAAGTAAAGCAAACATGGACATACTCATATTTTCAAATAATTTCATATATTTTATTCATTCTTTATAGTTTACATTATATATTTTTTTATATAAATTTATTTTTATTGGCACTTTATATTATTATAGACAATATTTCATGAGAAACAATCTTTTGAAGGACAAAATGTTACATGAAAAAAAAAAAAACAATTCATTTTTTTCAAAATATACATTTATTGTCTGCTGTGAATGGTGTGATTAACAATGTTCATACAAGACTAATTATTATTAAAGTTAATCCAAAGTAAAATTTGAAATGCAAACAATGTATTTTTCAAATAGCATTAATTTGACAGACAAGTTCATACATTTATATCAAATACAATTGCAAATTACATACAAAATTTATATTATTTAAGAATTCGCCAAACAAATGGCTATAATGTTAAAAACAGCAGTTTACATTCAGCTTGTGGAGGGTTCTGGAATAAAAGATACAAAAATATCCGTAACCTACTTTCAATTTGAGAAGCAAAAAATTAGTAATCTATTGGATAAAATAACATGGAAATATTTCCAAAGGAATAAATCATATTTATGAAATTTTATTTCAATATACATTATTTTAAATTATTTGTTTGACCTGAACCATAATTAAAATCTGCTATATGACAAAACAGAATATTTTACATGTCAAGAATGGTAAAATATATTGTTCTATTTTTTAACCTTGTACCTGTCCAAAGCATTTCCGTAAGTTTGTTCTAAATGTCCATGCTTGTTTTCAGACTTTTCGGTAGCCCTTGTTTTTACTGTGGTGGTTGAAAAAAATTGGAAATGTGTATCATATATGATACATGGACACCAGGAAAATATGTCTTATGTATCACATGTGATACACAGGACAGGCAAAGTGTTAAACATTCTCTAACATCATTCTATCAAAATGTCACAATAACACTATATACCACTTCATCCATTTTTCCCAAGATTTACTATAAATTCCAATGTAAAATATCTACAGGCACCCTGTTATTATATATTATGTTGCGACAGTTTCTTTCATTGTGCAATGATCTCCAATTATATGACAACAGTAGTTTCACCACTGAGTTAATATTTTTGAGATTAGTTAAAAATAAAAAAAATACAGTTACTAGTGAATATTTTACCATAAATATGGCCTCTAGGAATATGTTTACAAAGAGTAAATGTATTGGTTAGTGAGAATTTTATACTGTGTTTATCACAGTATAAACATATAATTTATCGACTGCATGGATTAGCTTGAGAGCCAAATAAAATGCCTGTTCCACATGAATATTTTACCACAAATATCACAATGGTATGAGAAAAATTATGTACACACTATATAGAGCAAAGTTCATTCTCTCAAGAATTTATTTAGTCATTTTCTGAAATGACTTCAGGGCAAGCATTTTTAGAGTTCGTATTGTGCCCTCATGACTATGCAAGTCTAAGTTTGCACTTATTGTCAAATCTACATCACTTGAGGATTAATTCTAGATACTTATAGAGTCATTAAATCTAAATCAAGAGGCTGTGTACCAATGATTTTTAGAAATTAGTTGGGTCTCACTCCCAGTATCTTTGTGCCTACTGCAAATCCAGACAGTAAATTAAGTGAAGTATTTTAGTGCAAGAAATTTCCATGAGAGATCACTGAAGATTAAGATGCCTTATTTTCAGGAACGTTAAGGCTTCAAGTTGTGTCTGTTAATCATGATTAGAGAGGACAAAGTCTAAGACATTTATTGATTTATGTCTTTGTGCTGATGAAAACACCAGGTTATCATATTTCCCATTAATGATGCTTGCAAGAGTCCTGATGTGAGGTGTTTAGGTTAGACATGGATGTTGCTGTATGGAGAAATTTCAAGAATGATGGATGGATTCATCAGTACAGGTACGACTGTATTCATGGTGGTGAAACAGGAGGCATTGTGAAAGAGATTTGTTGAGGTCAGTGTAGAGCTGGAAATGATACACACAGCAAATGTGGAAGTTTTTACAGCTGGTGTGCTGTATATTGGTGAGGTAGAGGATTCCATGAATTCTCTTGGCAAGGAACTAGATGGCTCTGCTGCAGTTTGGGAGGCGAGGGAGTTTCCAGGCTTTGTGGTGCACTAAAGCATTCTTTATTTTTCTGAGGGTGAATATTTATAGTATTGTTATGTGAAAATTGATTACCATACATATCATTTTGGTATGGTTGTTCGTTTGTGTGAACACATTTATGCTCTGTTAAAATGTTACTTGTAGAGAATGTCTTACCACAAATATCACAAGAATATGGTTTTTCTTCATTGTGAGTACGTTTGTGAAGCACCAAATAGTAATTTCGAGAGAATGTTTTACCACATATGTCACAATGGAAATCATTTGTGTGAATATGTTTGTGCCTAATTAAATATCTCTTCAGTGCAAATACTTTACCACAGACATCACACTGGTTTGGTTTGTCTGTGTGAATATCTTTATTAAAAGATGTTGAATTTTCACTTTCAGTGAACTTTTCACCAGAGATATCATTACTTTGGTAAGGTTCCTCGACTTTATGAATACGTCTGTGCCTAACTAAATACCTCTTCTGCGCAAATATTTTATCACAGATATCACACTTGTGCAATTTCTCACCAGTATGAACATGCTTGTGAACAGCTAAATCTCCATGACTAGGGAATGTTTTACCACAGATATCACAGTTGTAAGCTTTCTTCTTAATGTGGATACGTTTGTGCCTAATTATATATCTTTTTCTTGAGAATATTTTACCACAGATATCACACTCATGAGGTTTGTCTATGTGAATAAGTTTATGAGAAGCTAATTGTTCACTGGTTGTGAACTTTTTATTACAGACATCACACAGGAAAGGTCTCTCAATAGTGTGAATGCGTTTGTGACGTGTTAAATCTCCACTGATTGAAAATGTTTTACCACAGACATCACAGCTGAATGGTTTCTCACCTGTGTGAACACTTTGATGATTAGTTAAATGTCCACTTTGTGAGAATGTTCTATGGCAGATATCACACTCGTATGGTTTCTTATCCGAATGAATACGTTTATGGCAAGATAAATTTCCAGTTGTCGAGAATGTTTTACCACAGATATTACACTCATATGGTTTTTCACCAGTATGTTTACGTTTATGACAAGTTAGATTTGCACTACCGGAGAATGATTTACCACAAATGTCACATTCATACGGCTTTTCCCCAGTATGAACACGTTTGTGACGTTTCAAATATTCTTTCCGAGAAAATGTTCTACTGCAGCTATCACATTGATATGGTTTCTCTCCTGAGTGAATATGTCTGTGATAATTTAAACTTACATTTTTAGAGAACACCTTACCACAGATATCACATTCATATGGTTTTTCATCAGTGTGAGTACACTTATGGTTAGTCAACAGTTTACTTTTAGAAAAGCTTTTACCACAGATATCACAACGGTACACCTTCTTATCTGACTGAATACATTTATGATTACATAAATTGTCAAGTGTCATGAATGTTTTACCACAGATATCACAATAGGTTGGGCTTTCACTCACATGTGTAAGTTGATGAAGAGTTAATTTAGTTTTCCGTGAGAATGTTTTATCACAGGTATCACACTGGTACGGCTTTTTATCTATGTGGATATATTTGTGATTTATCAAACTTTCAATGTCATTGAAGAGTTTGGAACACACATCACAAGTGTGTGATTTCTTCATTGTATCTGACTGCATCTTAGAAGAGAAATCTTTCTTATTAGAGTCTGTTTCACTAGGAACCTCACCCATACATTTGGTCTTCTCCATAATGTTGTCTGTCGGTCTTAAATACAAATGTAAATCTTTTCTTTATAATTTTAGAAACTACTTCAAGATTATACCATTGATGTCACATGTCTTTTTGATGAAGTCATTCTTCAGTCTCATCAATCCTTTGTTCATTCCATGATCATTGGTGAGAGATTCCCTGAAATAATAAAACGGTATCAAATTATAAAGGGCAATGAAATGTTAATACATAGAAAGCTCAAACCTAACCTTTACTTTATCATTGGTTACAGACACTCTGTAGACATTCTTGTAGTAAACAAGGATTCTATGATTCTTGTCTATTTTATACTTTCATCCAATTCTTGGTCAATCTAACTTACATATCAATAAGACAGTAAGATAAGCAACAATGTGGCTTCAGGTTCAGTCCAACTGCTTGACACTGTAGCCCTAGGTCAACCAATGCCTTTAAGTAAATTTGATAGCAGGGAAACTGAGTGAAAGCCCATTGTGTACAGACATATATATATATATATCATCATCCTCCTTTAACGTCAATTTTCCATGCTTACATGGGTTGGACGGTTTGACTGGAGCTGGCAAGCCAGGTGGCTGCACCAGGTTATATATATTCAAATATGAGTTAGAAGCAGCTCGTGGGATATAAACAATATTGAACGCACATACGCAAGGTGTGTGTGTTTCTAGTTCGTGGGCCGGCCGCGTCTTTAAGTGTAAAAGAATATATTCTCAGCGATGCGCCTGGTGTGAAGACACCTGAAAGTTTAGTCTTTGCAAACGAGGTAACTCGCACCACAGCAGTAGACATGTTTTGTCATTCTGGTGACTTATCAATACTGCCTACCAAGGGGCAAGACTCCATATAAGTTAAATCGCTGGCCATGACTATATGTAGATTGGTGTAAAAACCTTCCACTGGTATGTCCCAATGTTTCATACTACAAAAAATATTCGCAGGAGTTTGAAACAGCTCGCGGGATATAAACAATATTGAACACATATACACAGGATGTGTGTGTTTCTAGTTCATGGATCGGCTGCGTTTTTGGTGTAAAAGAAGATATTCTAAACGATGCACGTTCAAGATCTTAACTTCCCAAACCCACAACTGGTTCACTCACATTTTTATGTAGCTACTGCATAAACACAAACCTTTAATTCTCATTCTTGACTATAGCTGTCTCACTACCAGATCCACCAAATGAACTTGTTAGATCACACAAACTTTGAGTTGTTATGATAGAATCTGCTCTATTAGCTTAAAACAATGCTTATTTCCAGCCCTTACCAAACTCTTCATTCTTCTTCTCTAGTGAGTGATGGCAACAGTTGTAAACAACCACCAAATGTTATTACCTTAACCCTTTAGCATTCAGATTACAGTCAAATGTAATGCTTATTTGTATTAACCATGCATTATCTGAGATTTCAATAATGGGATTGTTTGTTTTTACAATGACATGTAGGGTATGTGTGAGAGACCAGATCTGACCAGTTTGAGCATAAAACTGGAATAATATTTGGGCCAGATATGGCCGGTTTAAATGCTAAAGGGTTAAGCTCTTAAGTTCAGTGACCACATGTACAGTTTCTGTAGATCCAAATCTAACAGACACTTTCTCTTATACACAAATGGTTGCCCTCACTTTAAGGACTATTGTTGCCTTACACATCAGCAATTGGTCAACTCTGACATCAGAATTTCTGAAGTTGTATGCTTATTGACTCCATCTGTCTCACATCTCTTAGAATGGAAATGTCCTGCTTTATAACAGTGCTATTGGATCTCTCATTCAAACTTATATTTCATCAAATCTGACATAACCAAATACTCTTCCTCCTGTACATTAATGATACTTTTTTTACTCTAATCACACACACCGTCCTATACAAATGCTATTAGTTTTCCCTCCTTGCAATTTCACACACACAAGCGCATCATCCATATGCAAACAACACATACCAGATTGAAACTATCGGCCAAGCAGCAGAACTTTCTTGCAAAATCCCATCATCCAAAACACAAACGATGCTTTGCTTCCATGCATCACACCACCTTGGAGGCTCTCTCCATCCAATCCTTGGCAGAATCCTCTTTATATCTTTCTACATCTCACCCATGAAGGTTCTCTTGCAGAGAAAGCCTATATATTTGTTGACCACATAGCATTCAATACATACTGTGCACACTGGAATAAATCTTCTAAACTATCCCTTACATCCTATCAGGATCACCACTTACATACATACCAAGGGTAAAAATACCTTGTGTCAAACTAACAAGGCCACTGCCTTGACGTCTCCTCCAAACTTCGTGCCCTAAAGTTAGCTCTTATCCTCACCAAACTCTTCAATCTCTCTATCCTTAGGGACCTATCCAGATCTTTAGAACCTATGTTACAGTATGTCCCTTTTCAAGAAGAGTATCTTTTCTGATCCTAGCAAATACTGTCATAATACAGTTATTTGCAATATCTCAAAGATGAAGGAGACAATCATTAACAACCACCTTCTCCAAAATGTTAATTATCCCATCCTCCTAAATGACCACTGTATGCTTTCTGCAAAACCAAATTCATTAGACATCTACTTTTCTACATTGAGCCCTTGCCCTCTAAAAATTTGATGCAAACAATCATGTATAGCATGCAAAACTGCCCACTTATGAAGTCTATCTGTATCTCATCTCTTGGATCAGTACCACAACGGCATGTGCAAATAGAGTTCTCTCTGACCCACACTACCTCCATAGTTTGGTTTTCTTCCCTTCTCCCATATACATGTTTGTTCCCCCACCCCCTTATACATTAACCTACATGCCATCACCTGTAATACCATATTCTCCATAATGCAGAAAAGAGTTAACCACATCACCTAGGTAACTCACACTATATCTGCACTGACTTCAAAAACATTATCCAACAGTTTTACCAGTCACATCTTTTCTACAGTACAAAAACACTTCTTCAGGTGGCTGCCACATCAAAAGTCAGTCCCACATTAGCTTTTGCAGGTTTTTCAGTTTCATACTGCAGATCTCTGCCAAAAGCATTAATATAATTGAGTGGTCTTCATCCTTTATAACTGTGCAGAACTCTCCAAAATATAACATCTGATATGGTCTGGTGATCAGCATGATAGCAGTGGTCAACAAAGACTACTCTACATTGAACAACAATAGTAGAAATGAGTAGAATGTATCCATAAATCTCCTCATTGGTCTGATGGTTATGCAATGAGATGCTTAGAGCACTCATAAGAAGCTTGGTGTATGTTCCATCAAGGCAATCTTGAAGCTCCTCCTTCACAATCCCCATTTCAGCTCCATAGAAAAGAATACACTCTACAAATGCCCAGAAGGCCAACATTGTTGACTTTGAAATGCTTGATTGTCAGATGTTTTGAAGCTTGTTACATGTAGCCTAGGATTGTCCTTTGTGTGTGTCAGGAGGTCTTTCTTACTGTGAGCAACATAAGACCCAAGGTACTGACCATCAGAACAAATTGGCAAGTGACTTTCATACTCATTGATGGCCATGTACTCAGTCTTCTTTACAAAAAAAAAAAAACACAATTCTATATTCCACTCAGTGCTAAACATAAAGAACCTGAAGGTAGGAGCCCCAATATCACTACAAATGCTAGATTTCACTACCACCAATGAAAATATTTCCAAATGAACACATACCCTCAACATAGCAAAGACTGGCCTTCCTTTTCAGAGTCTGAAAATACCTTTGCCTCTAACAATTACTAACCCTCTACAAATCTCAAGTGAAGTTCTGTTCCTATATTGGATACTGTGTCGCTACTACACATACATTGTCGACCATACCCCTCCCCACCAAAAGACACTGATTGGCATGAAGTCACTCACCAACCTCTAGCCCAAAGATATACTATTTCTTTTATCTGCTTTTTCTACAGCTACTGCTGCTGCTTGGAGCTGGCTGGTTTCATGCCACCTCCACTCTTAATCCACCCTTCTCTCCTCCTTCTACCACCTATATCGTGCCTGTCTGCCTGCCTCTTCTGGCCCTGTAACTTCCTCTTAGAATGTAAATATTAAGTTGTTGCTTGGAAAGAGTGATTAGCCATTTTTATCTTGTAAGATTTGTACAATGTGGAATCTTCCAGGTTGCGAATTAAGAGCTGGCTTAAATATTAATATGAATCAAGCAGCAAAATGAAATAGACCGATATTGATTAAATTTTGTATCGAGACAAACGTTTTTCAACACGTTTTTACAACATATTGCATAAATTTATCTCCAATAGTTTTTAAAATATATAAAATAAAACTTGTAACATATGTTTCTTTGTAAGGTTTTTGCTAAATTATGCAGGCTTGCCTCTCTCTCTCTCTCTTCACTCTTCCACAAAAAACTTTCATAATTTGTATGTAAAATAAAATCTGTAATACCATCATCCTTACACACACACACACATACATACATACATACATATTTATATACACACAACACGAATTGTCGCGTGGAAGCACGAACTTATGCGTAACCTTTTTATTTTCGACTTCGAAAATAATTTTGAAAGGATACATTTGGTAGAATCGTAATGTCTGCACTTTCAACAAAAAAAAAGTCGAAAAAGTTTTAAAATGAAAGGTTGGGGGAGGGGCAAATTTTTTAAATAATGGAATTGATTTTTTTTTCTTTTACTACAGAATCAATCTTCCATATTGAAAATAGAAATCTCAAGAAACTCCCAAATACGGCCGGTTAAATGGTGTACTTCCACCAGAATTCCGTAGCTTAAAAAAAAATGAGAAATACGATTCTGGAAACAAACGAACAAATACAAAAAAAAAATCACAAATTCAATTTTTAATCTCTCACTCTTCGTGAAACTGCTAAATATTTTATCATTATAAAAAAAAAAGTAATGACGGCGAGTGTATAGATATACTGATCTAATTCATATTTCTAAACCACCCTAACTATACATAAACAGTATTTGTAGTCATGTGTTAACAATTAAAAACTTTCTAAAGCTGTGTAAATGTTTTTTCATGCGTGTAGACACCTGTAATTCCTCCTAACAGAGTAAATATGTCTTTTAAAGGCTCATTCGGGTGTTTGCCAACATTTGAAATGACCATGCCAAACCATTTCTATTAAGGACGATAGATAATAACACGTGTATATATACATACTACGTTTATAACAACAGAAAGGGTGAAAATATTTTAACAGAAATTTACCGGAGGAGTGAGATTAAAAATTTGAAGCTGCGAATTTTTGTTTAATTTATAAATAATTCAGAAGATTCTCGAGGAAAACAAAATCGAAAATTAAAAGTAATCGGTTGGTTGTGTATCTCAATATACATGAGAGGGGAGAACAAAACTTAACAAAGTGAAATTTTATAAGTTTTATTTATTTTTTGTTGAAGCTTAATCTTTCATGCTTAAATTAGAGAAATCGAAAATACAAAATGGGAGGGTACTTGTTCTAAAATTCCGAAGGAATTTTCGAGAAAATAAAGAGAAACGGTTAAAAAGGGAGCTTATTTTGAACTTCACCAGAAAAAAAATTAGAGAGTTGAAATTATGTCGTATACCTAATGATAATCATAAATGTATTTCTGTATTAATAAATTGTTTTAAATTTATTTAATTTTCACACGACATTCGCTAAGTTGTTCACACACGTGACAGTGGCGCACTTTAGGATAAGGAGCAAGTTTTTGGATTAAACGGTTTGTGTAATTAACAAGGTGGTTAATTAACTACGAAGGAAGGGAATTATCATATAAGCTAATATTTTAAAACTTTACAAAACAAAATATTACAGGAATAACAATTAGAAAAGAAAAACCTAAGTTATATTTATATCTTTACGATTGCAGTGGGCGACACATGTTAGACATTCAAGAACATAGAGTGTTAAAATCAAACATTTATTTGTTTGTATTGCGATGTCAAAATGTTCGTTGCTCGAAACTGCGACGTGGTCGCAAACAACGTTTGATGTAATCGTTTGAAGTTCATCACTCCTTCTCAGATCAAAACACTTGCCTAGCAAGTACACCTCCGTAATTATATCGCTACCCCAGCTAAACGATTGATATTTGTGAAGTGTTTCATGAACAGAAATGCAATGAAACAGTATGAAAAAAATGTTTAAAAAAAGGTAATAAGTTCACAAACGAACTTGTTTAACAGCATTGCTTTGTTATTTTTTTAAATGCTTGAAACTATGGCATACCTACACTAGTGTACCCGCCACCTCCGGCTTTGTTTCCATAATTGGAATCTACACTACCAGAAAGGTCTTTGTAGAAAATTTCATTAAAAAGAATATTCGTTTTTGTGTAAGTTATGAGGAAACAAAGTCGGCGGAGTGGGGGACACACTTGTATAGGTGTGCCCAAAACACATTTAATGAACCTGATACTAACCACAAAAGTAAGTTATTTCATAGCTTTATAAACTACTTTAAAGTTTTCCTATCATACAAAGTATGTAAAACATTCAATCTAATCAAGCTAAAGATAATCAAGAGTAGAGGTATATGTATACAACTTACTGTGTTGTATTTTTCTGCGCTATTTGGTGTGTAGTTAGATGTAATAAATGAGGAAATGTGTGGACATTTAACAATAACACATTTATATAAAATGTTCATAAAGACATTACTGATAGGATAGCACAAACTAAGTGATAACATTTCACTATACAAATAACTAATCGACAACATTAGT